>MIEF01005605.1:0-468275 GCA_001870725.1 Taenia solium | reverse complement strand
TATTTATCTCGCCACGGTTTTGTAACTTTTCAGGTCACTGCTGCTGCCAGGGTGGGAGAGGAGGCTGGGGGGAGGGAGAGGCGGGACGGGGAGAGGAGGGGAGGGGGAGGGAGGTGAGGACTGCAGCATGAGCAATAAGATTTCATTTACGCACATAGCGCTCTCCCTCTCTCCCTCCCTCTCCGCCTTCTCCCCCGAGAATTTATGGGTTAGAAAATGTGCATAGATTGGTCCCCAACGAGGGCAATTTTTCAACTCTGTCTTGTGAGAGAGAGAGAGAAGGGGGAGAGAAAAAATGCATTTAAATTTAATTCCTCGTGCGTCTCTATACCGGAGGCGGTCATAAAAAATGAGCTATCCAGCTAGCGAGCAATTCGAGCAAGTAGGCAGGCAGGCAGACAGACAGACAAACAGACAGATTCTATAAATCCTCTTTTACGAGTTGTCTTCCGTAGACGTAGCCAGACGTCTGAATGATCGGACCGCCGCTTGCATAATGGAGCAGAGAGCACTTATTCACCCGCTCAGCCCTGTTCGCCGAGCTCTTTTATTCCCAAAGATCAAAGATCCTAGTCTGTATTATACGGAATGGAGACTCACTTTACAGGCGATCAATGGCAGCAAATAACTTCTTTAATTTGCAGCTGAAGTGATAAATATTGCTCGATAAAAAGCCGTTCTCCTTCTGGTAGAATGACTGCTCATTATACTGTTATATTCTCTGAATGCTTGGTACCTCATCAAAGTCTATTTTGGAATCAGCTGAATGGAAAATCAATCCTACATGCCTGCGAAGAGTCCAAAATTTCCATTAAGTGTTTGCCTACACGAAATGAATGAAGTATTTTTCAGTTTTAACTGCATTTGCAAAGTCGGTCACCTACTCTGGTGGCGAAGGCCTCAATCCATTCATTGCTTTTAATGTGCTGCACGTGTTGCGTTCTTCTAAGCTAACCAAAGCGTCAGAAAAGTAATGCCGACACACTTCTTTGTTGTGTGTGCGGACTAAGAGGGCGGTTCTTACTAACCTAGCGATAAAACTGACACATAGGGTGGATCAGGTAATAAACCTGTCTAAATGAAGGTACACAGGTTGACGACATAACTCCTTGCTTGCCAGCCGGGTTGTGCTCATGTCTCCCTCTCGCTTTAGCTCTTTCTGGATCATCACGAATGGCTAATGGCGGGTCGCGGTAAAAGATGAAAGGCGCGAAACACAACAAGGCAGCACAAACTAGTCGAGATGATAGTGAGCGAGCCAGCGGGGAGATTGGCAGTCAGAGACAGGTTTGAGCGTGCACCAAATAGGTAAGCAAGACGCCTTGTGGCGGCAACTCGCCGCCCTCCGTTTGTGTGTGCGTGTGTTGTGTGTGTGTCTGTGCATTAGAGAGCGGTTAGGCGGCGACTAGACATCGAACTAAGAGGCAATGGGGCATTTATATTGCCTCAACCACCTGTGACACTGCCAGCCTCCACTTGGCACGCGCATTTATCCACACCTCTTGACCCACTCCTCCTCCACGTCTATTGCCTCAACCTGATCAATTCAGACTCTGACTAGCTCCTTTGAAGATCTTATTAAAGAAACGTATTTATGCTTTGGCAGGACCAGAGGCATGAACCAGTCGTCGTAATGCCAACCAAAGCGTTTCGCGGTATTAAAAATGCATAAACCGAATGTCACTCTGCTCGTACAAGTCTCTTCATTTGACTGAAACATGTTTTTTTTCTCAAATAAAGGAGTATACCTGGCCAAAGTATTCCGATCCTCAAAATACTATTTGCCCATTCAGCCATGGCTGTGACAGGGCACGATATTGCACGTTCCACTCAACTTAGAGCAGAGGACAAATCCCTTTTGAATAAAGTCAATCCTTTTGTCCGAAGGCTGTTTGCAGCAGTTAATGCGAGATTTGAGAAATGGATTCTCCGTTTCTTTGATTCACTAAAATTAATTTGAAATGAAATAGGACTTGAGAGTCCTGGAAACTTTTATTTGTCGCTCAGTGTTAATAATTGAGTAATGTGGAGAAGTCAAGGCAAGTATTTTTGAATTGGTTGAATTGAATCACTAGGTCAAAGCGAAATCTCTAAAAAGTGTCCCTCATTGGTGAGTGCTTTGAGGAACTGGAATAATTCGGTTTCTGAGTGCACATTTGATACCATTCACCGCATTGAAGACGTGACGCGACGCGACGCGACTTATGATTAATGGAGGTCTCCCCACTACTCCTGCTTCGTTCACCCCTTCCCCGACTGATTAATGACCCCTTGTAGTTGCAGAAAAAACCCGATCCCCATGTGCAGGTGCTATTAGCTAAATTGGACCAGAATTGAACTGAGATGAGGCCACAAGGACTCTCAGCGACTTACTTATATAGTTGGTTGAGATGAATGTTAATTCCTGTGCCGATGTCTGCCGACAGTAGTCTGGCTCCTGTTCCGTAGGTAATTGCCCGCTGGAACCCGTCACTTTATCTTTCCATCGTCTGGTCCACTCAGGACTTATTTTGTCCAGCCCTCCCTCCCCCTTCAGATTAGCCTGAGTGGAAGGTCATTTTGTCAACAGGTGCACTGGCACCGTCCAAACACCCATACACATTAAAGCCTCTCGGCCATCCATCTATCTATCCATCCATATACCCAAAGTCTAACCGCCGCCCACTCACCCAATCCTTATGTGTGTCTATGTGTGTGTGTGTGTACACATTCACATGGAAGTTGATTAATGAGCCGCTTTGATCTCTGGCGTGTGTGCGCGTGTGACAAGTCACACACGCTCATGCGAAGATGTGCGCGCATGGATGCGCGTCCGTCCGTCCGTCCGTCCGCCCTCCCGCTCGTTAGCTCGCTTGCTCGATCGCTAGCACGGATACCGCATGATTAATTGTGGTTTTGGCGAGCCTGCATGCGTTTATAACTTCTCCCACCTTTTTTATCCGTCCACCACCATCATCACCACCACCGCTCGGTTAGGTTGAATCCACACACACACACACACCCACACACACACACGTATGTATCTATATGTAATGCGTATGTGCTAACGTTGGTGACAGTAGCGGGTGTTGCCTTTTAGCGTCGCCAGAGCCGTAAATTTATTGTGCTTTCTTACACAAAAGTGCACATTACTCGGCGTGAGAGTGGTGGGTAGGTTGTTTGCCCTCTCACACGTCTACTACGACGTCACAGGCACCCACGACGATTTAATCTACATCCACCTGAATGAGTCATTTGGGTGCAGTTCCGTTTCAAACCAGAGAATGAAGTTAGGAGTATGGACCATGAGCATCGTTTGTGCACGTGTCTATGCGTATATTACGATCCAATAGTGGCCAATGTCACGCAATTTTGTCACCAACTGCCAAAAGCAGGTGGACTCAGGGCGTACCTCGTATGCATATATGCATATTTTCGAATGTTGCTGCCGCCACAAGACTGTTTGTGGAATAGGCTGTGTACATGCACACACACACACACACACACACCCGGCAATAACAACGACGAAACACAAGGCATGTGCTTGTGATAAATTGGTGCAATTGCCGGGTCAGTGGCGTTCACATAGCCCGCCATTAAGGAGGGCGACACCTTTTACACTTCCTTCCGCTAATTTGCTCCCTTCTTCGTAACCACCCACAGAACTCCTAAGAAGATGGCTGTGTTCAAATCTTTAAGCATTCCAATAGAAGTGTATTCAAATTACCGGTATCATGTTGGCAATATCCCCATACATTTTAAATCAAGACTATTAACTAATTAGAGCAAATTTTACCACTTTTTTAGGCCAATCAAAGTACCACAGGTTAATGAGCCGATTTGGCAGGAAATTCGCAGTTTTTGTGTTAAAAATTCCGCCACAGGAAACGCCTCAGAATATAGAGGGGTAACGAACCGGAAACAGGAATTTGTCGGCTACAATTGACACCTTTTTAATTTGATTATAATATAGAGTACAAAATTTATCAACTAAAATGTGCATTCCGTTTGACAGAGGCTCCGTCCAAAGTACAATTTCAGTGTAGAGTCACGTTACGAATAAGTGATCATTCCAAATTCCAGGATGCACACTGAAACGGAATGTTTGGATAGCCGGTAACCCACTTGAAAAGGCCAAGTCGAAGTAGAGTGACGGGCCTGCAGCATGAAAACTCACTTTTGTGGGTCGTTACAGAGAAAAGTAGTCAATTAAATGGGCAATAACAAATACTTCAGGACTACAAATTGTTGGGACTTTTGACTAGTGGTGTGTTTGATTCATACTGGACGTCAATACATTTCCTAGTTGCGACTACACCGACTTTTCGGAAAAAGCATTCGTTTATAAAGTTGAGGGCAGTACAATCTTAACCCAAGAGTAGCCTTCGACCTTCACGACAGAAAGGGAAGGCAGGGAGTAATATGGTCAAGGTTCAATAAAAGGGATGTAGTATTGACGATTAGATATCCTTTCTTCACCGATAACACGCAACATTGATGAGAGTGAATTGAAATTACAAAATTTTAGTTCACAAAATCTAGTTCTGACCTGTTTGTGTTTCTCTCTGAGGCCAACAATCTCCACAGTTTTGCGCAAGCATCACTGACTCCTTGTCGGGTTAACTCCTGCAGGTGATTTGGTAACAATTGCAGGACGCTCTGAACGTTAGGGTGGAGCCATGAAGACAAAGTGAAATGGAAGGTAAAGGTTAGCACCATCGCTGCTATCCACAAGCATACGTGAAACCTCGTCTTTCTCGTCTGAACCCGCACGTTACAGGTGTGTGCTGTGCTCTTTATCATTTTATAATAACTGTAGTCGCACCGATTCGTGTTGCAAACAGACTAGTAGAGTTTAAAATAACAGATCTCGGCTGCTCATGGTACACTGCTCAGTAGGTAGTCCAAGCATTGGTGCCGGTAGAACAAACACTGAATTGCTTAAGTGGAAGTGGTAGTGAATTTTCCTCCTGCAACGCCGGTGATGGACCTGTCAAGTGTATCATTGGAAAATCTAACGGCTATTGAATCCGATTCATGGTAGCCTCTAATTTATTAAGAGGTTTATCTCAGTTGTGTCTGACAAAGAAGCATAAATATTTAACGAAAAACACTTATTGGTGGTAGTAAAAGGCTGACACGACTTTGAGGCAGCTGCATCCCGAAAGCTGGCACCACCTCAGATAGGTGCCATAATCTATCTTGAAATAAACGGGCAACAGGGCAATTTGGGCGGGTATCTCTTATCATTCTGGGTGTTTTTTTATCGACCTTGTAACTCTCCTGATATTTACTTGTTTGAACTGATAAGGGAGCTGAAACAGAACAGACCAGCGAAGATTAAGCCGTCAGAGTGATCCTTAAGAATCAGTCCTGTGAATGACTGTTAAAAGGTGTTATTCAAATCTTACCCATAGCCACTCAAAAGGGGATGATCAGGCCATCCGCCACCAGGACAGCGAAATGATAAATGGAGGCGACAGGATCATAACGAGACGACGAGGCAGGACGAGACCGTACCCGCACACACGGGTTGCACTAGTTGTCTGACAATTCGCATCTTGATTTATGGCCTGTCTCCCTTTCCCTCTCCACATACACACACACACACACACACACACAGGAACTATTCCAAAACGCAATTTTTTTCTTGTTTCCAGCCTCTACTCTCTCTAATAGAAACGCTTTTTATTTGTTCCCCTCTTTCACCTTGTAAATGGGACGCATTGCCTGCTCCGACAATTACTCCTCTATTGTCTAAGTTGCTTTCCTTTATAGCGCATTGTTATGAAAGGTGTCAACACACACCCAGGGGGCGGATTGCTACAATTATCGTGCGAAGAAAAGACAGGGATACTTTGGGGTGGTACTTGGCCGCTTATTCCCGCCAGCTGCACACCGTTGTAAATGACTTGGTCAACAAACTAACCCCTCCTGCTTGGTACAGGAAGGTTTTTTGCTTTGCCAAAGAAATTAAAAAAAGAGAATGTTGGTTTAGTCGATAGTCTACGCATTGTTGTATGGGTCTGCAGTGTATGTGTGGTACTTCACACTGGGTGATGGCAATGATGGATGCGGTATAACGGCATCTGCCTAAAACACCACCGAGAATGACGCGAGGGCCATAAATCGTGCACACTTGTAAGGACCCCTCATGCACGCAATTATTCACCTCTTCAATGATTTCAGCCCGCCCTTAAGACTAAAATTGCCCAAGGCAGAGCACCAAAGCACAGTCTACCAAACATCTCCACTACGTTTGAGAATTAAACTACAAACCGGAATAGTGAACCATTTGATCAGGACATTCATGCTAGTAGAGGCTCCAGCTAGTTATTTAGTTTACAGACCTAATGGAGTGGAGTAGTCGTGTCAGCCAAATTCCGACGACTTCGACAATTGTGAACGCAAGTGAGACATAGGAAAACCATTTTCCCCCACTCTCTGA
This sequence comes from Taenia solium, assembly GCA_001870725.1. Classification (NCBI taxonomy): domain Eukaryota; kingdom Metazoa; phylum Platyhelminthes; class Cestoda; order Cyclophyllidea; family Taeniidae; genus Taenia; species Taenia solium. Next base: position 461,848 of record MIEF01005605.1, on the reverse strand, counting down.
CAGGCGGGTGAATTAATCCTCTTCACTCCCCTTTCTTCCCCTCCTCAGTAGACAGTGGAGTACCGACGGCGCTTCTTGTGGTCTCTCTAGCCTAAAAATGCGCGACCACTTGTCGAAGTTGTCAACTAGCAACCCGCCTATATGTTCGTGCACGTGCGTGCGTGCGTCCGTACGTGTGTGCATGCATGTCACCCCGGCCAAGAATGCGGTGTCATTAAGTGCCCCAACAAAATATGCAGGCTGTGTATGCATTTGCAGTTTATTTCCTGTCTAATTATGGTCACACACACACACACACTCACACAAACATGTAGTAATAAGGAGGGTAAGGCTTGTCTGGACGCATGAGTGGATAAAAGCTGGGTCCCTTCACTCTAACTCTCTCTCACTCTCTCTTGAGTGAATGAATGATTTCTTTGCTGGTTAAATGCTTAGTGTTTATTTTGCCCCACACAGTCACTTTGGTACATTCTCTACTTTTGAGAGGGAGTTAAGGGAAAATAATAATTTAAATAACATCTGCTCAAGCCACTTTGTATAATGGTTTAAATACAAACAATGATTTCAATATGTTTACACTAATTTACTGAAAAGTCTATCTGACCTCAAGCGAATGGATTTTAAAGCATTCTAAGCTTTGAATTCTTTTTTTTCCTGAACCAGATCAAATAGAGGCAAGTGATTTCGCAGATGGTGCCCGATAACAGTCGACTATTAGGAAGTTCACGAACATATTGGCAATGTGTGCTGACTCTTGCATTCGTTCGGTGGAATGCAATTGTAACTTGATCGGTATGCCGTTGTGTACGGAAATATTACGTGGCGGTGATAAAGTGCGTTTGCACTGAAAAGTACACACACTTGCATGCCTTCCGTACAATTCCATGCACACCCACCCCTTCAGCCATCCATCCATTCACTTCTTCACCCAGCCAGTCGATCTATCAAGTCACGTAGGCCTATCACCTTAGCACTTTCGAAGCACAAAAGAGCAGTAGGAGAGCTTCTTTTAATCCTCACAAACACGCTCCATGTTTACCACCTTTCAAGTGGGCCTCAATTCGGTGTTAACACCCATCTGGAGACGACGAAGAGCTCGTTCAAAAGTGACGTCATTCCTCCTATTACGGCGATAACGAATTCACCAAATGATCAGAAGCGTAGGGCCCAAAGCTGCTGACTAAAAATCGGTTTGACACAGCTGTAGCCGTGACGATGGGGAGCTTACTGTTTCCCCTCTGTCAATACAAGGAACATCTTGAAAATAGCGAATGAAGCTGATAAGATGTTCATATGCGAGATTAGGGGAGTGGCAGTGCAGTCTCATGGATGGGCTTCAACTGACATTCCTCCACCTCCTACTCTTCCATTGCTGAGTGCGTCTCTTAACTAGGTGCCTGTCAAACTCGTTGCTGGAACTTCCTTCTGCACGCATACACGAGATAACCGTCTAGCAGGCTTAACTCGCTTTGTTTCATACGTGACAGACGATGTCATCGTGACAACTCCACAGACAACTAATGATTCATGGCTCCCATATCCTCAGATTAAGAATTTGAACAGTCGATAACTTTAAATTTAGAGTTACAATCGTCGCAACGAATTTCCCTTGGTAATTTACCGATGCTAAACCATGAGAGCCCTCACCTTTGCTGCCAGTCTTTCGGCTTTTTAAGATTTTCTAAAATACTGACTCTTAGACTGATAGTCAAAGGTGACTTGTCCGTTGAGGAATAGCTGATTTTCTATTCAAGTAAATAATCCTATAGCCAAATGTAATTTCTACTATCTTTTCCTTGTGGTGAAGTGGTTTTGACTGTTTAAAAGGAAATTTCCGTCGAACCCAATTTGCAAGCGAGGGTAACTAGGTTAAAGCCTTTATCAACGTTTGTCACACGCCACGGATTTCGCGCTCATAGGCTTCATTTGAAGCATCTATACAGAGCATGAAGGGTTGAGCTCTTTGCATTGGGCAGAGTGGGTCTTTGTTAATTTTTTTTCCACCCGCTACGTCACTCATCCCCGTGCTCATGGCTTGAATTTGAAAAAGCTTGACAGAATGTCTCTGTCACCCTCGCAGTAGTAACAGTAGCGCAAAAAAATCTGCCGTTCCGAAAACTCAAGGCCTATGTTAGATATGAGGAGCGCTGGAGTGAAAAACACGCACCGCTCTCGCGCACACGCTCAGCTAATCGAAGCATTCATCGGCGGTAGATGAGTGGCATCGAGGAGGGCACTTCTTTTGATGGACAGGTTGGATAAGCAGCTGGACTCTATTCTTCCCCCAATCCTACTTCACAGCCCTCATCTTGGTGCACGCAGTTCGCACCACAATTTTAGGGAAGCTGAGATATCCAAGTACAAGTGCCTATATCGTACCGAACACCTAGGATACTAATTGAGCTACCGTGAGACATAAGCCTCTGTTTAAGTCAACATTATGTTTTCCCAATTTGTATGCTTTCCCTCGGTCACATGAAGCCCTCAATAGAGTTGGCCAATCAGCTCTGATGGAGTTAGTCACGAGAAAAAAAGATCGAGAGGAGAGTCAATTAGGTGGATGGTGAGTCACACGGACAACTCGAGAGACCCATTCAGTCAGCTAGCTATGAGAGTGTGTGGGAATGGAAGGTCTCTTCACGGTACAATTTGCAATAAATATAGTTTATTGTCTAGCTTGGTGACCCAGGGAGCGCGTGTACCCAGTGCACACCCACTCACACACACACACACACATGTGGATGCCTCATCACCCCTTCCCATTATCTCTCTCTCGTGTGTATGTGTGTGTGTGTATATATGTGCGGGGTCGATAAATCATTAAGAGGTTTATAACCTCGTCATATCACATACACAAGCAACCAGCGTAGACACAAATGCACATGCACATGCACACACACTTATGCGGAGAAGAGTTATGATTGTGTGTGCATGTGTGTGCTTGCGACTGATTAATTTCGTGTGGAAACCGTCCCCAGTCTCTTTCATCTTCTCCGAAACCTAAATGGCCACTTAATTACTGACTCAATAGAGTAAGCAATCATTGGCTCCAGCTTCATTACCGCCTATTTTGATAGGGTGGGAAATATTCTGAGATAAGATGACAATCCCTCTTGTGCATTTTACAAAGTTAGCTGGTAAAAGTTGCTAGTAAACTTCTTACTGATCATACGATTTCATAATTTTGTGTCATGTCTACGAAGTCAATTTCAAGGAGTCTGTTCTTCACGGTAAGGTAATCGCATATTTTCGTGCGTACGCACAGACATGTGTACTTCAATACTCTGTTGTAATCATTGTCTGGCACCTGACCTATCTGGGGGCTGAGTGACTCTGTCCACCCATCGCCCATCTGGCATCAAGGGTGGTGGTGTTGTTTTTGTGGAATTACAATCTCCCTCTTCCACATATGCACACAAATGCACGTGCTTGCCAATTTTTGGTACATACTCGCCTTTGTGTGTGTGTGTGTGTGTGAGTGCGCACATCCAGTGGTGGAGGGTATTTGTTATCTTGAAAACAAGGTGTGAAATCCACCTGGGTGGAAGGCTTAGGGAGGACCTGTCAGTGTCACAGGACCATCAAAAGCCTGTCTTGTCATGTAAACAAAGTGGAGGATGGAATGCCCCTAAAAAACATGAGATTTTCAGTTCCCCACATGGGTTTTTACTGAATAACAGCCTTTTATTCCGAGCTATGCTTTTGACAGCCGACTATAAACGCGGAAAATATTCATACCATTGAATACAACGCTGGGTAAGGTTTTAAGATACCTCTCCTTTTACCAGGCCCTTTGATGTTTGTTTCGTTACCTCCGAGGCTCCTGTTTCATGCTGTGCCGACGGAAGAAGGAGAAAATCGATAGAAGGCGGTTGAAGGAAGTGGAGGTGGAGTTGTGGGGGTTCCGTTTGTAGCAAACGTGGTTTTAGTTGTGTCAAAGAACTGAGCCAAGCCGATTTGACGTGAGGCAAAAGTTGAATAAATCTGAGAGGTTTTATGACTCTCATAATTCTCTTCACTTGCACATACACATACACATACTCTGGACTAGTGTCACCACCCTCTTACTCGATGGCTATAGAGGCACTCGTGAGTGCTTCGAGAACCCATAAATCCAAAGAATACTTCACTTTAATTTTGTGAGATAGGTAGGGTGGAAGACAGGCGCAAATAACTTAAATACAAGCCGCTTTTTAAAGAAAATAGTCAAACAAGACACAAAATTGACTATTAAATTGAGAGACTTTGAATTAGCTCAATTGACTTTGCTATGCATAATAAGTTGGCATAGAATATCCTTGCGACTCGCCGAATTCAAATTCTGTTAAGTAATCAATCTGTCGCTGATTGCTTTGATGCAAATCAAACTTTAACTCCAATTATGGATGAAATTAACTTGAAGTTTGGCTAGCCATTAGTGGTGACATGACCCAGCAACAATTTACCCGAGTTTAAACTTTATGACTGATTCGAGCCCTCCATCCTCAAGCTTCGATAATTTAGGCGAAATCGATAAGCAACCTGTCTTTGGCTCAAGGCTTTCCAAACCCTTTTCGCCATGATCCATGAACTAATTAGTTTGAGAGTGTGCATTCACATGATGATTTATGATAAATGGATCGTCATAAACCCAGCGTGAGAAGTTCAACTTTGTCTACTTTGCGAATGTAGGTGACAGCTCGTTGATCGCGCGGCGGAGGTGAGGGAGAGGGTTGGATCGAGTGTCACCCTGAAAATCCATTACAAAGCCGTCACATCACCACCACCACCACCTCTCACTCGCACGTTCCACACATTTCATTGGACAGGTGGAGTGCGTCATTTAATTGGTTGCCAGGATTAGGTGGGGACCAATCATCTGTAGGAGAGCTGCGATTGGTCAAGGTGCAAACGTGAATTGATGGAGCGGCGACATCAAGGAGTCATTTCTGAAGAGCCGGCTTCAAGTGAGCTTCTTCGTCGTTGGGGTGCGCACCCAATCTCTATAACTGTCAGACTCGCGGATTTATTCCACTGCAAGGTCACTAGCAGCATGCAGAGTGGGACAATGAGTGAAGTATCCGCTTACCTCCAACCTGATCACTTCGATTCGGATAAGAAGAATGTGGTAGGTTCCATTTCATTTCATGTTTTCTTTCCTGCATTAATTCGTGTCTTTTCACACATTTCACCTAGTCGTTTACTATCTTATGTAACTCCAGTCTGGTACTTCAGTGCACCGAAAGAGGAGGGGCAGATTTGTATAATTTCGTAGACACGGAAGCATACCCAAAAGGGTTGTATCTGGCTTTTTCCCTTGAAACACTGTTTTGAGGAAGTTTGGAAGAGAGCCTGAACATGTGAGTCGGGTGCATACATGCTAATTGTCAAACAAACACGAATACATGGATAGGGAGAAAATGCGAGCGTGATGTCAGAGTTAGAGCTGGAGGAGGCATAAAAGCCCACACGTACGCGCATACGTGTGTACGAGGGAACGTCATGCGAAAGAGCGGGATGGAGTGCTGAGCCAGCGAGGCTGACTGACAGGCTGACTTGGCGCGCGCGCAAGGTTTGACAGGTGATGGGCATGCCTCTCCCTCAGCTGTCCGTTCGCTAGCTAGCTAGCTGTCTACCTGTCACTCCAACGGAGGCGCGCAGTGCCGATGACAGTCGAACTGCTTGTTTGACAGCTGTGATTGTATAATGTCGATGATAACAACAGCATCGACTGTCACTCACTCAAGCCTGCCTGCTCTGCTTTCTGTTTTGCTTTCTGTGAGGTAGGGTTAAAAGGGTATCTATCCAGCTACTGAACCTGCCCTTACCGGTTATCCAGTCGTTCTTCCGTCCATTTTGCCACTTCCATCTACCCATCTATTCATCATACTTTAATTGACGGTTATGGTTGTGGGCCATTATTCAGCGAAGATGAGAAAAATGGATTTTATGCGCACCATTAGATAACGTTGAGGGCCGGGCTGCTGTTTGAACGCGAGAAGGGTTGCATTTATTTGAATAATGCGCATCGTCACTGTCAATCCTTGTTACCATTTAAGCCCATTTTAATTACACGCGATCGCAGGGGGGCGCATTCCGTGGTCTCGTATTGATTTCCCTCTCCCCTCCATTGCTCTGCCTCCACCGCCGCAGTCGTAGTCGTTGTCGCCTTTTTTTCCCACACACACACACACACACACACCGCACAATGGCCAAATCGCTGATGGCGGTGAGCAGCAGCAACGAACTTCAAAGGCTAGTCTCAGATCCTCCCACGGTCGCCGCCACTGTTGCCCAGGTGTGTGCTTGCGTGTGTGCGTGTGCTGGCCACAGCAGCTAGAAGATTAATGACCCCCTCATGTGGGACAGATAAGGTCTGGCCCCTTACAGTAGTCGTCTAGTCTCCTTGTCACGTTGGCCTGGCGCGCGCGGCAGGTTGGATTTCGCTGCGAGTGGTTTTCACCTACTGCCACCGTGCTTTGATCTGTGATTAATGTGCCTGTCTGATATGCCTAAGCTTTAGCCGATGCTTTCTTTTGTGCCGTCACAGAACGACTTTCTTGGCCAAAACCCCCTCCTCCTTTTGGCCCGAACTTGTCAGAATATCGGTGTGGAGACAAAGCCTACTTCTTCATCCTTCGCAAGTTCCTCTTCCTCCAAGTCGACCACCAACGGAACAATCCCAATAAAACCCTCCAACCCCTTTTCTGTCTCCAATTCCCTCAACAAAGCCCCTCCGAATAGAACAGCAGCAAAGGCGTCCACTACGATGATTCCTCCGGTGCAGAGCTTTCCTCCCGTCAACGGGGCAATGTCGCATAGTCCGAAGTGTACGCAGTCATCGGTGCAACCGCAATCGTCTTCATCATCAGCAACACCCTCCCACATCACTGAAGAGTCAGAACTCTACATTCCACCCTCTTCAAACTCTCTCATACAGCTTGCTAGGCTTTCCTCTAGTCTCAAATTACCTAGTCCTGCCGCCGGTGAGAGGCTGAAGAGGCCCGCAAAGTCAAATGATGCCCCCAAGTTTCCTCTGGGTCTTACTGGGCCCGGCGGTACAAGTTCGAGGCCTCAGAAGCGAGCTCGGCGGCAGTCTTTCGGTCGCACCGCCTCCTCTTCTCTTTCTGGCGCCACGAAACCCCTTGACTTTTCCTCGCATTTCTCCTCCCACTCCTCACCTCTTTCTATCTCCTCTTCAGTCTCTCCCTCTTCTTTGCGCTCCACGCCTCCGTCACACACCACACCGCCTCCCGCACCACCACCACCGGCAACTACTAACCCTGCCTTGTTTGATTTTATGAAGAACCTTGCAGGTCTCACCGTGCCAACTGATTCTTCATCCACTACCACTACTACCACCACCACCACCACCTCTCCAAATACCCTTGAAACCTTCTTTAATGTTGGAGGTCTATTTGGCACCTCTCCGGAAGGTTTACACGAGCTTTTGGTTTCAATAGCACACTCTCTGTCTGAACGTCGGGCGGCGGAGTCGAACTTTCTTCTAGAACAGCAGCAAAAGCAGCAACAATCAAAAGTGCTTCACGGCACAATTTCCGACCCTAGTACTCAGTGTCTTTACTGCGGTCACGTTTGTCCTGACATGGGTAGTCTTGTGCAACATATCTACACTCACTTGGCATCGCTACACAAGCAGCAGACAGAGGCTCCGTCCCTTCCACAGGCAGTGCCACCACCACCGCCACCGCCGCCTGCGCCTATCGTTGCGCCCGCTAGCACTTCTCCCTTCGATCTCGTCGCGTTTTATGCGAAGTTACTGCAAAAGGCCCCGGAAAGCCTTCCAAGTGCCCCACCCCCGATGGTTTCTGCCGACCCTAACGCACTCTTCCTTGCCTGGCTTAACGTTTTTCGTCCAGCCTATGCGGAGGGATTGGCAGGGGGTGCGAATCGGTGAGGCAGAGTCGGCTGTGTCATATGTGTGTGCATTGAACCTCACTCCCTGTCCGCACTTGCCTATTAGTCCATCTTCCACTCCCACTGCACCTAACCTAGTCTTTCAGAGACACTGACAACATGAGCATTTGTTTTGTGTAACCGGGCTATAAACCTTCTCCGCATCTTCCCCCTCTGTTTCGGCCTACACACCAGTCCATCTGTCCTCTCGCGCACTACACCCTTCGATCTCGTCGCGTGGCTGCCTGAGGAGAGAAATCAGTCTGAATAGAGCATAAGGGAATTCGCATCCTGTTTGTTTGTTCGTCTCTGCTCCACTCTCTTGTTTGCTCGTCGCCTAAGTCGTTCACCCGTCCAATCTCTCTCTATACATAAATATACATGCCAATGGCTACCCCTACACTCTTCCGTACTTAAGCCTTACTTGTACAACCTCTGTGAGTAAATTTACCCTTAAAGGCACGAGTTTGTCCTTAGTCGGAAAATCGATTTTTCCACATTTATTGAGGTCTGTAACTGCTTTCGTGACTAGGGACGTCATCTTTAGGCTACTGGATGGTGTCGTAGATTTCCTCCAAGGCGATGTCCGCAGCGCCTCTTTGCGGGTCGTTGCATCGCAGGTGGGTGCATCCATCAAGCAGTCTGCTTTGACGCGGGAATGGGTTTAGGCCTTGCCTCCGTTAATCGTGCTGGGCTCTTGTGTTGTGTGGTGATGCCAAACTGAGAACCCAGTGTTCTGTTGGCCTCTGCCAAACAAGCAAGAACATTTTCAAGTTGATTGTCAAGTAGCGCCCTCCTGGCACTTGTTGATTGGTCGGTGGGTGACATTATGTGGAAGGTCACTTTTACGGCTCAATGCTCTTCAACTTCTTATTTTTAGAACTTTCTATTCTCACTCGCTTGGACAGTCAAAGAGTTACCGAATTCATTTGTATTGGTCGGCATGTGCATGCGTTTTGAGTTGCCGTGAAAGAAGAAAGACGCGTTTTGGTGAGCGACTGCATCACAGCTACATCTATTGGACAGGTTAGCGTCTTCATGCTGCCAGCGTAACCTCTAGAGTTTCTAATTCATTTGTTTTAGTCGTGAACCAAATCTTTCAGCACTTGAGATTTGGGCGCATTAGCGACAATGTAGCCGTTTGCTTACGGAGGTAAATTCCATTGAGAAGCGCAATTGTCATATGACATGAGGAGACGTGGTTCGTTGTGCCCTATAATTCCAGTCACCGTGGGAGAGGTGAACGTTGCAAGAACTTTCGCTTCACCAAAGCTTACGCCTAAAAATGTGCACAGTAATGCCAATTACTGAACCGTCTTCTACTACCGCACTCGCTCACTCCCTATTTCCATCGTCCAAGTTTTTCGTCAAGACGGCACGAGGCGCGTTGAGCAGGCTGAATATTGACTTCCCACTGACTTGCAACTGCGAAATGCCTACACTAGCAGGAGCTGTATCACGGAGGACTGGAAAAGTCTGCGAATGCGTCTCAAAATCCTACTCTACACATCTACTACGCCACATTAAGATAGATACAATTGTTATTATACCATAGTGATTCCTTATGGGAGGAGGGGTGTTCGTGTTCGCCTACTTCAACGTAATAATTCCTCATCGAATAACCCCAAAAAACGTGCTGCAATTCTTGCGCCATCTACGCAACAAAGGTAGCATTTTTAGCTGAGCGAGCTAGAAAAATTAGAAATTAGTTTATAAGAGGAGCGTAATCAAAGGACGTAGAGTTTTCACCATCACGTAGCCTCAATTCGTCATCTCAAAAGGCAATAAAGATGCAATGTAGTCTTGACATCTTCGATGTTAAAGTGATTGCCGCAGTCGGAGCGTTTTAGTGTTATAATATGACACCGAATGCCATTAACACTTGACCATATCAACCACTGCTCACAAACATTTCACCTCACTTTTACGATTTTCAACTCAACAGCCCTGTTGGGGCGACTAGTCATCACAAATTGGTAAAGGAATCCAGTAATTTCACAACTTCGTGTTCCGAAAACATAACCATTTTAAAGAATCCTTTAACATCCTCCCGATCGGTTCTTCAAGTTGAATAAACCATTTTAAAAATCTACAACACTGTTCCAACTTTAACTTATTTACAAAAAATTCATATCCTTCACACCAAATTGTCGTCCACCTTCCAAACATCAGGTAGAGAATGGTTCCTACATTGTGCTGGAAGCATCTGCCCGTGCTTCAAAATGCCTACGAGGAGCGAAGTTCTCGTGGCTAGCAGGCTAACTGTGTCACGAAGATCGACTCACTTACTCATTAACGAAGTTTATAATAAGTAATATATTGACTAGGAGGTCATTGAAGCAGTTTGGCCTTAATCCTTCAAAAGGTATTATCGCCCTTTTGAGCATGCCAAACTTGTGGAACTTATGCTTTCCAGCCAACTTTGAGGTGTTGAATTTGCATACACACACAGCCCCAATATTCACGGCAGTGAGACGTCTTATGAAAGGGCATGATAACTCGATAGCTGATAAGGTCAGGCGTTTGAGCACAATGCCCTCTCCTAGGGGGGAAGGAGGAGGAGAATTTCGTTGCTTCTTTATGCAACCAAAGAAATCACCATATCTTTCTTCCAAGTGGTAGTGACAATAATTTTATCAAATAATTACCTTAAGTCAACGCACATATTGAAAGAAAATTGGAGTTAAAGACGGTAATAATTCTTCCATATATAGATAAAGTGAGATCGCGGTATCAGCCGAAAAATGTGGGTGTGTGAGACATGGAATGATGGCGTCTGTTGTTGTACCACAGTATGTGAATAGGTAAAACCTGATTTTTAACTTGAAGGTATCGTTTTCTTTGTTGAAGCATCTTTTAAGGTAGGAAAATGGCAAATTCATGGTACACCCAAAGCTCCTCAATCAGAGTTTGCGTGAATAAAGTGTGGATCACCAGGGGCTCGACCTACCTCCGCCCTCTTCTAGTAAAGACTCGGTTTCTTGAGTTGAGTCCCTAGTGCATTGAAGTGATCGTACTGTATGACCTACTTACGACTCCAACGGATGAAATCGCTGTTGTCCTTGTTGACCTAATTGGGGAGTTTATTTAGTGAATTCACTGGACAAATAGCGTATACTCCTATACATTCTAAGAAATTCAGTATTTATACTAAAGTTTTTAAAAATAGCCTTTTTATGCTAACATTCCACCCATTGGGAAATTTGGAGGCTTGCGTTTCTGCCTAACGCGAAAACGATTCCAGCAAATTTCTTCAACTGTTAATTTGCAAAAGAACTCAAGTAATATTTGTCACATCCAAATGTAAGTTTGAAGTAATCGAATCTTTTACAATCCTGCAAAGATGGTTCTGATACCTGCCTTGCGCAAATTCGACATTTTTGCCCATAAGTCTAGGGGGTAATGAGCATACCCTTCGGACGAGAAGGTAAGTTGGACGAGAACTTGGTTTATGCGGTACAGAGGTGTTGTGGCTAGACGTGTTCAGGATACTTTTTCTCCTACTCAGGGGCCGAGGTCGTCCGATTGGTCGTAAGGCTGGGTTGAATTTTCCGTATGGAGGGAAGAACACATCTACGCCCTTGAATATTATCACATCCATCCACCAAAGTGGTAAACTTTCGCGTCCCCTGTCCACTACGCTCACGTACTTGAAAAGTCTACTTAGATTAAACTCTTCATTGTTTATTAACCATGGCTACCACAGCTTGTGACTCCCCAAGACTTCTCCGAAGAACGGAGAAAGACATAACACTCGGGTGGAACATGCATTGTCGGCATGCGGAAGGGCTTAGGGCTACTAGCATGGCTAGGAGGGCCGCCACCGAAACTGATTGGCAAACAAGCAAATCAGGCATTACACATCTAACGTCATCATAGCATGTATCATCAAAGAGGCGTGAATTAGGGGAAAATCAAATTCTACCGCATGTGGGTACACGGTGGCCTAAGGACAAAATATCCAACCATCCCGGACCAGCTAATTTAAACAACAATGGGCAGAAAAGGGATGGTAAGATCGGGAAATGGAACCACGTATTGGGCTATGGATTGTGTGATATAAACAAAAGGCACACGGCAGAAGGGTTAAGTACACTCCACGATGGTACAGATTAAAGTGTGGTTACCCAAACATATAAACACATATAAACATACAGATGTCCACATATCTATTCACATATTTCTCAAATTCCCACGCTTCTCGCGCTCTCTCTCCTTCTCTCGGTGGCAAAACGCGGGTAGTTCAAAAAAGCTCTTTTAGTAAAGAACCTTTAGGAGATAGCAGGAGGGAGTGGGTTGACGGTCCTACCTTCTTCATTTTTTGAATTTCGTCAGCCACCGCTGTGGTGTTCGTTAGAACCGCTATTTTCGTTTGCATCTTGTCCTTAAACGTGAGAAATTTGAGAGCCTTCAGATGATAAAGATGATGTTTGGGGGCTTGACGTGAGAATTTAACAGATAAGCTCGGTGTTATTGGTTCTTGATTCCTTTCTCCATCACTGTCCAATACACACTCCCTTATTCCCTTCCTGTGAGCGAGTGAATGCGAGCTGTCACTCTCGATCAGGACTGTAGGAGATGCCATCGAGTGACAGGGCAATTCAATCAAGGCCCTGGTTATTGTTGTAGATAAAGACAGGCATTTCCTGTCAATCATTGGCATTGAAATGACAAAAGGACATCTTTGTGCAGACTGATGTCGCTTCAGTGCCAATTTCTTTCAATGATCACATCTCCATGCTTGCTCTGCCTTCCTCTTCCTTGTCAACCCAAGTAAATGGTAGCCTTCTATGCATCCGAGAGAAACCGGGCGCAAATTTAATCCCAGGATAGCTGAGAGCTTTGAAATGTTTTCCTTTCCTGTCTATCAAAAGTTAGCTATCGTGATGATAATACAAGGTAGAGCACTAGCGATTAATGCTGCCGAGCAAGGGTTATTCCAAACACCGTTAATCAAGACGCTGGATGACAGTGGTAGTGCGTGGGCGCATTCAAAGTTGTATACTGACAAAGTGTCTCGTAAACGAAGACAACCAAAGGATATTTTTAGACGCAATAAAGAGCAGGGAAGAGGAGTGGTGCAGCTACCTCATAAACGACCTGCTGTAAGTCTGGCAGTGACGGCCTCTGTCGAGGTGGCTTCCAGATTATGGTCCGAAGTCATTCCCTGGACGGCGTGTACATCTTGTGCAATGGCTCCAGTCGAAGTATTCCTTGAATAAAGGATAATCATTGCGATGGTCACAGAGAAGCTGAATTACAAAGCGGAGTATCCAGCCGACAGCTTTATCGATAGTAGCTAAACTGTGGAATGTAAAAATTCAGCAGTGGGACCCCAGGCTGAGAAATGGGTCCGGGCCAGATCTGGCCTCTGTTTAGCTCAATGGGCCACTTTAAACGGAAAGGGTCTGCAAGCACTCATGACTAAAGCTGTATTTTTCGATAGGTCATTTGCAGTCTACGTGATTTGTGAAGTAATTCAAATCATCGGTTTATGGGATTTGAGAGTACTCACATCACCCGAGAAACTCACAGCCGTAACTCAATAAATCATAGGTCGCCAGCTTACAGGCCTTGTGTATACTTGAGGTCATATTAGTCTTGATTGCAGTCAGAGTTGACAAGATACACCTCTGACGTAGAGACTAAACGCCTTCTCGTCGTAATGACAATCAACTACGTAATTTTTGTTTGCGGCTTGTCGGAGGGTTTTAAGGTGAGAACTACAAATTTATGGCTGACGTAGAAGAGCAAATACAGAGAATAGCGAAGACAAAGCTTAAAAACGATCGGTCTTGGTGGCAGGACGTCCCACTCATGTGCACACCTGGACTATAGCCCGACCCGGGATTATTCAGCCCTTAACATCTTTAAAGTAAACTCAGCAGTAGCTTCAATGGTTTGAAGATATGGATTGTACTTGTCGATTTCGGCGCATGGGTCCAACTCACACCACTTACAGAGGCGGTTTTGTACACTTCAACGAAGCCACTACCAGGTCTTCCAACCTTTTAAATTGTGTCGTGCGCCTATTTCTAAAGAAGCCAGCTTTTTACAAGTTAAACGGTAAAAATCATAAAGGCTAGCGAGCCAAGTTTATGATCCTTCTGATTTGGTATTTCAAAGGCGCCGCAATGATGCAATCTAAGACATATCTCATGACCTCAGCGCTCAGGGCCACTTTGTCAACCGCGACGATGGGGCTTATGCCAATCACCAAAAACTGATAAACACGAGAACAAAGAGTAACCCTCACCAAATCATTTAGCACCCCAGTTTGGAGAGATGTTGTGCTCGGTGCAGAGAAGGTTCTTTTAATAGAAAAATGTCCCCTCTTAGTGGAACGTATCTCAAGAGTGGTGACTTTTGTTATGACCAATCACCGTCATTCAATGACAGCCATAGGGGAATCCGGAAGATCATCCTTGAACTAGACTGAAAAAAAACGAACGCTAACCCAGAATATGTCGAATTTTCGAAAGTCAACACGCATATCCGTTAACCACTGGTAGCTTCACAAATGTCACATGCACTTTACCGGCTTATGACAACTGGCTGTACAGAACCGTGTTGCAACTAGATTGAGTCGAAGACAGAAGAAAGGGGTGATATAATCTTGATGTGAGGATAATTACAATTCTTGGGCATCGTAACTTTTAAAAGACGATGAAGTATAGCCCAATTAGGGGCATAGTGTCGCTTCCGCTTTCGTATTTATGGTTTCCCTCGATTCCATAGTACTGAAACTCTTTGGAGTAAGTAAATCAGTGGTGCATCGAGAAAGGAATTGGGTCCAAGCATATCAGCGCAATCATCTCGACCCAACTGGAAAAGATATAAACTTCTCTAGTAAAAGTGCACAGAGGTATATTTAACAGCCCTCAACTCCTCTTAGGTGGTTGCCAAGTCAAGGGGAGAGGGGCGATTCTAGTGTGTGCAAATTTTGGCATTGCCTTTGCGCGCTCACCTCGTGGCATTTTTAGTTGGCAGAAGACATAGCCCTAATGTGACTTCGTGAGAAGGGCGGATTTGGCTTTCATCTTCTGTCTGGAGGTGAAAGGCTAATACGTCTACTGCCCCACTTTGTAATGCAGGCTAGAGCAGCCCAACTGTCAGATGCTTCTGCCAGAACTGTCTGTTTCAGCACTTTTATCACTCCACTGCACAGCGCAATCAAGAGCAGAAGCTCTAATAGTGGTAGTGGCTGAGAACATCGCTGATGCGAAATGACGAAAGGATCTGAAACACTGTAGGTAACACAAAAAGCCGCTTATTTATCGTCTCAATGAGAAAAAACGTCTTGAATTCATAATCCGACTTTTGGAGGACCTCACTCGAGGTGACAGGTAATGCTTTCGACAATGGAGCCTCCGTAGTGAACTGACCGCCAAAGCCCTAATGATCCAACACCCTAGTGCGAGATTAGATAAAAAATGTTCTGCATATGAGTGTCATTGCATTAAACTTCACTAACCTATTTGCAAAGCAATTTAGTGCAACTGCAGTTATTCTCAATCGACGTCAAGCAAATGAGGTTTTAGAATTCAGAAATACAAACTTATCTTTAAAACTCATATTTATGTACTATGGGCATGAATAAATACCTCTTCTTGAGGATTGCGTTTGGGAGTTACTTTTTACCCTCAATTCTTTGAATGAGATGTACACGGCACGGAAGATCCATGAGTAAGTTGATCAAGCAAAGACAGGCGTATGAAATTGGATATTTGGCTGTTTGTTTGTTTTCAATCGTCTGGTGTGTAAGAGGAACCAGGTCACACAGGAGGTCATTCACAAAAGCTCACTCCTGCCAGTGTTGAACGGCCTTCCAACCTAAAACGTAGAGAATGCTTCTCTCTTATAATGACAAGGAAAAATCTGCCTTGGTTTCCTCCACAAACTTTGTCTATTTAAGTAGTATGCATTGAAAAAGTCGTTCCCAACTGATTGCTGAATAAATGCACCAGAGAAGAATGAGTGTAAGCATTTTTCACAGGATAAAAGGGACAATAATGGAAGATGGATTATTGCCACGTGTCAATTAAAATTGCATTATCCTGTGAAAATATGGCGACGACAACAACGGTGACAGCGTCATCTGACTTGTGTACCTACCTGCGGCTTCAATGAGTCACTTACAGTAATCCCTCTCTCCACAGCTGAAACAAATTTCAGGGGTGCCATAAAATTGCTCTGTGCAATGTACTCTTAGAAGTGAGGTAAAATCCTGACTTGTTCGTCGATAGAAACTGTTCAAAAGCAGTTATTGCGTAGTGCTTCTTGCCACTTCCTTTCAACACGCTATCCACTACAGCAGGGATCGTTTACGAAAATGCCTTCGTGATGGCTTGGGAGAGGGTATGAAACACTGAATTAAGCCACTATTAAGGATAGAGTTTCTATTCAAGTGGGTGAACATCAGTAGGTTAGCGACCATTTGGGAGTTTTTTAGAAGGCTTTAGTGTTACTCCATTTGTCTCTATCCTACAAACCTACCACGCGCAACTGCCATTAGGCTGCCTGTCCAAAGTGGCAGCCTGTCAACATGTATGCTGTCTTTTGTGTAAGAACTTTCTTTGTTTATTTGTTTGTGCGTAGGATGCGTATTTGCCTTTAGGCTTGTCGTTGCCACACGCGCTGACAAATGACATCGCCGCCAGCGCGCCAGCAAGCCTTACCACATGGAGCAGCAGGAAGAAGAAGAAGAAGAAGAAGAAGAAGGGGAGGAAAGAGAAAACGCAACACACATACACAAATGTCAGGTCGACGTTTTACCCCGTCAATGATTTATTGCTGTCGCAGAGTAATCGGTGGAAATGAGAGAAATGGAAAGAATAGTAGGGCTTACCGATCTGTGTGATACTAACTTACCAAATCAGCAAGGGAAATGATTACACAGCCTATAACGATATCCGCTTCTTTTTATAAGCTCTTTTTCTACTTCTAAAATACAGGCATGCACTTTAAGTGCCATATTTTTTAAATTCGCCCTTTGTAATGGAATGGATTTTGTTGAAATCATACATTCAAAGTTTGTGGAGGATTTGTTGGCACGAAACACAGCGATGATGACTACTTTAATTTGGTACGCAGGGATGATAAAATGTTCACTACCTAAAATGACATGATTAGAAAGCTTCATACCAGGCAATTCTTGTCAGAACTGATTGCCACGCTGCACACAGCTACTGACGCCACCGGCACATCGAAAGGTAGTTAACTTGGGTGGGACATGGCAGTTGGCTTTTGACATACACCTTACACAAAGAGGCGCCCTCGTAGATCTTCAAAGCATTTCGATTAAAGTACACGTCTTTTTTGCCATTGTCAAGTGGATGTCACCCACATCATACGGCATCACTCGGCTACAAAAGGAGGCATGATGCATTGATGGTAATTTAGATCATTCTGTAATGTGGGTCGTGTAGGCGTTGCGCTAATGTTCCCTAATAGAGTGCTATGTTATACCCACTGGTATCGACGAGGCTATATTAGATTCGTTATCATCCTTGAGGCCCCTGCAACTTCGATCGGTTTCCATAACAATAAATAGTTCACCAAGTCTTTCATTAAGCCAGGACTTCTTGATAAAAGTCCAATTTTAAAAATCAGTCCCAATTGACTTGCGCCTTTGATTGCCTTCAAAAGATATGCCTCAGTACTTCACTGATTGTCCTTTCATTGCGGTAGAAATTAGTACTTATCCTCGGTAAAGTGCAGCCGAATCTAAATTTACCAGTGAAGGATTAAATTATGCTTTTGAGGGCATAGTAGGCTTTCTTGTCCCAGAGTGGTTGGGTGGGCTACCACAGGTGGTCTACATAAATTGCCCACAAATCCTCAAATGTTTTCACAACTTTCCAAAAAAATACCTAAAACAGGATTTTATAACAGTAGGCAAGATGTTTCAGCCTATCACAGGAGTTAACTGAAAATCGATTGGTGGAGCGTAGAGTTCATGAGCTGCGCTCCATAATAACCAATGCTCCTTGTGGGTGGTCTTATCGATTACCTCCACTTCACCGCTCGTCTTTAAGACGCCGTACCGAGTGAGCTGGCGCCGAAAGTCGTAGCTTTCAGAGGAATTAACCATTGATTTTGGCATTTACACTCACGAACACCTACTTAGTTGGCCTGTTTGTGAGGTAAGAGGGTCCAGCACTTCAGGTGGAATAAATTTTACCACTCGAGTCAATGCATAAATACAAACACATGGATTACAAACTACACTTTCGTTGTGAACGTAGTTTAGATCTTCACAGTACTTTCAGCATTCTCCACGAGACCAATTTGACCCAAGTCGTTGATCAAACGCCACAATTTTTTTGTAAAATAACGCTACATAGATCTTGGAAAAATAAAATGAGGAATTTGAAGCATCCAGCGACTCATTGGAACTGCATTTTTCAACCATATAATATGTTAAATGCTTTTTCTTACGAGACACTTGTGAATGTCACCATAAATTCCAAACAGCTGTCCTTTTTGGTTATTCTGGAGTTTCTTCCCAGTTTATAATGGAAACTGCGCGTAGTTTTCGGCAATGTTAGACTTTTTAGTAATAGAATTTAAGCATAATTTATACAATATACTAATTGTGTGTCTAACTCTACGTATTGGTCTTGCAGATACCTAAGGCTCCGAACAGCATAGGGTCTGGGTCGTGCCACTTGACTCAATCCCTACTGTGGGATGATAGTGCAAATTCGGCCCAATGATGGCTTTGTTGGCCTTCAACCCACTTTGCAATGTCATTTAATTTTCTCACTCATCAAGTGAAATAGCACCATCCTTTGACTACCTTTTGTTCCTCCATTCGGCATACTATTCGTCGCTTACAAAACACAGTTAGTACGGTCTAGACTTTAAAATAAACCCAACCCTCAGGATTTTATTTTCGGTCAAACACCACCTGCAATGGCGATTTTAAAAAAAGTCTCAATGCAAAATCAACCAATTACCATCGATGCTTTCAATTATTATGTCCCTTCCTTTTATTAAAGCCTCACAGGAAGAGATTTTAAATATAACTATTTGCATTACTGACTGAAAGATGAGGCGGTATTTGTGGTTTTAAAATCTTTCTACTAATTCCTGTAGTTTATTGCTATTGACACATGCTCATTATTTTGCTGATAAGACTACGAGAGGGTTTCAGTATTTGTGCAATACTTTGACTGCTTGTTCAATTCTTCTTTTTGTTTTCGCAGGAACTTTAGGACTCTCCGCCTTTGTGCCTCCACTGAGCGGCATAGCCTCTGGGTCCCTCTGTACGTCGGCAAAATATATCCTGTCCAAGTGTTGTCTACTTTCGCCTTTAGAGGAGTCCGAGATCGCTACAAATGAATCGTTTTGTTACTGTGCCCTATTATCTTGAAGGCAAAAGTGGTGGGGAGTTGAAATAAAACCTTTCCTAGTAGATACTGAAGGCTGTTTCATCAATGCATTCTACGTTAAATCTTCCAAGTTTCAATTAATAGACATTGTTTACTTTACTTTCGAGTGGTCAAATCATCAAAGCACGCCCAAAAATTAAAACCAGTCAATTCTGATAAATAGAGATAGTAACTCAGGTGTCCTTTGCGTCAAAAAGAGCTGATGAGAAGACACTTTTGGTCTGCATTTCCTTTTCTTTTCTATAACACTTAAGCAACAAAATTCGCGGGTACTAGCTCTTTCAATGAAGGCTCAGTTTTTTTGGGCAATACTCTAGCTACCATTGTTTTGTCTTCAAAAAGTCCAAAGCTGTGACAAATGACTGGAGTCACATGGGAGGAAAAAGTGGGAAAAGCAACTCTCCAAAGTGGAGGAAGAGGAGGGATGGACTGACTGTCTGGGACATTGTCAGCTTGAGGAGGAAGGGGAGCGTTTTAATTAGCGGGGATAAAAGAAAGGTGGAGACGCGCGCACACATAACATGGTCATATCTATCAAAGGCAAAGGCAGGTGATTTTATTGACAACTAAAGTTTAACTTTAAAACCGGAACTCCCTCTTTTTACGATGCGGAGTAGTTATTTATTCAAGGATTATTGCAACACTTGAAGACACATTATAAGGCTACTCTCAGAAGTCTGCTACTCCCATCATCAAAGCACAATCCTCACCCCAGTCTCATAAAACAAAAGACACAAATAAGCAACTCCAGTCTTCCAATGGAGAACTGTTCCTGCTTTCGTGGCGTCTAGATAGTCACTCAACTGAACTCTCCATCAGCTTCACAAATTAACTGTGGGTTTCCATTTCTATTCCTCGTGGTTATGACCGTAGTTTGGGTACTCCTAACCAATTAAGACGGCACAGTTGGTTACCGACCTTTAAATCCATTCACGCACTGAATGGGCAAGTTGAATGAGTTAGCTTCGTCCTCGTACTTACAATTTTCGAGGCAGCTGAATAAGAGTAAACCCTTTTGAATGGCTATACCATATCTCCTGTAGAGGTACGGAAATGGTGGAGATAATGTCTTAACCTAAAAGGTGGTAATGATGGTTGCTTTGAATAACTTACACAGTTATCAATGCCATTATGAGAGGAGATAATGTTGTGGAAAGCTATGCGTCCTCCCCTGGAAGGCGGACCAGTCCTAAAAGAACTAAGTTGCAGTTCATCAAGAAGAGTAGATGAGCAGGCCTTAGGGGAGTCAGCACTTTTGTTGGCTCTGATCTATTTACGAATCAAATAGCCACTGTTTTGGTTGCTCATTTGAATAACTGGGTTTTTGCAGTCCCCAGCTATTCATCTATGCTACTGTTTGAACCGACCTTTAGACCTCTCTCCGACCCAGGAGTGATTTCAGCCTCCACTTACACGAATTTTCAAGGAGGCTCTGTTAAAGGGGTCCTTAATTGTGGGAAATGCAGGTTGCTCAAGGAAAATCTTATGGTAGCTAGACCACTGGGGGCTATAATTCTTTGTCTCAAAGTTAAAACGCTTCGTATCCTGTGACAAAATGAAGTCAAATGGATGAGCAAATAGTGGTCATGGGTGGTCAGGGTTCACGGAAGCCGTTGAGCCAAGTGAAATTTAACCTCATCAGGAGGCAGCACAATTTACGAGTGATCTGCTTCACACTGAATCGGTACGTAGGTGCGTGTGTGGTCCTTGCCTGTAAAAGACGGCTTTCTCACGAGGCGGGTCAGGACGAGTGGATGAAAGGAGGGCTTTCGAATTGCTATTTCAAAGGTGTATGGTATTGTACCATACTTGACTTAATTTAAAAAAAACTGCTTGGAAAATTAGTTTTGAATAAAATACCTGCCACTTAGGCTCGTCCCAGTGAGGCAGCATCCTCGTTAAACCCAGCTAATAATGGATAAACAAAATTAACTGCCACAGGCATCTCTTTTTTACTCTTAAAGTAGCAGCAACAGAACTTTTCAACCCAGATATTTAAGAACAGGCTTTAGTGAAAAGTTACGGCGGATTTTTTGGAAAAAAAGTGTTACCGTGTCACGCAATATCATTCTCGGGCCCAAAGATGGATAATTTCGACTTTATGCAGAAGCCGATTGTCATGTAGTGGCGTTTTAGTTCTGCCGTCATCACCCTGACGCATCCATCACCATCATCTCCTGTAGAGGCTGAATCATGGAGATTGCGTGGGCAGAATGTCTATGCGCACACACACAGGTTTCGAGCCTTGCATGACAGGCGCTGTCACAAATGTATGTCACTATGACTTTGTCATTGTTTACCTTCATACTTGGTCCCCATAAACTCTTATGAAGTCCACGTAAATACGGCTTTACCATTGCTTAGCTATTTCGCCTTATTTAGAAGGTAATTTTACTGAATATCGAACTGATGAGACGTTGTCAATGGAGAAGTAATTATTTATTACACAATGAAATTGGAAATTTACCGAGGACATTCACGAAGAATAGTTCAAATAAGTGCCTAAGGCGGGTGTGATTGATGTGCTTTAATGCGAGGACATGAATACCCTCATTTTTCATCATTTAGCCCTTTTGACAGTATTCTTAATCAAGGCAATAATGATTAATGTCGGAGTCGGTGATAAAAGTGACCAGGAAAGGAGATGAAGCAGCTACAACTAGGAGTTGCTGCAGTTTATCGTTTTTAAACTGGAGGCAGTGTAAGTCAATCCCATTTGACCTTGTCACCGCCCAAGCGAAGTGGCTAACAATGCTGTCCATAAAAAGGTCCTAATATGGCATGACTGATTGATTGGTCAACTCAACTATTCATCTGGTAAACTAAAAAGTGCCGTCAACCCCAAAACCCTACGATGCGCGGTCCGGTGCGGGCTCCGTTGTCATGCCGCGTGGATGTAAATGCGGACTCAGACCGCGTGGCGCTGGTTTTACGAACTTGTTAACCAAACGTTTTCGCAAGACTAGACTAGACTAGACTAGTGTTCCGTTTTCGACCGATAAAAATAGTCTCGTGGAAATAGCCTAAGCTGAGAAAGTGGAAACAATTTGTTAATAATAGATGTTTTCAGGCAAAATATGCGTGAGATAGGTTAGTGCAAGGCAAAAGCTGCATTAAATTGTGGACCCAAAATTTGCGAAGAAGTATTTTAGTGCCTTGAATAAAGGAGGCGGACTATTTGAAGCGCTAACTTACCAAGGGAACCGGTGCAATTAATCTCACTTTTCCGGAAAGCCGATGGGCAGTAGTGATAAGCAAATATTTACAAATTAGCGGTTTATGCCCCTAAAATTAGATGTTTAATGTGAACTGCCTCGGCGGTCCAAGGACCGAGGGGAAATTACAGTTTCCTCAGTAAAATGGAGCTCGAAATAAGTTAATTAACAAATAACTAGGTAGGGAAGATTAAATCTTAGAAGGTCACACGATCTTGGAGTGGATCGGTCACCAAGTGTTCTTACTTGCGACTTAGTCATGATCAATGAAGAAGGATTTGATCTTCATCATTATCAAGAGCCTTTTTTTTAAACTGACACCCCAAGCAACCTATAACTCTCTAGTTTGTTTCGAAATTTTTTTAAAATTAACTAGTAAATGTTACAGCAACTAATAATGTACAATTTTGTTAAAAAGTTGAGTAGATTTTAATGCAAATTAGCCAACCACTGAGAGCTTAAAAGGTTCACATATTTCCATTCAATGAATGGAAGTCTTTCAACATGTTTCCTGTAAGTGTCACATATATGTGACACCTGAGTTTACTCACTTCACACATGCGTGAAATGTGTTTTTGATTAAATTAAGATGACCGATGGCATATGCCATCTCACAAACAAAATTTGTGGGCTTGAAACAGAAGTGTAGGTTCACAAATTGTCCTCAACTAGAAAAGAATCCCGCTTTTCTTATTCTCCAACCGGTAACTGAACTCGTCTCTAAAATAAGGGGAATCAGTGCCATTTCAATAGCCATGAGAACTCCTGATTACGTCAGCAATCCGGCGGGTTACTCATTCAACCTTGGCTGATCAGTCTGAAACCTCAAAAAGGCCTGACCACATGAATACGACCCAAAATTCTTTCATCTAGCACCAATGACCCGAACTGGTTAATAGGTGGGTGCTTACATAACTTATCCTCATTTCCAAAAGTTTGTTCGATCCTGTTTCAAGGACCTTCGTTAGGCCATTAAACGTCCCCTCTTACATTTATGATTTGACAATGCATTTTAGCAATACAGTTTTGAATTTAGTCCTCAACTCTGGAACTTTTAGGGCTTTTAGGCTTCAGGGGTCTCGAAGGCACCTCAATCATTAATTACTGCTTGAAAAGTGAGAAATGAAATCATTGCCAAATCCATGGCATTCCACAAGTTTCTTTTATCGCTTCGTCTCCACCCATCAGGCTGTGACATACGACACAGCGCAACCAGTTACCACGATTCACTGGGCCGGTTCAGAAGAGAAAGTCTAGACGTGCTACCAGTAGAAAGGATGTTAAAATTAATTTAGAAAGCACTGAGAACTTGTAAAGGGAAAATCCCTCACTTTAGACCTCACTTCTGAGACAGGTGACAACTAGCGAAACGGGCTCCACAAGGTAGATTTTTCTGTGGCCGACTCAATTAGCTATTCTGCAGGATCTTCCAGTGACATCAAGCAACTTCTCCCAAATTCCTCACCGACTTAGTAATGGAAGGACTTCAAAAGCAAATTAGCCCGGAAGGACCATACTGACCCAGCTGAGTGCATAAAGACGATTTGATATTTTGTGAAATCTGACCTGTCACCGAGGTATGTCAGAAATCAGGGAAGGGAAACGTTATCTGTGCCGATTTCAACCTTCAAATGGCGGTCATCACTCCAGACCATTCATAACCCCTGTGAGTTTGCATATGAGTTAGCCAAACACCCATTTTGGCCCTGCCAACGTGATGGCCCATCATTACTTTTATCGGCTGAATTTATGAACTAATTGGAGCCGTGATCTGCAGCGTAGATCATGTCGGTGGCGTCTTGCGGTGCGGTGAGGGTGGGGAAGGTTGTGTCTGGCAGGCTATAGATACTATCTCTATGGTTCTGAAAGGCGACTTGGAAAGTGGTGGTGGCAGTCATTCAATAAATTATACCCAAGGCATACTGCCAAGAAAATGGACCTAAATGTCCGTCGACAATGAAGGCCCATCTCACCTCTTCCTTTCCTCATTTCTCTCAATGAATTACATAGAGAGCCCACCTTTTGAATTGGGATTTGAGCATCTGTGAGTGACTTTTAAGTCTATAAATGGGAAAAAAATTTAAGAGTAAAAAAAATATAATCATCTTCTGCACTTTTTCCTGGTGCCACACCTATTTTCGAGTCCCATAGTTTTACCGATGCTTGTAAAAGAACTACGGCTTTGAGATTTGTTAATGCCGCTGAAATTGTCCAGGGCAACCTGATCGTCTGTCGTAGTAGCCAGCGCCAGACAGATTTTTGAATATGTAAGCGTGGCTAAAAAACCGTATCATGCAACTTCACAAAAGGTTATGCGTCAAACACGCACTGGATGAACACTCACGAGAATGACTACCGAGTCCGTGGGATGGGAATATTAACTATAATAGCGTCTTTGAAGCGTTAAAGCTACTCAGTCAAGTGCTGCACCATTGAGAGGATGAGGTTCTCATCACTGTACCCGAAAGGTATGGAAATCCCCTGAACGGGTCTTCTCCCTTCCTGTTAAATACCAACCAAATGAAGCATTGCTACCTGGAGTCAAAGCTCTGGCTTTTATCGCGATATTAGAAATATGATTTCAGGGGAACCCTAATACAAGTGCAGAGGATGGACAGTATTTAGTCACTAAAACGATTATTTCGCGTCCAAGGCAGTCTTTTACAGCACTCCAATGTTTGATTTGGTTTGTAGTGGAATTGCATGAACACTCCAATCCACTACTGGCGCATTCAGGCTTCTCGGCTCTCCTACGCTCTCACTTTAGTGTCGTCTAGAAGAATTCAGGCGCAGAAGTCACCTCTGAAGACGTCGTAGGGTGCATGGAATGACCGGTGTGCTGTTACCGGCGCGGACATGAATGGAACCCCATACAGCCGCGTTGGTAACCTGACTGGGGAGTCAGTATGGTTGAACAATGAAACTTAAGAGCGTTTTGTCCTTAGGCAAAACCCCAAGAGCATGAGAATTTAACAGTCTAAATGGAGCTCTTAAAAACTGTTGGCCAACCGCTTCAGTTGGGGCTGATCGCAATCTCTGCCGTAGAATTATTCCTGCATGGGCTATTTGCCACACAGAAATAGCGAAATCCTCCCACTTCCTAAAGCAAAGTTGAGAAAGTGAACCGCTCATCTCTTTTCCTTTTTTTGCCTGCCAAAACCGGTGATCGGAATGCGAGGCAAGAGTAAACAGAAAAATAATAATCTTTTTTTTATAAACGGTTGGCCTCCAAAAGTTGCAGAGTCACTTTGCCTGAAATTCACACAGAGAAAAGATTCAATCTCCTCGAGGGTGAGAAAGACAAGTTTATTTATGCCACTGCTCAGCAAGCTCAATCTATCGCTTGATTCAATGGTGGAGTGTCAATCACCTGTCATCTTAATCTCCTCTGTGTTCGGTTATTTTTCTCTCCCTCTCCAACATCCGAGCCAACGGTTAAAAACTTACCAACAACACAGTGAATTTATTCCTAATGATGATTAAACTGGGTAGAAAACTTTAAGTGGTGGATCAAATCAATCGATCGGTGTAGTGGAAGAACTTCACTTACCTCAAGAAGTATCGCTACAGACCTTTTCCTGGAAAACTTCTTTCACCTCCAACCTTGGATAGAGCCTCGAACTTGCCGCTGAAGATGTGAAAATAGGCATTGTTTAGAAGGAGAAACGTCACGACATCACAACAATGATCCAAATCGTAACCACTTAAGGGTCCACATAGCTGTGAGTATTGCTTAAATAAATATCGCCTCCCTACACAGTCCTGGCGCCTCACGTCGAGAATGGGGATAGATTTGCGTCATGGCGAGCATGTGACCTGCTCTCTCGTTTACTCACTTGGCATCCATTACTATTGCAGTCAGTAAAGGGTGTAGTGGATCAGATGACTTGAGTTAATAATGTGGAATCTAAACCCGTCAGTCGATCGCTTCTAGTACAAAAATTAGTCGTACGACAACCTGAGAAGGGAGGTTGTCATGACAATAGATTATAACGGAACCATAGGGAATGTTTTCACTCTGTCGAAACTTGATCCCAATTGTGCATCACGAGATTAGAATGATTGATGAATGTGGACGCGGCTTCGCTAGGCCTTCTGTTATGAGTTCCCCCAAAAATCAGGCCTTGGGAGCGGAGGGCAACCCCCATGATACATGCGTGTGGTGTCACACCTATCGAGGTCAGCATTTCGATCAACTTTGCTTACCACATTCACAAATGCAGTGCTCAGAGTCGTCGTTGAAGACACAATTAGACAAATTTGCACGGGAAATATTTTTTTACCATAAAGTACAGAAATAGGCACCTAGGTGGTTACCTAAACCGAATACTGTTTTATTAATTTAAATAGTGAAGAGTTTTGATAAAGTGAGCAACCGCCAGATTTAATTTATGGTCTGATGGAAACATGTCTCACGAACGGCTGCCGTAATACGATTCGGGTTAATGACGGAAATTCCTTGATTTGCCCCAAATAGAGCCTCCCTGGTTAAAGGCGGGTCGATTTGGAGCCGTGAAGGGGAATGGATATTTATGGCTTTGCTTCCATTAAGTTTTCAAGATCTGAGGGTAGCGATAGGCTAAAACAATAAATCCCTGGCGCCACAGATAATTGGAAGACACAAGACCAAATGGCTTGCAAAATGTGGCCAAGAGGTGTGTGTGTGTGGAAATGTAGGGGCAGGGGATTTTGGGGGACCAGCACTCTAATTAACAATGCATGAACCAAATATGCTTGACTTCACTTCTGAGAAAACCAGCAACACAAATTCTGGAGGTTATGCATCATCAGGAGATTGAGACTCTTCCAGAAATAGGTTTAAAAAAGTGTTGTGCTTCTGTTTATTCCCTGAATATGCATTAGCCTCCTCAATTCAAAAGTAAGTAAATTCCTACGTCGTATTCAGTTTTTATGGAATTAATTCTCAACAGAATTTAAAATAGAATTATTTCCTAGTAGCGAAAGTGAGTTCCCCAGACAAGAAATGGCCTTCGTGACAGTAAAGAGTTAAGAGGTTTATATCCAAAAACCCTTTGGCTAATCGGCAGAGCTTTTAACTTCCAAAAAACGAGGAGGTAATATTCGCCTTAAAATACGATGCGGGTGGGCCTTGAACTTTGTTAGGAAAAGTTGCTCTGCTTCCACTTCTAGTGAAATCAAACATCTACCCAGAGGGCATTCGAGAGAAGCATTCCACACAGCTACCTACCTCTGATTGGCCGGAATGCCTTGGATCAGGAGATGGAAGTGCAGAATTCGTAATTTGCTCTCCTCTTACAACTCATGTGATACTGCTTGCTTTGTGGTCATTTCCTCTGCTCTCTATAACTGGCACTCCGCCGCGTGTGCATTATCGGTTCCAGGGTTCTTCTCTACTGCCAGGTGGAAATACACAGGGCTCTGCCACCGAAGCACCGCCACTTTTTCGAGTCACTTCGACTCAGCGAGTAATGTCCAATGTATGGTAAAAATCTGTTTAGCCGCCTTTCCTTGGCCTGAATGACAATTTTTATTTTTAAGCTGGAATAATAGTCATCCTATTAGGCAAAAGGCAGCCAAATAATGAATTTTAGACAAGGCCGTCTTTTGCCATTGCGTTGGAAGATGCCAATTACGGAAAGTTTTTTAGCGCCCTTTCAATCATTTTAAGATCAAATGCTAAGAGTTCTGCCGAAAAAACGTCTTTCAAGTGGTGACCGTCATCTGCAGAATTCCGCGATCGTTGCTTCCCCTTGAGACGATATAGTAATCAGCACGTTGAATGTCTTCGCTTCGTAAACATCGCCTTCAACAGGCAAAATCATTACAGCTTCTGTAGATTTTAATCTTAAAGTATACTTTTAGAGGTCAATAAAAAGGTACCTCAAGCAGGACGGCTATTTATTTCGTAGAAAGGAAAAAGTAATTAATAAATTCGAGTTTCATGGTCTGTTGAAACTATTCCCGAAACTTTTTGATAGCGTGTATTACAGGGTTTCTACACTGGACACTTAATGGCTGACATCAAAGGGATATAAAGGGTTTCGCAGTGGTGTCATTATTGAAAGGGTGGAGGTGGGGAGTTTCTCTAGAATGTGAATGTCTCTCGAAGGCTACCCACCACTAACCCCGTCTTTATAAGGCGGCTGATCGTAAAAAATCTTTTTTTTCCTCTTTTACGACACAGTCAGTGCCTTTGCGTGGGAGAGAAACATTCCTTATCTGCCTTTCCTACCTCTCATCCCTCGGAGATTTATGCAAATTGTGTCACTGTAGTGCCTATTGTCATCCTGTCCCTTCTCGCAACCGCTTTATAGCCCCTAATTATATGAGCGATTTGAACCTCCTCTCCTTTGAAGATGCATGTGTGTATGGGTGTGAGAAATTTGAGGCGCCTTTTCGCTCCCACGACTTTTGCGATTTGTCAGTACAATTTTTGCAGGGCTTGTGAGTCCTCTAGCGCCAACACATTAGTGACGAGCATTTTGAAGAGAATTCCATTCGGTTTTTGTCGCAGGAATATGAAGAATTTCGCTTGTCTCCGGATTTTTTCAAAAGTCCAATTCCCTTCCCATTTCCACTTGCAAAAGTATGGAAGGCAAATTTTCCACCCTGATCATATTTGCCTGTTCCAAAAGAAGCCGACACTTTCCATTAGTCCCTTTCGATTGTGCCAGTCAAACAGCTCTAACCGAGTGCAAGCTTTCTTGAATATTAGTCGTCCAGAAAGGGTGCTTGGTCAGCGTTTTTGTATCCTAAAATATAGTGTTGAAGTCTTTTTTTGAAGTTTTCTCTTGAAAGCAGGCTTGATAGAACTAGGACTGATCTTGACACAATATGGAAGTAATACCTTTTAGACAAAGAAAGTACTCAGGCATCCAGAATATAACGAGTGAACAAATTTATTGGAGGATACTTGTAACAACTCCCTTCATTCAGCGCGGGTGATTGTGCTGATGGCGCCGCATAGAGAAATGAGAAGCAAAGTGGCGTCACCAATTACCACTTTGGCCTTTGGAGCCAGCACACACAGCGGATAACTGACGCCGCCTACACACACAGCACCACCACCATTTACGTGCCCCTTGAGACCATTGCTATAGCGGCAGCAGAATGGATGGCATTCAGGGACATCATGAGAATCGTGCTGCGACCTCCACGCATGAAAGGATTGGAATCTGCATCATAGGTAAACGTACTTTCGAGGTTTAGAGTAATTTATTAGTTGTGGATACCAACTCTAAAGTCATTTTAGCGGAGCGTTATATTTAGTCAAACCAATTAGACTTTTGCCATCTCCAAGGCAAATTTAAACAGTGGTTAAGTGAAACGAATACATTTGTCATCATACACTACCAAATAAATATTGCCTTAGTATCTCAAACACTTACGAAAAAAATCAGCTTATCACCACGATCAGTTCACTAAAGCCTTCCATCAACTTATGCCATCACTGGGCCGACTAAAAGACGGCGGAGGCGGCGCAGCGTTGTGCTGTCTGGACCAAACCGTCGTGGCGTGTCATGTGATGTATCACCTGTATCACTGTCTGGTACATGGTAATTATTTCACCTCCGGAAATATCATGTTGCATATCACCTAAACACTGCACACAAGCATTCAAGACCACACTCAATCAATTTGTAAAGAGAAATAACGCTGTTACTGGGTTTGTATTCCTAGCATTGGAGACCAAATAAATAAGCTTATTTAGTCTTAATGGGTAGACGAATTCACCTCCTATAACCCCGAGTATTCGACTTCAATGGAAAGGTGATCGTGTGGGTCTTTTTAGTCTCTCATGTACCGGTCCCCTCCATAGTGGCATGGAACCAGTGAGTTGATAACAAAGTATGCGGTAGACTTTTGTGCCTCTCAACTTTTAAAGACCCGTCTCCGACAACACATTGCTTACTGGGTTGGAGATCAAACAATTCTACTTGCTTGAGGGCTGAATTTTTTAGAACCAAAGCAACTAGTGAAATACCAAACCTTGCGAAATGACCAACAGCGGAGCGAGGTCAGGTCTGAACGAATAAAACTAGTTAAAATGCGGTTTATTTTATTAAACCACGATCTAGAATCATAACACCCCTATGGACAGCTAAGAATATATAAGTAGATCTGACGTGGAACTTCATTATCTTCCCACAGCTCAGATAACGGGATCATGTGAAGCCCAAGTGTGCATCGGTAATGTCCTTCCATTGTAGGTTCATTGCATCCGTAACGGGCGGGTCGCACGATCGCGTTGCACCTGCACCCTTAAAAAAACTTACGTCTTTTGTAGTAAAGGTCGAACTTTTGAGGTTATTCACAAGAGCTCCCTTGGTTAATTGATGACATCAGGATGTCAACTAAATTCTGCTACTTGACAACCACCTATTGTGCACCTCGACTAAGAATTTGAAAAGTCTTAAATGTGTTGATTGATTCTACCTTAGTTGTGTTAAGAACGGAGGCTAGAAGTGTCCATCGCAGCTCACATTTTAGAGAACACGCATAATAAAGCCCGTGGGGAAGTACTTTTGCAATTCCTCGTGGTCGGATTG
This sequence comes from Taenia solium, assembly GCA_001870725.1. Taxonomy (NCBI): domain Eukaryota; kingdom Metazoa; phylum Platyhelminthes; class Cestoda; order Cyclophyllidea; family Taeniidae; genus Taenia; species Taenia solium. Next base: position 430,810 of record MIEF01005605.1, on the reverse strand, counting down.
TTAGCGTTCCATTCACTCTGCAAGTACTCGTTGCATGACCCCAAGTGGGTTATAAATAATCTACCAGAACAGGAGGCGTAGATAAATCAACCCACCAATTGAGGCGGTGAGCTTTGATCTGGCACATAAATTAGGTTTCCCGCGCTCTCGGCCCTTCGGCCGCCCGTGTATGTGCGCACGCACGCACGCTTCGGACACACACGCCTAGCCCAACACCAAATCACTCATTCGTTCATTCATTTATTCCTTCATTCATCTAAACACATGTATTCAGCTCAATGCTGCTTGATGCTCCACATATTTGACACAGACACGTAAATCTGCGGACGGATGTGTGTGTGTGTGTGCGTACAAGAGGTCCCCCACCCCACACCCCTTCCTACATTTCATTTTAATTCAGCCCTCAATCACCGATTTGAAGTACACAAATTAGTTAAGGCACAACCTATTTTGTTTGCTTTATTTCACTTTGTGATGCCGCCCTCCAATTTGGGCCTACGAACAGTACAGAGGCAAGGCATTGGAACTAGGCTCCCCCTTTAAAGTCTTGGTGTTGGGGCTCCTGACCTGGAGCATACTAATTGGCTTTACCGATGTCCAAGAGGCGGTCGGTTATCGACTGAGGCATGTAGTAGCGTTGGCATGATTAATAAGGTGCCAGGGGGAGGCGATGGTGAGGGCACTCATGTCTGCAGTTGCAACTTGCATTAGGTTAATCCAGATTTTAAGCGCATGCAAGGTAGCTATTAGATGAAAAATAGCCGGCGATTTTATGGCGTAGCCTTCGTTAACCAATTTCTCTTCTCACCACCTATACATACTTTTTACTGTCTGGCGCCTGTCAAATTCTCGCTGGTGTTATCGGAGGCCCATGTGTTCGTATGCGGTGCTGCGATGAAAAGAATGATTCATTCATCTAGTGGGCGCTCTTAGAAAAATTGAACCTCGTCTGGTTTTTGCTTTGATCTGAACTGTGGCTCTTTTTAACAAGAGATGGAAGTGCATCTTCTGCGTAGGCTAGAATGTCTTCGCATTTGCTGATGCCTATCAATCGGTGTGCTTCCAACGCCTGACTGCTGCAGTTCCTTCCAACCATGCGATTTCTACCTCACCATGATGGTCATTTAAGTAATGCACGAGCTCGTCAGCGTCCACGGGGATTGCTGTGTGGCTTAAGCTGGAATAATAGCTTCGCCTTATGGGGAGACATTTCGGTTTCCTTCACTCGCTTTGTACCCCTCAAGGAACTAGTCCTCTTGAAGTGGAATGAGGATACTAGGTTATTTCTTTATGGATATCAAGACGCAGGAGACGGAAATGTAGATGATAGGATCAAATAATTAACTCGTAAACTGAAGTACTGAAATCGAGAGATTAGCCACCTAGTAATACACCTTGTCTTGTGTTTCAAAAATTTCGAAATTCAAAATTTTTTGCGCTGTCAGAAGGCGTAAGGATTAAAATCGGCTCTTAGACAAAAAATGGAAATAATGTGACGCATTTACTCGAAGGCCGTGGAAATTAGAAGTTACGGCGCGTCTCGAAAAAATTTTAAGGCAACAATTTTTAAAGAAAAAGCTTTTTTAGAAATAAGGTTGATGTCTGGAAGAGATTCTCCTGTAAAGACACCTTTTTGGTAGCCAAAATCCTTTATGCAGCTATTTACCAGCATGGTGCTTTTTATTTTATTCGTGGGATAACCACTCCTACGAGAGTGGTGTCAAGCCGTACTCGTCCTGCTTCTGTCGCTGGTCTCAGTCCCTATGTGCGTCGATAATTAACCAGTCTCCCGACCTCACAACGCCCACCAGGGCAGCTTAGATACCACAATATGTTCTCCAGTGTCACTCCATCTTAGGGTGTGAGTAGCCACAGTATCCCAAATAATCATCAATTTATCATAACGTCATCAAATTTTGGGCTGTCGAGCTATTAAAACTTTATCACAACAGTATAGGAGGAAGGACTGGAATGTTGGGAGTATGGATGATCAGAGCTACATGAACGGACAGACTAAATCACCGCATTAACGATTCACCAGCGATTAAAAAATAGTCCTGTCAGTGGCTCCCATGGCCCAAAACACGACCATGATGACAAGAGCAGCAGGTAGAGGTAGGGAAGGAAAAAAAGGAAGGAAAGAAGGGAATCGCTCCCACGCAATGGGCTTGTGAGATGTGTCCGTGTGTGTTTTCATAAACCATCAATCAAATCCAACAGTGGATTGCGTTGAGCGCTGGTTAGGGTTATGTGCGCCTCCCCTTCGCTCCCTCTATCCAATTCCAATTTTGTGTGTGTATGTTGACTTAACCCGATTGACGGATGTGCAGGGAATTGCCTAACATGGGTAAAACCCAGGAATCAAAAAGTGTCTCATTTACCTATTTTCCATTTATGTTATGCCTTGTGACATTCTGGTTAATTTGCAACTCTGTTGTTTCCAACTTAGTAAAGTAAATAAAACATTCACTTCAAAGAGAGTGATCACTTGAACCGAATGCCGACTTGATGGGCTTAACATGTTGAGAGATGTGTCAAGAATTGCAAACAGATTTATCAAACAGAAAGTGCCAAACCGATGCATTGTTAGTGTCATAGAGAGTGCCTATCGAATGCAACTTCCAGAAATGTGTAGGCCAGAAGTGAATGAGGAAAACTACGATCACCGGTGCTCTGCAGACGTCGGCACCAGAGAGTGAACACTACGGCGGCTCATAAGAAAGTTGCGCGATCGGTTAGCCTCGGCTACAGAATCCGAAATTTACACACGGCCCAACGTCTGGCTTTCTTGTGTAAACTTTTTTTACATTTCTGACAGTAGCGCCGGTAATGAGGACTTGGTGAACTTCAGGAAGTATCCTTTCGTCAAATATGGTGGTGAGTTTCTGTAAAATGTGATTGTTTTTGCTTATTTGCCTGGAACTAGTTTAGAGGTTATTTTTCCTTTAATAATACCAACTGATGGGATATCGACTACTTGTCGACCACAATCACAGCTTATCGTTGATTTTGTCGGTCTATTGCCCTTGAACATCGTACAACTCGTTATCATCAGTAACTGGATCACCGAGAATAGCAAAAAATGGGACAGAATGTTAAAAAGAATTAAAGGTTAAAAATTAGATAGCTGAAAGTGGGGTCACAATTGTGTTCCACCCAGTTCCCTGAAAGCTTTCAGGGCTGGCGAAGCATGAAGATGGTGAGATTAGCCCAGCCTTATGAAGGCAATCAAAATGGCGTTGTTCAACGCAAAACCCAGACAGATTACTTCCTGTTGCTTTAGCAAAAATTGGCCAACAGTCTCACCATGTTTGGGATGTTTATACCCTGAGGTTCTCATTATAGACTCCCTCTATGGAAAATGCTTTTTAGATTTAAATGTTCCGACTAACTCGCCTTGGCCAATGATATACCAGCTTAATAGGTTGCGTTGGCACAGACCAAATTGGACACATGCCACTTGTATTATGGGGGCTATTCGTTAGTCACATAATAGATAATTTGCAGTTATTATTAGGAACAGGTTATTATTGAGTCGAAAAATAGCCAAGGTATGTAGTCGTAGGCAAGCACCTTCCCATTTCTCTTTATCTGCAATCCTCCTCCCAAGTCTTCTTCCACCCTTCACTGGTTTGTCATTTTTACTCAGTGAATACAATCAAAAAGAGCGAGTTGATGCAATGTATTCCCTTCTTCGTTTCTTGGTGGGAAATTTTGGTTACTTTTGATTGCTACCACCATTTGCAATGGCATTACAACCAGTGGTGACGAGATTGTCGTGTGAAAGCAAACAAGATGGATGAGAAAGAGGGCAAGAGAAAGCTGCATCCCGAAATCGAGTTTAGTTTGCTCCTCTCAAGAAGGTGTTTGGCATCAACGAGTGTCGGACAAGTTGTTTTTCTCAAAAATATTTGCTTCCAGTAAATCCATGCTGTCCCCTTGTTTTGCCGAAAAAATCTTCCTTTAGAAGCTTAATCAGAGCACAAATCGGACGCAACGATTCTTCAATTTTGGCCTTTAATAACAACAGGAGTGTTCTGCTATCCTTGCTACAGAAAGTTATGTACACTATGCTGATTTTTTCGGCTTCTCGGGAGTGGATGATAAGTCTCCTTCGGAACTTAAATGTCTTATAGCTCCGATCTCTTTAATTTATGGCCTAGAGGGCACATGAAAACCTCTTATAGATAATAAACCTACATTGGGTGGTTGAGGCTAAGAAGACGCTGAACAGAAGGGCTTCTACATCCACGTCAACTGTTATCCACCATTCCCACTACAGTACATAAACCCTCATGAGCGTTAATAACATACAAACGATGAGTACCACGATGTCATTGTCAAATGTTTTGACTTACCCAAGTATTTTTTTCATCAAGAGGGTTTAATTAGGCAGAATTGTACGTAATGAGCTATGCAAATGCGTTAAATTTTTTTCAGAAGCGACTGCAGTGCTCTAATAAACTGGCAAATATGCCTCGATCAAAAGAGTTCATCAAAAATGACAAATTAAAGCATACAATGCTTTAAACACTTTTGGGGTAAGTAACAAAAGGAATTTTTCGAAGACTTCGATGTAAGTATGCAGAAAAGTGGGAAGAAGAGTTAGGCAAAGAGTACTATGGATCTCAACAGGTGAAGGGGACTGGGATTAATTTGTTCTTGTCCAGTCTAGTCGTGTCTCAACGTGTCTCGCTTAGACCGATGGGTTGATTTCCTCCTGACTTGTGCTACCACGGCCGCCACCACCGCCGCTTCTGCTGCTGCTGCGAGTACGATGAAATGAGACATTTATGGTCGTAGATGTAAATGTGCTACTTTTCACAGAGTAATATCCCCTTACGCTGGGAGATTATTGCCTGATTTAATCAACTTTTATTATGGGCCCGAGTGCGCGGACGTGGACGCGGATGTGGACGCACGTCCCAATGTGCCCTCTGCTGCCACCCCCTTGTCAAACCCCCAACCCACCCTCTTTCAGTCCGCGGCATGAGCAGTGGCCGTAAAATGATGCCTTTGAAGTCTGTCCTCTCCCCTCCTCTCGGCTTCAACGCACCTGTGAGTTTGGGAGCGCGCAGATGATAACGCAGACTAGCATTATGCAATGCATTCTACACCGCGTGATGGATTTGGTGTAATAATGGAGGTGTCGGATCCGTGTTTCCACCCTCCCTCTCCCCATCCACATTCGAGGCACCCCTGCGATTTTTAATTCTTCAAGCAATGCAAAGCCTATTTCGTCTACCTTGAAATGTACCTGAGAATTCGCCACTTATGACTACGATTGGGAAAATGGGCATTTATTGATTTGAGGAACCCTTCGTGTCGGCTAATCGATCTATCTATCGATCTACCAATCAATCAATTCTCGATAGGTTATGAGGCATCATGCTATTGCAAGTGACCTGATGGGTGAATTCTCGATGTGAGGTCAAATTACATATTTGTTAGCTCGGGGGCTATGCAGAAGCACAAGTTGTAGTTAAACAAATGTGTCGCAATAATTAATCCAACCAGCAATAGTACATGATGATGTCAAAAACAGCATTGAATGGAATTTTCTTGCCTTTAAAGCTAAGACCTCTGACTGCACCGCCACTTTTTTAGAAAGCTGACATCAGCGCGAGACCGATTTCACAAAGGCAATTTAATAGCGTGTCTCAAAATTTGACAACCTGTAGTGTGTGCATGTGATAATCGGATTAACGGTAATTATGGATAGAAAGGAAGGAAAACATCAAGAAGTCAATTGATAATTCTTCATTTCAGAGGATCATTTTTGCCTTGATTGAACTGGAGAACAAAGTGCCACTCCATTTTTTAAGGTAGAATGATTGATTACCAACCGAGGAAGCAAATGATTATGCATGAACGTAGACGGCACCATAAATCACAGATTTTCCATTCCGAAAGTAGAGATCCCCAATTTTACATCAGTTCACAAAACGGCTGTTCTTCACAACGCCGTCTCAAGGCGAGAACGTGGGTTGCAAGCTGTTTGCCAGATGACTCACTTGGAATATTGATTATTGGAGATGCGAGTTGGGTGACCCCCACGTGATCGATAACGGCCCGCGAACTCCAATCGCCTAGAGGCGGCTTTGAGTCTGCAGTGCGTAAAAGCAACGCTTTGGTAGGCAAATTCCAGTAAAACCAATCCTTGATGGTTTTCTTTGAAGCATTTTTTGCAAAAATTACACATTTTATTGTCAGGGCAAATGTGGTGTTATTAGAAAAGGCGGAAATTCTACCCATTTTGAACACCTGCTGGTTGCAACTTTGTCGGACTTATTAAAAGCATTAAAACTGCAAAAAATAATTTCATAAGACATAAACTTTCGTGTTTATGATGAGCAATCCTCCAGCTTTTTTATTTGTCCGACACTAATTCCTAAATGCTCTCTCTCTCGCCCCAGCTATCATAAATTTCATTACCATATGGTGCTTTTGAAAAGCCTAGCAGCTCAAAGCTGAGCTCCCGACAAATCGAGAGTGTAGGGTTTTCAGGCCAAACAAAATTTCTACCACCACAGTGATGCCATGAAATATAGGAAATTCAAAACCACTGAATTGAGGCCATAAATCACCTTGCCCCACCCATACCCTCCTCCTCTCACCCCTGTGGAATAAGTCCACATTTACCTAATTGCCTCGTACTGGTTGGGTCGTAAATATTTGCTTCTCTCTACTTTCGTGGGAATATTTTAGACATGTCCGCTTGGAAAATAGGGCAATAGTTAGGTAGGAAGGCTCAAAATCCGAACTATCCGAAGGTGACGTTTCTGTAATGAACCCGAGAGGGGAGATAAATCTTTGAAACTGTGGTGCACATCGACGAGAGAGAGAGGGGGGTAATGCATCAGCACTACTAATCAAGTGTGTCTTCGATGCGGGTCACAGGGGTCATCATTCGGGCACCAATTCGCATAGCGAGAGAAAGAAGAAGAGAGATGAACAAATAAATTAAGCGTCCATCTACCTGCCTGCCTGCCTGCCTGCCTGCCTGCCTACCAGATAGCTGGGTGCCTGCCTGGCTGACCGGCTAGTTGGTGGGAGGGCTATGTAGGCAATTTCTGGTGCAGTGGCAGTAGCTTTTTCTCACTCTTTTTGCATTTTGTGAAATATTATTTTCTCACGCACGAGAACGGACCTGGCTCAACGTGGGACTTAAAAGTGAGACGACCTCCCACGCTACCACCATCGTTCTACTTCTACTGCATCTGCCACTGCTGCCGATGCTGATGGCCGTTGGGAGACGACATCGCCTTGTACTTTGCTCTCGTTTATGGGACGCATGCTTCTCGAAAGAAAAATACCGAACCGCATGCCGCGCTTTTGTCTGTGCAACTTTTATTATTGTTATGGACTTTAAAAGGAGAATGTCAAAAACCTTTCATGGTCGAACCAGCATTGAAATGCTTTCGACGAATTGCTTGCAGATCTCAGGAAAATGGAGATTTGATTCTACGTTGATTTTAGGCTACCCAGAAGTGATAACAGAAAACCAGGTGCATCAATTTCCTCCTGACGTCGACACTGGATATTGGATACCAGAGACTGGAGATCGACCTCTGTAGCGACTAGTAGCATACCTGCGTATTACACAATCCACTGACTTGGTCCCTAGTACGCCGCTCGAAATTTGCACACGACTATCATCTGGCTTTCTTGTGTAAATTTTTGCAACAATTCTGACAGCAGCGTTGCTGATGAAGATGGATAGGTGGAGGCTAACACAAGGCAAAACAAAAAAGGGTAAATTTTTAGAAAGTGAAGGAGATGGCAAAGCCTGGTACAGTATAGCTTCACATTTGCAGTCGGTCAGTTCAACTTCTGCCGCGCAATTTGAAGACTGCTGGACTAACTCCTCACCACTCGAGTCTGGAAAAGTTGCTAATTAAAGGTAAAAAATGAGTAGAAGAGAACCACGATTGCCGGTGATTTTAACGGAGTTATCAAATTAAAATGCACTCAAATGCTCGCAGTCTCTGAAACCACTTCAATTTTATCCCCCAAGAATGTAATAATGATTCTTAAATAAAATGCTGCTTCAGCATTGGTAGGCGACTCGAAGTAATGAGCGTATTTGTCTCCCTTTTTAAGGTACATTTTGGATCTTTTGGAGATGCTGTGACTCCAAACCAATTTCAGTTCTGCGGGTGTTGGAACTATTGCCTCTGGATAATATACTGTTCATCCCTGAGGTTAAAATGCAATAACTTAATGACTCCACTTTGAGGAAGAAAAGGGGTTGTACGAAGTGAAAGTGGTGGATTTGATAAATCCAGCTATTGCCATAAACTAGAACGGTCCTCAATCGTTACAGGAGCCTCGGGCCAGATCTGTTTATTATTCTGTACTTTATGAGTTGGCCTGAATCATAAAGTGCCAACCGAGAGCATGATTTTCAAAGTTGAGCCTTGCTTTTACCCAATTCTGCTCCACTAAAGGCGCAGGCATCCGTTGTTTGAAGCATTTCCACTTCACAATGCTGATTCATTTGTAAAAATACGGCCCCTCAGCTAGCAAACTGGCAATCAAACGGCAATTTGGCTTCAGCCACGAGTCAGACAATTTTCCTTGACTCCAAATACGAGCGAGTTTCAGGAATAGTTAATTCCCCATTCTCCGAGGCTAAAGGTGATTACTTAGCAAGTAAATATGCTGTGACTGTTCGAACAAACAAAGCTGGTAGAGCATCAAAAAAACAGAAAACGCGCGTTTTGACAGCAGGTGGATGACAGGCGACCAAATAAGCACAAATGCTATTCAGTTGTCTTGTTTTTTTATTCACTCATCATATTGCATCCTTAGGACGGCGTTGTGAGTAGTATGGCTGGTCAAGCGTCCACACACATCGCCTGCTCAGACTGAACAAGTAATTAATAATTGCAAGAGAGGGAGGTGGAGTAAAGGGGAGGGTGGGGGAGGAGGGATGTCTCAAAGCGCAGCCAACTGTCACACGTCACCATCGACAGATGCAGAAGCGATTCCCTTCTGTCGCTTCCTCTGCCCCCGTGTGGGTGAGTATAGGGTGATGCAGAGCAGAGCACAACAGCAACTGAGTGATGATGGACAGGGGCGTGAGGTAGAGGGCGGAGGAGAGGGGGGGGGATTGAGAAGACTTGGCTGTGAGAAATGTAGCCTGTCATCGCTGTTGACAGGCAGACAGGCAGGCAGTCAGGCTGACAGCGATAGTGATGCATGACGGGTGAGCAGCTATGGAGATAGCAGAGGCAGTAATAATAACGATAAATTAGGGGACGAATGATTTATTCACCGGTGTGGAACAGTGATACGGCTGTTTAAATGAGGATATTAACATTCATATCTTTTAAAATACATAATTGCGGACACTTTCTGACCATACACTGGTGAATGTATCCTTTAAGCTATGCGCGACTCAATTGTAAATCCCAAATAAATCAACTTTTGGTGGATGAAGGCCACCAACCCTTTTTCCAATGCTCTATCCATTCATTCCTTAGGAAGAGGAACCCTCCACTTTGCTTCAAATTGTCTAGTAATGTTGTATGAAGAGCAACTTCGGGAAGTTGGCAGTGGTCTGAGGCCTGCATCCCTCTGTACTCGACTAATGATTAGCTAATCATTACAATCTACCACCTTATTCCGGCCCCAGTTTCTAAAGCAGAGGGCTCGAGATTAGCAAATTTACACTTTATAACGAAACTGATACCCCAAACCGGCAATTACCGCATTGCACACGCATTAATATCGCATCTGAACCGGTTTCTACTCACATCCACTGTGGTTATTTCCACTGCGAGATCCATACATAAAAAGACCAACTCCTACTTCCAAAGGTGGCTCTGGAAAGGTGCAAGCTAGAGAGACGGGTATCACCGATAAGCAAAGAAAGCGATAGTCAAATTATGATGCTGCATACTGTGGGGCTCTCAAAGCTGTGGTTAGATTGGAAAATACACTCTATAATCAAAGAGGATTTTTTCGCGGAGAGGAGGAAATTCTACTCCATTTTGGCTTTGATAGTTTCGCTTTTACTCCCATCAAAATGCTTGCTGCAACAATGGAATCTATTGGAACTCAGTGTGAAAGAGCAGTGACACCTTTGGCTTGGTAAAATTCCTCTGAAGCTTTTGAGAGACTGAAATTGGTATGGGAAGTGTAAGAGATAAATTCGCACCATAGAGTTAGAAGAGAGTGCAACTTTTATCACCATCAGCCAAGAAGGATTACTAACTAGCGTTATTCGTGTAAACCTGCTGAGCCATTTCATCCGTGACATTCTGAAGAATGATGCTGTAAGACTCTTGGCTCCAAGTGAAGGAATCACCGAACCTCGTCCAATCACTCATTAAGGCAGTGCTATCACTGTCCTCAAGCTCTTTCCCACTTGGACAAGGTGTCATATCATTACCCAGGGGTGTACTGTGCCAAAAAACCACCATCACTGCCCCAATGTGGCATTTTTAAGAAAAGAACAGGTTTTATTTGGGAGAAGAAGAAGTAGTGGTGAGAGGTCATCCTGAGTGCTTTTTTCCTGAAGATTCCTCCTGTCATAATGCGGGAATAAAAAATGTGTTACTTGTGGTTAAGTGCTCTAACCACCTCACACTCGCTTTTCAGAGACCAAAGATGGCTCGATGAGAGAGAGAGAGTTCAGCCAAGCAAAATGTTTGAATGCATACTTCAGCACAATGCGGTTTTGAAAATCCGGAAATAATGCCAAAATTATACCCTCATCTATGTCAGTCAATCAGAATGGAGAAGAACAAGGTCGTAGAGTAAAAAGTCGAGTGCATTCTAGAAAGCATGTCATAAAATAATGCAAATGCCTGCATCTAACCTCCACGTCGATACACTCGTCGCTTATTTGAAATGACTTAGGTACATGGCATGGTCATGCCCCGAAGCCTGGAACTAATGCCATCTATAGTTAAAATGGAGTGTTTTACCTCCTTATTCAAGCAAGGTGGCATGTTAGCAAATACGCTGGCTGGATGCATAAGTCTCCAGTGGCACTCCCTATCCACACATAATTTCTCAAGTTTAACACCAAGCTTGACATGAAGAACCATTCTATAAGAATGCGTGTTACTAAGCCCGAAAGACCAGACTGCTCTTGCTTAAATTTACTGCTATCTTGAGTAACATTCAGGACGATTTCCATCCTTTTTTATCGCAGTATTTATGGCATCTGAGCGTAGAGGCGGCTGTGGGCTGCCACCAGTTAATCTGATAATGCTTACTTCAGTAACATAGCAAAGCTAGTAGAGTAAAGCTTCTGGATGTAAACACGAAATTGCAGATCTGTCGTCCGTTATTCCAGTTCCAAATGTAGCAATGCTGGTTCTGAACAAAGCGGTGCCCAGAGGTCATTGCAGCTGATGATATGCTGGCTAGGGAGCAGATGGCCACCGTGGCTAAGTAAGGGCATCTAGGTGGTCACCTCACTGCGCTGATGGGATGATAATTTGACGCCAATCGAGGGACACTTTGAAAGGCACCGCCCTATCAACCGCTTTTAAAATCTATTTCAAAACAGTTCAAACAAGGTAAAGTTCCACCTTTTATTCCTCTGACGGACGATAGAGCAGATTAAATTGCAGTTCTACCAGTTGAGCCTGAAATTAAACGCCAGATTTGATTATTGAGGTTTATGTAACCTGTACCTGCAACTAATCATTCAAACATAAATTACAACAACTATGTGCAGATTACCTTTTTACATTGCGAGTGGTCGTTCCGCTAAGTAAGCCTTAAAGGATGAGAAAAGCTCGTACAACTGTCGCACCACCCGAGAGTGACCTTCACGAAGACCTTTTGGGTGCTTCAACACCCTCCATCTATGTCATTGAAATGATTGCAGCCTTCGTTCATGGTCAATATGTCCACATCTGATTTTGTAACAAATATCCGCACTACCTGTCAAGTGAAAAGGTGAGGGTTGAGGGAAGGAGGGAAACAATGTGACTTTGAATTGTAACGTACAGCGAAAGTGTCACCAAAATTTGACATAACTGTCACTGCTGTCAATGTCACATGTTATGGTCGCCCTAACTTCGACATCGTTTTACGCTCCTTACAAATATCAAACGTAGATACTGTCTTGTGTTAGACTTTAACTGCACAAGGGAGCTGCCACACTGGGACGAGAAATTGTCACGTGAACCAAGTGTGTGGGGAAACAAAGGTGAATCTTCTAACACCCAAATGATTAAAAAATATACTGGCTTCTTCTGAAGCAACATGATAACCATCACCACAAAAGGTGTACTTGGAGCACTTTACATCCTTGCAGTCTGTTAGTTTTTATTCCCCACCTAACAAACTCTATTCGATTTGTTCACGAAAACACTCGACCATAGGGGAAGCGCAACAACCACAAGACCACATTCCTTCAACCATTTACTCCAGCAATCACATTTTAATCTCAGAATAGCTTAACTTTGCCTTGAGGTACCACCAGTTGCTGCAGACTGACATATAATGTTGAGTTGTTCGAAGAAACTGGACTGTTGGGCGAACAATTGCCCAAGTGTCCGTATCTATCACTAACTCATTGGTGGTGCAATTGCTTTCAACTTTTTGGCTTGCCTCTGTACAAAGACTATGACACGTATCAATACCCTCCGCCAGGTAGGAATTTGGCAAATCCTTTCCCTTTGTTCTGCATGGGGACATTTTTAAGGTGGATGAATGCAAATCGACTGGCCAATGGAGTGATTGTCATTTAACTAGACAGAGCTTTTAGAATGAGGTCGGCATCAACTCCTCCTTTGGCATAAGCTTCAAACATTTCATTCAGTTAGCCAGTGCCTCGAAAGGATTGGCCTTCTTAGATCCGTAAAGTTGTCTGGGATGGTGTTGTAGCTGTTCAAACATCCTAATCTCTCGAGAGCATAGCTAAATCATGGAGAACTGGCAGGGTCTAAGTCAAGTTTATATAGCATTTTACTAGAACTTGAGTTCAAAAAAGGCGAAGTAACTTGAAGAGTTGATTCAGCGACCTGTCAACAAACATTAATTCGAAATCATTTTAATGCAGATTGAAACAATTATTTACAATTGCTTCACCTGAGCTGAACACAAGTTGGTGGCATGCATAAGTCAAGCACAGGTGAGACAAATTGGTAGATTGCTTTTAATCGCTGTGATTAATGATGCCGCGATCTGCGCTCAATGCCAGGCATTGACGTAGCCCACTCAGCGCAAATCAAAGCCCAGTGACAGTTGGTAAGATGGTCACTTCCCCCACCCTCCATCTATTGGCCTGAAGTGAAAAAGTGACAGGCCAGTATTGCATCGACAAAGCCACCACTATGGTTGTTGATACGTACGGCTGTCAAGGTTGTCATTGCAGCAATGGAAGACATGACAGGTATGACAATTTTAAGCTTGTGCGCGTTTACTTTTTAATTGTATTTACGTCTACCTCTGCCTCTCCATCTACCCATCTCTCAATCAGCCTGTGCATGTGTGAGTACACTTTGAAAAGAAGGGTGAAAACGAAGTAAGAGGAAATTCTACGCGAGTTGACTGAGGTGGGCACACTAAGAGCAATCTAAATACAGCCCACTCTCACCGCTCTATGCAATCTTCCTTAGCTGTGGCACCTGACGACAAAAAAAGAGGTACCGAAGGCTATGGTGACAGTTCCTGTCAGAGGCCTATCTAGTTGCGACAAGCAATCAGGCTTATCGTCTGCTTTTTTTCACCACCGCCACAGAGACTAATCATTATGCAATGAGTGATCGAAAACAGTGGTGAGATCTTTTGACAGGTTTTACAATAGTGAGGGCTCGCGTTCATGTGCTTCTCCTGCCTTCTCGTAATTACAAACAATTGATGGAGGTAAGAGGAAATCGGTATTCGGTAAAGGCTAGATTTATCCGTTTCTAGCGCATCAACCTTGTTTATGTCCCTAAATGCCCTCTCCCTCACCACGTGGACATTAATAAAAATAGGGTTTTCACAAATGACTTGGGCGCTGTATGACAGGGGTGGTCAAAACGTCCTCTCCCTGCTTTTTGTGCCCTTGTGTGTGGGATTGAAGGAAGCGTCAAACCCTTTTCTCTCCTCTTCTCCCTCTTTTGGGTAAAGTATGCACTCGTGAATGTTTCCTCCTAGCCATATAGTATCTTACATTTAGCAACGATGGTCCATTTTCCTGCACAAATAAGTTTTATGCCAAATTCACTACCTGCCTGATGAAATGCGAAGCGAAAGGAATCAACAATGAGCATTGGTGAGTGGCACAAAAGAAGGGATATTTGATGTTTATCCATTTGCAGTATCCCAATTTACTGCTTTGGACAGTGTGTTCGTATGACAGAGAAGCTTCCAGATAAAGTAACTCAGTAATCAAATCTGTGGAATGGAGCATAAAAAACGATAATACACAATGTATGCAAGATCAACAATGTTTACAACTTATGGCATGCAGGAAGGTCGGGTTTTTGATGAAAGCCATCGTTCAGAGAGAGATTTTGACATTCTGGTCACTTTCGAAGAGTTAACTGGAGCCCCGAAGAATTGAAACGTATTGAAGGCTAGAAGCGCGTTAAAGGGTGTGGAGACTAGTAACAGGCGGCGTGAGCATGACGCACGACGCCAGTGTTAAGGAGACTAAAAGTCTGGTACGGTTGCGAAGATAGTCAAAACAAACGTCCTCCTTCCACGTGAGAGAGCGTAAACAGTCAGATCATAAGTGGACAGGAAGCCTAGCGAGTGCCGTCTAGCCCCGCACATGCTTAAAACAAAGTGTCGCAAAGAGAGTCGACAACTTCATTGTGTCATCTGTAGAGTGTCAATTACCTTTGTGTGAAAAAGTACTTACATAGACAACTGGTGCCACTAGTACCCTAACGCCAGCCGCTGTCGCCTGAAGTCAGCAAGACGTGGACGCTGTCCGTCACCTCACCCGCTTCGCCTCGACTTCGTTTAATCCCCTTCGACAAGACGGAGGAGGGCTAGGCTAGCTACATGCGTTCTCAAATGGTTTTCAACTACAACTTCCTCTTCCACGTCTTCTTCTAAAGAGTTACCAACTTTAACTACTCAGCCGAAGTCAAAGGTGATTACTTGAATCTCCATCACAATCGCAAAGGTGTGCTCAAGACGGCGACCCACGAAGTATTTTTTTAAATCTAAAGACCTAAATTAATAAATTGTGTTCTTTTTCCTACCACAATAACATGGTAACGCCATGTTCCACTCCTTGCAATAGCTTTAGCAAGAGAGGTATGATTTAGGTGGATCTGCTGAAGAGAAAGTGAAATGCTGCGCTGTTGTCTGCGACATCTGTGTAGTGAGAATGCACATACACCACTAAACTTAAGACTGTCATAAATCATAGCAGAGGTGAGCCCAGTACTCACATCCAACTACTCTGTGAACCCTGCAACTGCACTTATTTTGACTTTTTAAATTGGTCCGAGATTTCTTTAGTGGTGTCTAATGGACGTGAGTGTATCCTCCTAGACGTCTTCAGGTCTCCGCACCCGTCACGTCACGATCCTCTCTCTAGGTAGTTGTAGTAGTAAATATGTGTTCATGCCACCCCCACACACTCTGTCCACGAAACTCACTTCATGACAAAGGTGCATTTACCCATAGACTTGACAGCCACCCTTCCCATCGAGTGACAATTCCTCCGCGGCACTTCAAGAACAGCCCACTTGTCAGGCGGGATTTTTTAGTGTGGCACTTTCACACACGATTAATTACCTCTGCTACTGCTGAAGGTCTCTCAAACTCTGCATAGCGTCATTCTTCGCTTGGCTAATTTATGCCCTTGCATCACACTGTGCCGTCACTGACAGCTGATTTGACCAGTGATAGTGAAGGCTAGTCTCAATCGGTGAAAGCTAAAGTTATCATCTCGTGATTTTGAAAAATGCATAATAGTAAGCAATGATTGAAGCCCTGTGTCACAAAAGAATATCATGGGTGGCAAGAGAAAACGACAATTTCTAATTATGAAGGGGCCCTCTTGCACCGTGGCTCCCCGTCTGCGCCGACGCAGTCAGTAAAGATGGGAGGCCTCTGGCTAGGAAATCATGGAATATGCTTTGTTCCTATTTTGATGGCAATCAGCTCTATGTGGCAAACTTAAAGCAAATATTTACGAGTTAATTTTATCGCAATTTCTTCCTTTGATACTCTGGACAGTAAGTTTTACTAAGCATTTAACGGTTAATCACTGCCTTAGTTTGGGACCTAGGCTTCAAAACAAATGCATGTCTGTCCTTTGTAATGGCAAATTTAGGCGTATACTCGATCTTCTAGCCAAGTCCGTTGATTATGGAAGACAGATCAATCGAGGAGGTGAGGGGTGGACTGTTCTCAGTAGACGGTAGCTCCGCTAATAACTTGGAGCACAGAGGAGAGGATTTGATGATTATCGTTCTTTCTAACAAAAAAATAGATTTGATCAAGTTATTATCTGACCAATTGGGACACATCGAAGTGAATTTGATGTTGCGGGAGTCTGATGCCGAAAGAGAAATTTTTTTCAAAACCTTTTCTTGGAGAAAACGCCATCGTTATGTAGTCGTGAGTGCTCGTAAAAATTTACGAACTCGAAGTTTTACGGTTATGAGGGTTTTGTAGGGCGGAAAGCCCTACTAAACTGGACCGTGGTGAGGTGAAGTGGAAGAAGATGTGAATTTTATTTCAATGATGATGGTCACGACAACGACAACGCGGACGACTTGGAGGATTGGTTCAGCAATCTCCACTCCCAGAAAGCCAGGGCAAGTTAATAATCCCCTCAGGTCCGGCAAGCTGGGCGCCCAGAGACGACACCTTGTCGTTAATCATGACGAGAGAAGCGTCTGAATCTGGCCTGTAAAAAACGAAAAAGAGATAGGGGAAGGGGGGGTTCAGACATTAATGAATATCAGTATCGGCCATTTGCAGTGATTGATTGCAGCGTCGCGGTGGAAATAAAAAATTGTGCTTTCTGCGAATTACGAATCCCAGGAAGTGTAACAGCAGTCGTGTGGAATCTTCCTAGCGCTCCTGTTGTTGATGTTGTTGTTCACCTTTCCATCAATCAAAGGTCCCCCTGATGATCTCTGGCCATCAGCTACCCGATAGCTGATGAACAGACCTTCAAATCAGTCAGTAAGCTGACAAGGCAGTGGGGAGCTCTCGCAGCACCAGTTACTGTCACCATTGTTGGATCACGCGTACAAAGGGAGAATAATCGTATCTTTACCGCTCCCTTGGCTTTACTTGCTACTTTTGTGCTTGTTTTGACAGCTTCTGCTTCTATCAGAGAGGAGAGGGAGAGGATGCGGTAGCTGTAGTAGCGGCGGCTTCCTTTGATCATCGTCTCGGGAGCCATAAATAAGGTAGTGATAAATGAGTATGCGCGAGTGGTTTTGTGGCGGCGTATTTGATGAGCCTCACTAGCCAACCATCCGACTAACTAACAGGCTGCTTTGCTCGGCCATTTGTGGCCGGACGAATTCGGTGGGTCGTGTGTGTGTGTGTGTGTGCGAGCATGTACCGGCGGTCTGGCAAGAGTCGGTAATGCCTCTTACCCACCCCCTACAGCCTCCACTTCTCCCATCTCCTAATGGATTCCACCAGGCTCTTGCCGTAATTTCGTGACCACAGGGCCTGACCATCAGACTCATCCCAGTGGAATCGTCGCAGCCTGTGCTATTGACATAAAAGTGAAATCCACTTTAGCCATATCTAATCGCTTAAATCAACTACCGGCTCTGTCACCGCTGCAGCTGCGTATGCTCAGTTTCGCAGCCTTGTTCCTCTCGAAGCTCATACTCACACCTTTACTAGAGAATGGCCGGGTGACCTTCGAGCAGTCGCAATCGACATGGAAATGGATTTTTCTGTTTTTTTAATGAGACATATTTTGAAACCAAACAACTCTTTCGTTTTAGTGCAAGTGGGAACAGTGGAAAAAAAGACGGTTTTAGTCGCTTTATTTTAAATGATGCTGTGCTTTAAATGATGTGTCATTTGTGTATTCACCTATGCAGTTAGAACCCTGTTGGACATAGAGGCGCAATCTTTCATGTCCATGACACTGTTAAATTTCACTCGATAGCATAGACGGGATCCTAGCGCCCTTGGCCACAACTTTAGTCCGAAGGGCTCTATCATAGACTGATTCCAAGGTTGACATAGCCCACTATCATAGAAGAGTCTTTACTTCTTGGATGGCAATAAAAGTTCTTGATTTAAATGCCCATAGATCAAAGCGTCAGCCAACTTGAGTGAGAAGTCCTTCGATGGTCGGAGCCAAGTTTGGAGTTGTGTAAGTGGAACTCCCTCAAATCGCTGCAATGGTGAGCACAGGCGAGATCATGAGCCATTGCGCTTGCAACCTATTGAACAAGCCCTCTGAAAAAGCTACATTTTCACTAAGATTCCACAGCGTTCATGACACTTTGCCTGTACTAATCTTCTATTGCTTGTTTCACTTGCTCTTGAATGCCAGAATTCACAAAAAACCTGCAATTCAATCACCGTTGACAAAAACGTTGAAGTACGGCCTATATTTTGAGAGTGAATCCTAGACAGATTGAAGCAGACTGATAAATTTTATGCCGAAGCGGATCAAGGTTAAATTTTCCATCTGTCACCGTCTATTGGTTGGATAGGGGTCAATCATGAAAAGAACAAATGGCTCACGAATTTTTATTAGCATATCCGCCACACGGATGATTTGACAGCACACTTCAGGTGTGGTGTCACAATTTATCACTACGTCAATTTAAGTCATTCCTCGCACACAAATGACAGAAAAGCATTCCAAAGCCAAATGGCATGAAAATTTTCAAGTCTATGCAGATAGGGAACTGGAAGCTTTTCAAGAGGGCATTTATCCAATTTGGCTTCAAATTTAATGTTGATCTCTAAGACTCTCTTTTGCCCTTGTGTTTCAAGTTGACAGTGTTGTAATTGGGAGAGTAGTGGCAGAAGAACGACATGTTTTAATGCGGACACCGAATTTTAGCTGCCTTTTACGCCCGCCCCGATTTTACTATCCGAGACTGCAGGTTAAGCATGTCTGACCTCACCTATATCGGTTTGTGGGACTTGGTTACACCAAGTCATTCTGTAAACAGATCTGAGGCTCACTGCATCCCTTCTTTCTTAGCACCAACTGATTGAATAACTGTAATCGGCGTCAAATTGCATTGAACAGAAGGTCTTGGAATTGGGAATTTCGCCACGAGGATATCTGAACTTGCAGATTTTCTTGAACCACCACAATAGCCCTAACATTCATTACAATGTGATTGCATTTGCAAAGTACAAAAATCTCAACTTTGTAGTAACCACAACAACATCAACAATGGTCAGAAGGGAAAAATGGAGGAGGCATCATTCAGTCACTATCTTATCACAGAAAGGGCAGAAAAACACTTCTATTAGTGAGAGTGCTGTTATGCCCCTACCCGCCCATTCCATCTCCCGTCCCTATCCCCAGAGGGGTGGTTCATGTTGTGAGCTTGAGCTCACCAGAGAAGGGGGCACTGAGTGTCCTCCTAATTAGTCGTTCCATTGCCACGGTAAGTGGTTTTACTTTCAGTCGAGGTCACGCAAACTGCTGGTTGTGGGATAATGGGACATTAATAGATGCCCGTATCCCTCCACCCGCCGCCCAGTCGTTATGCAGGGCTTTTTTTGATGTCGCAGACGTGATGGCTAGGCACTGTACAGGTCTCGTTCTTTTTCCTTAACCCTGATTACTCAAAAAAACGAAAAAAGGAGAGAACGCGAGAGGTAATAATGGGCTTGAAAAAGGTGTGAATAAGCCGTGTTAATTGCCTTCGTCGTGATTAGTTAATTAACGTCTAGACAAACGCCTTTAGAACCTATTCTTAATGGTGCGAGACAATTTAATCGCCTCGACTAAATAAGTGAGTCGAGATCTTAAGCACCCAAGGTCCCTAACTAATGCAATTCCATAGATTGCTCACTGGATTACTCTTGTCCGATCGACAGTGAATTTGTCGGCCTCTCTTAAAGCTACTGAACCGAAGCTTGCCAGATCCATCCATCAAAAGGGTCTGGTGACATTTTATTGTGATTATAAGCCTTGTTGAGTGTTCAACAGCATGCGCTAGCCACCAAAATTTGACTCAGAATACAACCAGCGGAAGAGGGACTGCCGCTTTTCACCCAAAGCGGGCTAGCTGACCGCGACTACCACTACTACCACCGCTGAGCTACTCCAAGGACCAGTCCATTGGCAGAGCTCCAAACTAGGCTGTAAAGACAGGCATAGGGTCTAGCAACATTTCTTCGCACCACTCTCCTGCCGATGGTATGAGTGCCTGTTAAACGTTGACCTTCTTTCATACCCCTATTGACTCCCTCTAGCCTGCTCTTTTTCATCCAACTTAAACGTGTTTTAAATTAGCCCATTGGAATGGTGAGGCTAGGAGGTCGTAATTCGAGGTGCTTTCAGGAGTGAAGGCGTGTTTAATACCCTCTACTGCTAGCCTCCTAAAATAAAAGCCGTTTAATTAACCAAAGGACGCCACACTATGGAAGGAAAGTTATTTCCACGTTGATACTACCCTGAAAACGTTGGTGTGGCTCTTAGTGAATGGGAGAAAGTTAAAGTTGGTAACCAAAAAGAAGGATAAATGAAAAGATGGGATGGATGAGAGTCTCTCGTTCCTTATCCACCAATCTTCAAATTGTGACAGTGGATTAACGCAAGAAAGTGCACTCACTTGAGACTTGATGAAGAGGTGGCAGAAGGCTCTGTGCTCACTCGCGTAGTTAGCTGCTCAAGCCTCTTCAGGTTCTCACAATTTGGTTTTCACACGGATCGGATGATATGAGCCTCTGATCATGCCACTCAGGTGCCACCAGCCTCTCACCGCCCCTGTAAGCAGGCAGCAACTAACTTTCCTAACAGCTTTTACCTTTGTGATAGTTCCACATTTAAATATTTTTCTATTCTTTTTTTGATGAGTCCAGTGATTTGCATTCCCATTTTGAGGAGCTTATGCATGTGGAATCCAGCCAAGCATTCAAGGTGCTTAGGAAACTGACTTCAGGCATCACAGAGAGCCTCATTATGATCGGCTTAGGCTCTACTCATCCCTTTTCATTTACCATATGGTTATAGTAACCCCTGAGATACAGCCTTCAGCTTCACAGCAAACATGAGAGCTGTGAACCTTCTGAGATGAACCTCTTCCGCGCACGCAGCCATGCGCCATCAATGGGAAGGACGCCTTCATTGACCAAAGTGGTGGCACACCGCTGAGACGAATTCACATACACTTCAAGTCGGATTAGCCGAAGGTTGATTTATGGAAAGCCTTGCAGTGCTTTATCTCTTGTGTGTCTGTGTGTCATGATTGCTGGAGAAGGACGACCACTTCCAAGCTATAGAAAATCTTGAGTGATACCCGCCTTCGGGTGCACCGCCACCACCGTTCCGAACTAGTGTTGAGCCAATTGTTGACTTAATGAATATTTTTGAAGACATTAAAGCCATCAAGACTACATGCATCCCATGCCATGCCTTGTTCTCGTCGCCTTAGCTACGAGCCACAGTGCGTCCAATTTTTGAATAAGAAGGGGATTTACAAACTCCTCCGAAATTGTCTTCTCTTACTACATCCCAGGTGGGTAGGTGTAACTGGAGATGTTAATGTTATGCCATTGGAACTAAAAAAAAGTTAACAAGATCCATAGCGTACCTCCATACTTTTCTTTCTTAAGACCCCCAGACTCAGCGCATCGAAGCTCTGGAGAGATGGACTTGTGTGTCAGCAGAGCTTTACTTCTTCCCTTGAAGGCTGCAAAACCTAAAGGTAGATATTCGAAGGTTTTCTTTACAAAATTACTTCTTATATGTTGCTTACTAGCTCTCCTTTTTCCGATTTTTACTGAAAAAGTGCATGTGGAGCTACCCTGAGGTTGATTGCAGAGAACGCTACCACAGTCCAATTCTCAAGAATGATAATGATTAACATAAATAATAGCCGTCTGTAGTCACTTTGGAAGCCCTTTGAAGATTAATGAAGATTTGAGGGAGTGGTCTCCGCTGCGTACATGAGAAGGTAATGTGCATCCTGTTCGATATTAATGGACCGGTCTGTAAAGGCCTGAGATACTTGCCTAATAGTACATTTAGTTGCAAAAAGTTGCCAGTCTCTACAGATTGTATCTCCTCTAAGCTGTGCTTCATGGATCCATCTCCTTCGGAAAGTGGCAATAAATCTTCGTTCCTTTCGGGGCGGTCTGTTACAACTTCGAGGGCACTGTGTGAAGAATATTGCAAATGGTGGCTGTTACAAAAGATGAAAGATTCCCTCTCTACCATTCTTCTCCGAGTCTTCCTCATGGACATTGGCTCAGCAATTTTAGTTTTTTTTTACCACTCGGAATAGAACAACTACTCACCTACCTTGCTTTCCATTTCAAATTTCTCATCACTATTCAAAAAGTGAGTTTAATAGCCGCCTTTTATTTGTAACCAAGACGAGGTTCCTGTATGTGGAACCTGGGAAAAGAAATGACGATAGAGAGTTAGGATAAAAGCTGGTTAGGATTTATTACAAATTGCCAAAATGCTCCGAAGCCCTCTTAACTGCACATTTGAGGATGCTAGAGGCTAAAAAAATTTCGCTATTTTTTTATTTTTCCTGGTTAAACAAACCACTTGACTCAAAAAGCAGAAACTGGATGCCTATGGCCGATTAGGAAGATCGATCTGCTTCCAGTAAATTTGCCGGTTGTAAAACTCCACAACGCAGGACTGCATAGCATTAACCAGAAGTGTCTACTTCGAAATGCTTACCAGCTAACACAAAGACACCAAAATTGGTGCGAGAGAAAGGGAATTATAGGCACAGACAACCTAAAATTCAGGCAATCGTTTTGATATTGGCTCGTAGGTACTCTGCGAACTCCTCATACCGGCTGTCATCGGTTCCGCCATTTCTTTCCCCGTTGGTACGGTGCTATTTAACCATCTGCGAGAGAGAGTGGGGAGGAAACGAAGGTCCCGACAGTTGCCGTCTATATTAAGCTTTTAACTTAGGGCGATGTCAAATGTCCCTTTGCAAGGGTAGAATGCCTACATGATTTCCTACTTATAAGTTTAAGAGTAGACAAATCAATTTGTCGATGCCCAAAGGGAAGGTTGTAGTAGGTGGATGAGGCAACGCAACGGAATCGGTTTTAGATGTTTTGAAAGGACTGGAAGTGATTTCACTTAACTTATGCAGGAAGAGTATTGCAATAGCCTTAGTTTGAATTGTGGAAGAGGCTAACATGACCAAATTTGATCGGCATATAGAGCTGGTAGAAGTGTCTACTTCTAAGGTCTCCAAACAATAGCGAGTACAACTACAGATCTAACGCTGTTAAAGTGCTGCATGTTTGAATGTCCAAAAATCATGTTAATTGACCCATAACAGGTGAACTGTCCCGTTGAAATTGTTACCGCTATGTATCAATGCGTTCAACTAGGCAAGGAGCTCAGGCCATGCCACTTCGATTGGCATCCCGCAAATCTCTCTGCACGCCTATGGCCAAATCTTAGCCAGAAACATCTCTCAACCTCTTCAAAGGAGACTCGGATACCATGGTTACAAGTCCCTTTCGGAGACTTAAACCGAGGCTATTTGTATCCACGTCTTGTTAACGTTTAAAGCAGTCTGAACCAGATCAATTTTTATTAAAAAGTATTTTCATGAAATAAAAGAAAAACGCTAGAGTAAAAGTCGCAAAACTTCGCCCCGTACCAACTGTTTTATTGGTTGATATGTCGAACCGCTTCCTCTGCAGCACCACTGGCTCCATGAAGGTTAAATTCAACGACATGGCTCCACTGCAACTCAGTACCTAGGGAAGGTCAGAATCAGGCGCTCCTGAGGAAGCCGAACGCTGCATACTCAAACCCTCAATCACCCCCAACCACCGTTATTGTTTTCTCTTTATCACAGATAGCTTTGTTAACATCAAAACTCGAAAACAGCCGGGGGAACAGAGAACATACCCTACACGATCCATCGGTAGCTCACAAAACAGTGGATAAAGAGTAATGGAAACCCTCTCATGAAGCACTATCATTCCCTTCTTACGTAAGACAGGCGTCGTTTCAAGTTTAAGTTTGAGAGCATGCACAGCATTGCTATACATGAAGGGAGCAGTTAGGGCGTCTATCTTGCACAGCAAATCGATTATTGGTACAGCTAAAAGTCGAAAATGGGTTGTGTACAGACAGAGAATGGAGAAAACAAAGGAAAAATGAGTAAGAGGAGTATCCGTCATACAGCGCACTGGTTGTAGTTAGTGGTATTGACGAGACGCACGCCGCACATGGCACAGATGCCCTTCTTGAAGGCGCAGGACTGACAATAGTGCGCTTCTGGCTGGTGTACGCTCTGTCCACAGATGCGACATTTACGAAAGGCCTTCGAGTAGGGATTATACCTGCCCTTTTTCGCCGTCAGCAGTTTGTTCTCGTTTAGTCGGCGCGGTCCCTTCACCGCTGCAGCCCGTGAACCCGCCTTCCAGGGGTCGGGTGTCGCGATCTTCACCAACTTCTTCTCACCTATGTTAGGTAATTAATAAAGGAATTAACTTCTTATCACCCAAATATTGACAAAAGAAGCAAACGGATAACAAAATCAGGAAAACAGCATGAGTAATATGACTATAAAGTGACACCATGCATCAAACGACAACATTGATGCGCATGATTGTGCAATTGGGAAGACGAAAAATGTGCAGAGAATACAAAGGCAGTGAAACCTTACAGTACACTCACAATGATAACCAAAAAACAACTTACACTTTTCACATACCATGTCGCTGAAGGGAAGAAATGAATATGTTGAGGGCTTTGAGCCGAGAAATGCACATAATAATGGTGAAATAAAAGCACATAAGCTCCCCTAAAGTAACTACCTGTAGAAGTCCAGAAAAAATAGACGAAACTGGCAACGAAGAAAAAACTAAGAGCCTGGAAAACATAACGTCAGTTATTTTAAGCAGTGCACTTTTCTTGGAAATGTAGAGGGCGAAATTATGTCGTACAATAAAAAGCTACTCCACCAAAAACTAAAACATTTCAGGACCAAGAGGGTAGTTTGCACAAGTAAAAGATATAATACATATGCTTTTCGCAACAGCAATGTATGAATCAACCAACAAAATCACTGACATAAAAACACAAAATGCCGAGAACAAAATACGGCACTGCGCAGTGGATGCGCAAGGAAAGAGCCACTCTCAAAGACGGGAAAAACGTTAAAAACACAAGGCACGAATGAATGAGTCGCACGTGGAGAGCCTACCTTGCAGACTAGCAAAGTGGATCCAGAGAACTCCGTACACCTACGAACCTTCCACCACTGAATAAAAATGCAAACAACCCGCTCAGATTTACCCCCATGCAAACCAGGACGGCCGAAAACAGATTTAAATTTTAATACCTATGCAATCAATGCATAAAGATAGCAGGTAAACTACTAGCAAAGGTGCTAAAATGAAAGCGTTCTTAGGGTATATAGTCCAGAACTAAAAAATTCCTATTCGTCATGTAATTTAGTTGTACCGTAGTTTATTCAAGGCACTTTTTTACTTGAAAATTCTTGCTAAAGAGTTGGCGATGGCTTAATAGGTAGTGCTTTCAGCCATTTTGAACCAATTTTGACATATCCTAGACAGACTCAGTATTGACAGTCTATTGAGTAATTCAGGTTCTGACGACTTACTTTGACATGTTTTTAAGAGTAGGAACTTAAAACTTTAAAAATTTAATTTAATTTAGGCTGGGCTTACCCTTTGTTTATTGGAACATAAGCGACCGGGTGGCACACACACTTATCAGGTGAAGGCCATACTTGGTGTCGTTCTATAGATCGATGTAGTGGTTTCTGCCTTTTTTGTTAATTTTGCCATGGAAAGCGTACGTTTGAGATTGCCTTAGTTATTCTTTTGCTAGGAATTAGACGAATTCAACGATGAAACCTTTGGCGAGGCCGAGATCGGTATGTCATCACTGATTTTCTGTTGATTTCTAGGTGATTGGGAATTGGAGCATGAAAAATTCGTGATGGAATATGATGCTGATAAACTTCCACCCAGTCCCTGTGAAATTCCAAAGATCTGGGAAACAACAGACCTTTCGGATTTCTGGTCAGCTGGAGATCTAGATGTTTCCCAATGTTATGACTCGGTAATTCTATTTTCAAAAATCATCGTTCATGTTAGGTTCTGAACCTTGAAGAGTCTGTAGACAAGCTTGTCCGTGAGGATGAGTTGGAAGATCCTGCTATCTTGAATGTCTCGAAATATGGGCCGGGCTCTTCTATGCGACAGGCGATTCCAGTTGCTCCGGCTATTAATCCGAGCGATATTTGGGGAACAGGATTGCCTCAAAATAACCTTCATAAAAACCAATTCAATAATCATGGTTCCTCCAGATTTGACCCGTTGCTGGACTCGCTGTCTCAACAGTTGAGTTCAGACCTTACTGTGTCAGGCAATCGAAGGGTAATTCAGGACCAAGCTTTGGAACCACCTGTCGACAATTCACTGGATGTCAATCTTCTTCCCGGTCATCCTGAATGCTATAAGAAGGAAGTGGTATGCACACTTACTAATAACTTAGATTCTCTTTGATCCTCATAACTGGGTGCAATCTCGTCTATGTCTATTAATAGCAATCCGATCTTGGCGCTTCAAATGCTCCCGTGCAGCCACCTCTGCCTCAGAAGATACAGCCACTTTTGGGAATGGCAATGCCTCCGCCGGAACAACTTCAAAAACTTTTACTTGGCTATAAAGGCGCGACTCCTCCTCAACAGCATTTTTTCCCGAAGTACGTAGCCCTTCTTTAAATACTTTTTTATCAAGGATTTGATTACGTTTTTGTTCCCCTCTCCTTTAGCAACACGCATCTGCAGAGGCTTCAGCCGACACAGACTCGAAGTGGCCTCCTCGTAGTTCCACCAGGTCCACCTATGCCTTATTCCCGCTTTGCAGCTCCTCCTCCACCACTCTTATCCTCCTTGACTCCGCTGACCTCCTCTGGTCACCTTCAGAAGCCCTTTCCAGTGTCCCCAAAAGTCTCCTTCCTATCTCCGACGCAGCAGCTGCAACCGCAGCATCAATTTTTCCCGCAATTCCTTCGTCCTTCGCCACTCGATCCGTCCCGATTGTCTGACATTCTCTCCGCTCGCATCGAGGCAGAACAGCCCGACAGGGCATCCTTTGATCCGCGTTTTGGCGCCTGGATGAGTCCTCAAGATCAACTCCTCATTCTAAACTGTCAACTTCGATCGCTGAACGTCAGCAACCCTTATGTAGAGGTAAGCTTCCGTTCTCGTTTGTTGGTTAGTTTAGAGGCGGGTATCGATGGGTCAGCTTGTGTAGATCTTATAAAATCTAACATTTCAGAGTTTCGATCACCGGTATTTGGAAATCGGATTTTGTCAATCTAGTATGTTGGTTTGTAGATCCGTGGTCCTTTGTTTGAATATTCGTATCACTTGGGAAGGGTGTCCAAGTCAAACTGAGACTTTTGAGCTTGAAACAACAAAAGGCAAATTTTCAAGGGCCGCAAACTGCGTTTACCTGTTTATCTATTGCAAAGAGGGCAGATTTGGCATCGAAAGTTTTGTCAGTATCCCCGAACTGCTCCAGCATTGTGCGATTTCCTTTGTCATCAGAACTGTGATGCTGACCTCCGCATGGTTGCAGGGTGAAAGGATGTACCCCAATTTTGTCACGCGTTAGGACGCGGCCTATGAACCTTTGGCCTTGTCGAAACGCTCAAACTACATCTAGCAGCTTTGTGTTGGTCGTTTTCACAAGTAATTGCCTCGTGTAATCCTATGTTAGGTCATTCATGCGTCGATCAGGTATTCCACAAGCTGACAGCATATTAGCAGTGGCGCTTTGAACTGGGAATGTACGATCATCTTTAGAACATTTACATCACTAAGTGCAGTTGAATTGTCCTATACGGGCAAATATTCGCAGATTATGCAGTCTTTTTACAGGAACCGTCGACCATCATTGTATGGTGTTGTGTGAGAGCGCTACCGCTTGCCTGTCATCCTGATTGGTAGTATCAGACCCACCGTAACATAATCTTTAGTTGTAAAATTAAGTCCCAGTTCTACTTGGCCTTCTCTTACATCATGTTATCCACCAGAGCGAACGATTATGCGATTCATCCTAAGCAGACAGGATGCTTTTCGTGTTTTCATCCCTTCAGACCACATCAAAGGAAATCGTTTCAACTTTATTACAATTGAATGCCTGACGACAGCTATTTCTGGGTTCGTTCCAACTATGACGTAGGCGTTGCCGCGGGTCTCCTAGTTTCCATTGAAGTACTTTATGGGTATTTGGGAGGTCTGGGATTTTGTATCATCTCTTCAGGTTCGTTGACCTTTGTTGCTCAATCAAGAGGATTGGAAACTGAAGGGTTGTCGTAAATTAGGGGTGTTAACGCGAAGCGCAATGTACATTGGCGGTAGAACCTCCCTAAATTCTGAAGCAGACTAGTGTTGTGGCGGTCTCTGGGACCTCGGCTAAAAAATCAAAAATATTCGAGAGGTGATCGGGGTTTGAATGTGTTGTATCGTATCTTCAGTTCTTAAGATATTCAGAAATTGGGAATTCTTCGGTTTAAATAATCGGACAGATCACCTAACTCAGGCATTGCTTTTTTAATTAAAGATATCAAATATATTTCAAAAAGCAAATGATCTTCTATGGCTGCATAACTTTATGGGCTTCAAAGGTGAATGTTAATATACCAGTGAGTCAGGGTCTTTGCTAAGCGATTAGCTTACTGATACATTGGTAATGAATTTACTCACACAAAGTGGTCCTGAGGCATCTTCGTTTCGTAAACTCTCCCATGGAATGTAACTCAGTTGTCACCGGAGTCATGCATGTGTGGCACTAAGCTTGGCTTGTTTACGCCTTACATCAAACATGTGATGCACGTGCTCTTTGTTGGTCTGTAGTAGGTGTGGTCGCACCTTTATGCTCCACAGTCAGTCTGGTAGTGCAAGTGTTGGTGTCATGCGTTTGAACGATGGGACACCTGATGTGTGGTGGTTGATTCTTCTCTGAAGCTCTGGCAGTGAAAATATTAAGGATCTGGGTTGGACGGACTTGGTTATAGTATAAGCGACGGAAGGCATCAATGATAGATCCCTCCATTTGACGGAGTCGTTTAATGCCCTTTTTTCTCGATACTTCTAGGACTATTACTTCGCAGTGAAGTTTCTGCGCTTAGTAACAAAGTTGCGTGAGGCTAAATTGGCGGGGAATGGATTGCCCTCACGAGTGCCACCGCCCTACGCCAGCATCCCAGCCCCCGTTACCTCTACGCAGCTACTTAGTCCCGAGCATCCGCATCGCATTGCGCTACGCTGCCGCTTCATCATCCCTCTTGTGCGCCGTCGACGTCCTCTGCCCTCCTCTTCAATCGGCACCGCCGTTGCTTCTACTCCCACAGAATCAAGGAACCCGGCGGAGGAGGCATCCATCGGCCAGCTAGCGGCGGGGGTAGTGCAACCTCAGTCTCTCCCAACAGTGACGACTGGATCGACGACTCAGGTGTCGGAGGCGGGTCCCTACTCCACCCAGCTGGGACGTCCTACGAAATCCAACGTAAATGCTCAGCGTATTATAGCCGATTTGTCAGTTGCGACAGCGCTAGACGAGGAACAGAAAGGACACTTTAAAACTGAGGTTCGTTGCTTTATTCTTCATTCACATTTACGTAAAGTCGGGATTTTGTTATTTTAGCCTGCACGCCGCACTTGCTCACTATTCGCTCTAGGATGACCGTAATGGTACGAATTTGTGGGCCCCAGATAGATCGGTCGAATTAAAAGCAATTAATGGATGGATGCAGGCGCTCTTGGTCTGGGGAGTAGCAGCTGACTTAATCAAACCCGGGTGGTAATTGGTTCCATAGTTGACTACTGGAACACCTAAAATTTGGTGATCGGTTTCTCCGATAGCGAACTTGTTAAGGGTTATTTGGAAGAGCTGCGAAGGACGCCGATAAAACGAAACCCACAGGTCGACAGGTTATTTGGGGTCGGTCCTTTCTTGCAACTAGTTTTCCCACTTTTGCAAGCTTCTTTGTTTTTAGCAAGGTCGTAATTTAACACCGTGATTTCGCTGTTAACTTTAGCAGCAGTGAATTAGGATGAGTGGAGTTGAAGTAGATTTCACTACCTACAAGTAGCAATAACCGGAATTCGAGTGAACGTCTGTAACTTTCACCTTACTGGCAGTTTCCTCGCTATATCATTAAAGACACGTTGCATTTAATTTTTTGATTTGAAGCAGAAGTTCGGTTTCTTGTTTATAACCACGGAAGTCTTGTAGCGCATTGGTTTGACGGTAGATTTACAATATTGGTAGTATGGGCAGAACTAATTTCACTAAAATTGAGCGATTCGTGTGGTCAGAAATGCATTTAAAGGCCAACATTATTCTACTTCAACCACACATGGAGAAGCATTGAAGTGTTGCTGTCGGATTCGTAGCAAAGTAACAGTGGCAATCGCAACTTTTTGCCCACCAATAGCGCAAGAGTTTATCTATCAAGTTACTTTACGATGACTTTGAAAAATTGAAAGGCTAAGGTTTTAAATCCTAGGTACAGTAACATATCAGGGACTTTTAAAGTGCTGCTGAAAGTGGGAGATCCCACTCCAATCAACGATTGGGTAGGATTTGAGCAGAGCTTGCTTATCTATCATCACTTGAGAGGTCTGAAAGACTGACTTTACTTTGCACTCTAGGCGGAAGAGGTAGCATCGATACTAAAGGTGGCAAACAAGACACCGACGAAGAAGGCGTCTGAAGAGTCCTCGTCGCGATCTGCACATCACCAGGCCGTGGTTGATCAGCGTCGACGCTTGGCTGTGCTCGCTCGCATTGAGCGTCTCTACGCCACTGTGCTCAACATTGATGAGACAAATGTCTCACTGGCGCGCATTTTTGTTCGAAACGATGAGTGAGTTCTCCACGCAGGGAATCCGATGCTCTCCCACATAATCGAACGGCGTTATCTGCTCCTTCCCTTCAATAGGTCTCGTCACTTAATGGGGCATCGACTGAACCTCCTGAAGGTCCTGCACCGCGATCTCTTCATTGTCAAGCATAATTCCTCTGATCTGCCCATTACTGCTATGAGCAGCAACGGTAACGGTGACTTAGTCCCTGCGATGTCGATTACTCGCCATTTGGCTGTGGAAATCTTCGAGGTGCCGAAAGGTGTTCGGCTCTTTCCCCTCATCCTCCGCTTTCTCTTTCCCGTAAGTTATTGGTGCCTTCGATTTTTTTTGTATCTACTTTCCGTTTTACGAAATGTGCATTTTCGTGCTTTCCTGCGGAAACTGTGAAAAGTTGTTCGTGGCTCTGAATTCGGGCTTTTTGGTATCAGATATTTCACACAGGTAACCCTTACATTCAGATATTAATTGGCCAATCTGCAATTGGCCTTAATTTATGTCTATCCATGAGTTTTTATGGTGCAGACCACAGCCTAAGGCTTCAACGATTGTCAGTGTGTTTGGTGAAACAATGGGAGTAGTTTCAGACTTTCTGTTTGTTTTGGGAATTTTAATCAGCTACGCGAAAGTTCTGGGTGGAAGCTGAAGCATTGAGTAGTTGTTAGTTATTCAGTTGTTAGCAGCAATGTATTCCAGCGCTTGGTTGCTATCCTTTGAAGTTCTGAAGGATACGAATCCTGAATGCAATTGTGGAAGAGATAAGTACCTAGCAGCTATAGTTTGTAAGGATCTAGCGCAACAAATTGGCGTGAAATAACGAGTGAACTGTCAAGCTGTTGGGTTTTATGTCTCTATCAAGGCGTGTCGCGCAAGCAACGCTATTGTTCACTCATTGCTGCACCAGATCTTACACTAACTGGCTGCCATGCCCTTCAAGCATTAAACCTCTTTCTGTAACATCCTTGCCTCCCATCTTTCAGGCGTTAGGGATTCATGTTTAGGATAGGCAAACTGCATCATCAATAGTTCAAATGCATGCCCATTTAAGACAACAAAGCAAGCCTTCAAATCGGCGTAGAATCGTCACTGTCGTTATGCATCCACTTCACGTAACCGCCTGGCGTATCGTAAATCGTCCAGAAGGGGGAGATTTGTGAAACTTGGAGGTAGAAGTGATTTTCACTCCGCTCATCTCATTGATAGACAGATTGAACCGCGAAGCCAAATGTGCACTCCAGACAAATATCCTTTCTATTGGTTTACAAACTACACTGAACTTAGCTTCCGTGATTGTAGAACTTTTCATGACTTTTTACTGTCTGCAGGAGGATCGTCAATTCTGTGTAGCCGAGTTCATCTCCAATTTTGCTAGGATCAGCAGTTCCATCAAAGTGGGAATTGACACTGTGAGTTATTACCACCCTTTTTTCTTACCTGCAAAACCATCGGTTATCATTCTCTCACCTTGGTGTTGTTATTCCAGTACGCACAAATGCTGTACGCGCCATGCCGCGATGTTATCTACAAGGGAGCCGAAACCTCACCTACCTTTATCTCCTCCTGTCTGCAACTGCCTCTCTCCAACTCCGCTATCGCCTCATCTTCGGACGCCCTTATCGAGGGCGAACTGGAGCCCAACGCGGTCGCCATGTTCTCTTCTAGGGTAGCTTTCCCTTCCTCTGGTCCCTTGTCCACTCGGTTTTCACCACTAACTCATTCATTTTTTCGCATTTCAGCTGGGTGTCTCCCTCTTCCTTTGCCTCTTGGATGCGTGTGCACGCAACTCGCAGAGAGACGATCCCACTTTATTGTGAGTTCCACGAGTTCAGTATATTTATGAGTTCTCCTTTTGCCCCATCTTAATTTTTGCTTTGAAGTTGTGGAGAATTTGTTGCATTTACACCTCCATTCTTCGTTTTTTTTTCCTTCTTGCGAGTCGGATTCATTTAGGCCACTGGACGCTCAAAGTGCCTCTGGGGTTAATACACCGATATGACCCTTCCAAAACTTTGCAATACATTCAATGCATAATTTCTTGCTTCCGACATAACGTCTGCCTGTGTAGGCATGACTTTGACGATGGTTTCAATGGTGGCCCGATTTCCGCCCTCACATTTGTTTCCACAAGCAGCCATCTTGCGAGGAAGAATTGATAATATCGCTTGAA
Source organism: Taenia solium (assembly GCA_001870725.1). Lineage (NCBI taxonomy): Eukaryota > Metazoa > Platyhelminthes > Cestoda > Cyclophyllidea > Taeniidae > Taenia > Taenia solium. The sequence goes on along the minus strand of MIEF01005605.1, from coordinate 397,642 downwards.
ACATGGCAACGTAGCGCTCGAGTCTTCTTTGAAGAAGTCATAAGGTTATAGTCTGAGTCAGCGTGAAATTTATTTAGAGGGGCTGGTGCGCTGTTGACAGAAATGAGATGAACAGAGTCACACGACCTGTGGTAAATTCTGGTCTGTCTTGTTGACTTTCACCTTGGTAATAACAACACACGATGTTACCGATTTCACTCTCTCTCGTTATCACACCAACTTTACAATCAACCCTGTCTTAAGGCGGTGGTAGCTCTAATACACCTACCAAGTTACAAGGGCGGTCAGTCAGCACTTCCACTTTTAAACACGATCCACTACCGTCCTTCTTCTTGTCATCCTCTTTTCGGACGCAGAGATGAGCAGCGGTAAAGTTGTTATTGTCCCTCCCATCTGATTATTCATTTAGAACATAAAAATTGTTCCGACAGTACTATTTTAAAGCATCGCAGTTTTGGGAAGTCTTTTTGGCCACTTAAATATAGCAGGGCTGGATTAGAATTCACACGGGTATTCGAGCGTCAGGTGGTAGTGTAGCAAATTCCAAGCAGAAGTGCTATTTGTTCGTACGATGACTTGGTAGCCTAGTAAGTAAGAGTGATCTACGGTCATCTCAGCTCTTTGATAATTGCTGTCAAATCACGCGCAAGATTGCTGTGTGCCGCGCGATTGAATGGGCTGACTTAGGGTTTGTTAATTTTACTCGAAATTCCCAAACAGGCTGCTGGAATTTGCACTCTTCATTGGAATGGGATGTGCACTTGTGAAGTGACTTTTCATTCCACTAAAGCAGCTGCATGACATTTCTATTCCACAGCTGTTTTTCCTTGACTTCATCTTCTTTTCAACACTGCTCATCCTTTTATCTGGGCTCCGATGAGCTACAACGGAAGCGAAAATATTATCCTTCCTTCATGCAACTCTTACACCATAAAGGCCATTAATTGGCTCCTTGGTAATTGTTGTTAAGCTTGGTATCGCCTTAGTTGTTGACAACCTTATTTAATGTAGCCTCGAAAACTCTTTGCGGGTCTGCTTAGAACTAGCCTTTGTTTGTGGCATGTGGGTTTGGTAATCAAGTAAGGAAATTAAGCCGATTGTCATTTTTGATCAAATTTACTTGCCGTCTTCGGTGTGGGACGCCGAGTTTGAGTAGAACTTGACTATGAATCCGTTGAAGGACTGGTAGGTCGTTAGCGGAAGTGACAACAACGAAACGCGATGGAAACGTGATAGGTCCGTGGTCTTATATAACCATTCGCCATGAGTAAGCTTAATCTATTCAAAATTCTCTACCAAAGGGCAATTTGAAGGCTGTAAATGAGGGTTTTGGGTAGAAGTGTGGTCCGTGTTTGCATTTGAAGTTCCCTCCTTGTTCGCTAAATGGTGACACTTTTGTCTCCTCTCAGCTGCGAGCTTTTCGTGTACGCCTGTCGCATACTGGGTGAACGAGAGCAACAGCAGCAACTAGAGGAATTGCCCACTCCACTGGAGCGGTTTACCCACTTCGCCCAGCTGGACCCGCGCTTTTTGATGCCCTTGCGCCTGGCGGGGGCATATGAACGTAAAGGCTTGGTGCGCTGTGGTACCGCCCTCCGTCAACTCGCTATCCGCCTGCACCCCATCAATGCCACTACGGCGCCGACCACGCTGCCCCAGTTCACTCCACCCCCACCAGCACCGGCGCCGGTGTTCACGCGTCCAAAGCCTCAGCTGCATTCTCTCAAGGGTCTCTCACTGGCATGATTCAGTAGTGAGTTCCCAATTTGGTTATTGGTCTTGCTTTGTAGTAAATTGAAAGCGGGGCTCCTTTTCCCGTCATGCATACGGTGCTATAAAAACGTAGGATAACATTGTTGCTCTTGATTTGGCGGGTTGGTCAGCCCTAGTCTTTTTTACCATATTCACTGCTCCCGCTTTTCTTACGCAATCCCGCCTCTCGTCTGATTCAAAGTCTAGTTGGGACGTTGAGATAGCATCGATGCTCTTTTTCCATCAGTCGATTAGAAGTCTATTGGTCAGTAGTTGGGTTGCTTCCCGTGGAAGGTTTGTGACTGACTTGCATTGGTTACGTCCTCATCGAGGGAGTGAAAGGTGATGAGGCAAGAGCTTTACTGTTTTTCGATTCGCGTAGTGAAACCCAAGTGCTTCTCCATCTCATCTTCCATTGGTAGTCAGTTTTTGGCCGCTTATTACTCATGATTCACGTTGGTTTTCGGTTGCCTTATTGCCTTTTGTAACGTGCGAAAAGATCTTATAATAAAACGTATTTTTTTTTATTGTGAAAATGGGCTCCGTTTTTGTTAACTATCCAATCTACTGTCCGGTCGCAAATTTTTTGTGAAGAACGTTGAATTTGCTGTTGAAAGCATTGTAAATGGGGCAATTTGGACTTCTTCCTCGACCAGAGTTGGGTTGGTTTTACCGCTCTTTTTATGGTCTGACAGATGGCCTACGAAGGCCACTTCTTCTCTCGAAGCATGGTGACACGAAAGAGCCTGTTAAACCCTGCTGTTCTCTCTCATCACTTCACCGACGAAGTAGATTGGTAAACAATGTGGAGAAGCAGAGTCCTTCACTGACTACCTTTTTACTTCAACACAATACAATCATGGGGGAGTGGTATTTTTATTTATCTCCGTCAACATAAAACTGGCTAATTTTTCGAGCAGTTCGCGTCGCCTCTTGGTCGAGGATAGAATGTCTGCTCCAGGTAGGCATTAGCTTCGCACCTAAGGAATTATGATTCTGTCCTCATCTTGCCGATTCCGCTCAACGAGGTGGGCGGTTGATTAGGTGCTTTTCAACTTAGTAGTAGATCCGAGTAAATCGGGACTGTCCTTTAATTGAAAGTTCGCGTTTATTCCCGGCCTTTGACACAAATGGTGGTCCTGGGTTTACGTGACTCGTACTGCGCGTTCAGGTCACCAGATGAGCGGCGGCTGGTCTGCTGGACGTGAGACAGCTGTTTGAGTCCTGACATTGGGGACTCGAGTGGTTCGGTGGTTATGATGTAAGCCGAAAAGACTACTACTGCAACTACTGCTTCCCCTATTACACTGGGATGCATCCATTCTTCCGCATATGAGGCTGGTATTAGAGGTACTACATTCCTTTGGGCCTTCTGTTAAAATATTGATGGTGGAGAAAAAACGACTTCCCTAGTATGTGCCCATTGATAGGGGATTTGACTTCCTTCACTTCCTCCTCATCCAAATTGGCGTGATATTGGAGGTATCAGTGGTATTATTCAAAGGCGAGAGGTGTGTTGTTGCTACTTCACCTTTCTTGAGTTAGCGCGATGAAGGTAGGGCTAAATTTAATCCTTTCTGATCTACCATTACACCATGTGCTGGCAAAGGTTGGTTTGGTTCACGTGATTTGCGATCTAGCTGTGCTCTTGTGCAATCTCGGTTGAGTGGTTGCAGATTATTCACTCTACTCTTCGTTTATAAGTAACTCTGCGTGTCTTTGTTACTTAGACCAACTGCGAGACGCTCACTGGCCCATCGCCGTCGACGCCGTGTAAACCTGTTTTACCTCATGTTTGCATGTCCACCAGAACCACTCATCCTCGCACCCACACCCACGTACTCTGTAGTCTCTTGTGTACACTTCGAAATTTCTTACCTCTTTCAATCCCTCCCCACTTGTCTCCCTCAGCAAACAACGCGATTACGCTGGAAACGATTATGAACGTGCTTATTGTTACTACTACTATCCCTGCCTTCTCTTTTCTACTTACCGTCACACCCTTCTTCCTCCATTTACGGCTCGTTTTAACGGTAAATTGTTCTGTTGCCCTCCATCCTTACGAACTATTCTTAAAATTGCGTGTGTATATTTACACCAAATCCACTTTCACTCCTAGTGACTGTCTAGACGTTTTCTCAGTCTCTTGTGCTTTTTTCCTCCCCTTATTGGTCCGTAAAAACCGAGAGCCCAACTTCAGAGACATCCATGAAGACATTATGGGGCAGATGAAGGAGGAGAAGGAGGTTTGGAAAAATTTTCCTAGTAGCGATAGCGGTAGGACTCTCTTCCACCGTTCTAGGAGGTCATAAGGGTTTGCATACTTCAAAGTATGATTCTAAGCGAAATCGTTCTTTTATCCAGCCCTCTTTTTGCACAACGTCATCTTTGGTGATGTCTGCGATCTCGGTTTTGCGCCGCTGCAGTGTTCTTCATACTTTTTAAAGGCTTAACTAGCATGATGGTTAGATCGTAATGCTCTTGTGAAGATGCAAAGGACTGGGGCGGCTAGCGTAGTGCCGCATGTCATTCCAGTACAAGAGGTTCTCTTGAGCTCATGCATTTTGAACACGTGGTTCGTTTGCAAGGATTCCACCTCCTAATTGGTACCCTGAGGAGTTGAGTAGTAGCCTGTCGTGTCGTTCAGGAAATTGGGTAAGGGGCTATGTATTTCTCCCTTCAACAAGGAAGTATGGTAGCAGCAGTCGAGGATCAGCGATAACTCCACTGTACTCATGGCCAAAAGAATTCTAAGGCATAAATAGGTATTTCACGGTACTCCTGTTTTGTCGTGGGAAGCTTTCTATGGCGAAACTTGAAAACACTTTTCTCCGTCTGGAAATCAGTTGCTTCGGAATGGTCGTCTTTTGGGAAATTGGAGCCCATCAAAGAATGGAATGCGTTGAAAACTCTCTGTACATGCATGGCTATAGTAGTGTCTACAGAGTGCATCAGGGTTAACATACTCCCGCTCCTTTAAAAAGAATGACTGGATAGTGGCTGTATTTGAAAAATCTGTGGCATCCTGGCAGAGCTCTGGGACAATACCTCCCCTCAAATGTTTATCAAAAGCGTTGTAAACATCTTCAGCGTGTTGCTTTGGTTTGACCAACTAATACTGAAGGCGTTTTTGCGTGAACTATTAAATTTCTCACCGGCTATAAATTCTACCGACCCTTCAGAAACTTCCTTTTGTTTAAAATGAAGACCAAGATTATTTCTAAGTTGCAGTTAAATGGTTACTACTTCATTGCGCCGCTGCTTCTGGTAATTACGGCCGGCGCTAATCACAAAGCATGTTGCGAGTCCTGCGACGTTAATTACACCTCCTCTCCTACCTGTCCTTTGTCCATAAGTGGCGCTAACTCTAAGCGTCGTGCATATCAATCTCCTTCCGGACGGAGGGCTGGTGCTACCTGAAGATGAGGGCAGAAATGTCGGTGAGGGAATATCCATCCGAGCGAGAGCTTATGAAATAAAACGTTGTTAACACGGACAGGCGGTATAATAATTATTGAGGCGAAATTGTACAGTCCTAGCAAATGTAAATTATTAGGGCATGAAATGGATGATACAGTATTTTTAATGCTGTACAAGGAGTAGTCACTTCGTATGGATTGCAGGGACCACAGTATTGAGTTACTGCTGCCCAACTTTCTTCGACCAGTACTTATGCGGTCAAAATGATGGAGTGTACACTACAGGCGGCTCCCCTCAAGGAATCACTATTATTTTGGTGGACCCGTAAAAGATGAAGTTAACTAATCGCATCCATCTTACTTACATGGTGTGGATCATTTTAAAAGATTCGCTTGGATTGCCAATTCGTTGAGTATTTGTCTTTTTCTCACCGAGGCTTTGGCGTAGGATCCTTGAATGATCCCCTAATCGGAAATGTTCTTGCCTGTCGCCAATGCACGACGCCGAGGGTCGGTCATCGGGTAGGCGAATGTGGATCCATGAGAGCTATTCTCTGCTTCAAACTTGAGAAAATTTTCAAACATCGCTCCGGAGGGTGATTTCACAGACCTCACAGGAAATGGATCGAGTGATTCGGGGCCACCACTTCCGCCAGTGAGGAATGTGGTGGCGATGGTAACTTCATCATTTTTTTTTCTTCTTGTTAAAAGATTTTTGAAGCATGGAATTTTTGAAGGAACAGAAAAGCGTGGCCCTTCTCCTGCTTTGAGGGACTTCCATTCTTAAGGCGTGATGGTTTTGAAAATGGAGCAAAATGCGGAAAGCGTATCCTCAACGAACTAAAGAAGAAAATATTCCCAACTATCACTAGCAGTGCCAACAGATCCTGGAGCTATAGTCTCCACCCTCTCTTTTTAATCCTACAATATCACCCAAAGTCCTTATGAATGGAAGAAAAGGCGCTGAAAATAGCTGTTAGGCTTGCTTTTGTCCCTCGTTAATCTTATTCATCAGTAACTTGAATCAGGCTACCATTAGCATAGGAATTACGAGCAGAGGCCTCCCCTCCCACTTCGTATCGCCTCAGTGGTCCGCCCACCTGACTTTCTACCGGGAATATCGATTACGAGTGGAGGGACAGGGAGAAAAAGAACTTTGCAGGTGTCGACGAAAATCTTCTGAGAATTTACTACATTAGCATCCCAACTGAAGAGATGAGATGGCCCACCTTGGTTGAATGAAAAAGGCTAGTGGGATTGAACTGAGCACAATGCTTGCCTTAACGACTGAATCTGTGGCAAAATTATTTTTCGGCACTGCTATGCTCAACTGGTCTCACTGTAAGTGACCACGACAAAACCAGCGCAAATGAGGATCCAAGAGAAGTATTTGAGCAAAATTGAAGCAAGTAAGAGGTACCTCACCAGCCGCTTGCCTCACTGATTCCATTGGAACGCGTTGATCTTCTTGTACACTTCTTTTTGATCAGTGTTTTGCTCTTTCGAAATTTTGCGTCCACTTTGCTCCTTTTACCCGGCCAAAAGTGGTGGCATCCGTTCGGGCAAGTGCCAATTTTAGCTACCCTGTAGCCAAAACAAACAGGCCCCATTTCCTGACCTTGGTCAGGTGGTCATCGAAAGCGGAGTTCCCTCCTTACCATTTCGCAGCAAGCCTGAGGTTGGAGATAGGGTGGTTCATTCTCCAGCACCGTGCTTTGGGTCGTGCATCAATGTGTTAAGCTCTCAGCCACTGGTGCCAACAACGCCGAATGAATCATCGCGGAGCACGTAACATGGCGCCGACCCTGATGACGGCACATTACAAGGTCAAAAGTGTACTCAATCCGTCAGAAGGCATGTTTAGTGTTTTAATGCCAACTTGTGGGGCGCAATCCTAATGAAACCAATTTCGGTCCAGCAAATTGTGTTGAGTTTTGTTACTAGCAGTGCTTAGCTCCGACTGATTGCAACCGCTTGGGCACTTTGGATTCTGGTGTGTTTGTTTTCTCAAAATGGAACCACAAACATCCATTAAAAAATCGACTGAAATAGCGAGCATTTCCTCCGATTTTCGCCAACCATCTGTCAATGGATATTGTGGGAATGGACGGTAAGCTTGTGTACACAAAAAAATCCCAAGACGTGGCTAACAGAAAAAGTTCCTCCCACTTTTCCCCACCCTAAAGTGATGACCAAATTTTGTTAGGGGAAACTGGGTGATAGTGAATCCGCCTCACTGCAGTCCACTGGTCCACCTCTGCATTAAACTGTTGCCAATTAAAAAGACTGTACCCATAATCTCACAGCGGGAGCATGGTATTTCAACTTCCATCTCATTACGAACCAAAATAGTGGAAAGTGCTCCCACAACAATGTATCCAGCAGACAAACTTCTCCACTAGCATAACTGTTCCTTCAGATGGGCCGATTTGAACCAAGACTGGTCGTGTGCTCGTTACTCGGGGAAGACAATTGGCCCTATTGCATCGAACCGCGATGGAAGCGATAAAATGACTACCGCCAACTCATTGGCAGGAACTGTGGCCCCGAGGGCTGCGAAACCCCCTCTTCCCTTCCCCTAAGGGCTGACGAACCCAACAAAGTTTGACTTAAGTGGAATAAAGGTAGTCACCGTTAGAGCTACCACCGGTGCCCTTTTGATAAACAGGAACACGCATCCCGCCTTGCATATTCCATTTTAGATAACTGGAGACTCGTGATAGAGTCTATCTGGAACTTTAATATTCGCTCCGGCAAGATTATAGTTCGTAAGATCGGAAATGAAAAAGGCGTTCCACGAGATGCAACAAAAAAAAGCACTACTTCGTTTCTCTGCAGTTTGACAAACCAATTTGCAGCCAAACTGCAAATTGTGGCTTCCCTTTTGGATAGATGGGAAAAAGGTAAGAGCTTGACATAGCGCAGCAATTAGAAAGCCACTTCCCTTCTCCAATTGATTTGAATCCTCCAAAAAAAGTATTTAATGGCCGCCTGAACTGCGTAGGCAAGCACGAAGCCGACCAGGCAGGCCTCGGCGCTGTCGCTTGTGCACGCGTGCACGGTCACATTGATTCGCCCCCTATTTGCGCTACCAGCCCTCCCATGCGCCAAGTTGATTGGTTCGTAGCCTCGTCGGATTTTCACACCCATTGGTTCTTAGGATTGGTATGTGTGTGCGCGTGCGTGTGTGAACACAAGGTCGCCTATTTTTCTCGTGTGCAACATAAACGCGGTGGCATACGTACGCGAGTCGGCCAAGTTGGGAATTAAGCATACGGGCACAGGCAATAGTAGGCGTTTTGGAGGGTGCTTAACGCTCCTCACGTAGCGATGCCACACCGATCCTCCAGCTCTGAGTGTGGAAGTAATAGGAGAAGACGAATATGGCAGTGGCGATGTCTTACCTGTCTCGGTTGCACCGCTCGATGCACCGGGGAAGTGAGTTTATTCCATGCTATCGCACAGGGCGACTCAGAGGAGTTGGAGCGGTGTCTACAATCCCTCCAGACTTCTCCCATCCTGCTTACAGTGCGGCGCGGACATCCAAACAAAATGCTTGGCACCTTCTTCCAGGAATGCTCGCCTGCCATTTGGGCTGTCGAGTGTCGTCAATGGCACTTACTTCCTCTTCTCTCTCACTATGGATATGATATTAACCGTCCTCAAATCTGTCGCCGATGGACATGCTTCTGTCGCAATCAACTCCGTCCTAACAACTCCCCATATAGGCGTCTATGGACTAGGGGTCAGTACACCTACCAATCCGTTCTGGATTACTTCTTCGCGAGCGTTTATGAACGTATTGGTGAGTTTGAAGACACCCTATTGCTCCAGGCCCCTGATATCCAAGAAAATCCCCTCGAACCACTCCTCTCTCATGCCAATGAACTTCTCTCCCATGGGGTGGACGTTCACCGTATTGATTCCATCATTATCTTTAACTCTCTGGCCGGCTCTTTCGACCGATACATGTGTCACTACTTCGATGCTAGTGATAGCATACTTCCCGACATTCCCAAAAGGGCTGATGCTTTCGTAGAGCTGGAAGTGCTTCAGCATCTCATTGAGAATGGGTTCTCGGAGTTTGAATTCATGGAGTACGTCAGTCCCAACACCAATTGGTTTGGAATCCTTATCTGCCTCCTCGCCCATCCACGTCTCCCCAAAATCATCGAAGCGAATCGACCCGTTCCCCCTCTCCTTCGCTCCGCTGCTCTCCTCTTCATCAACCTTCTCGTCTGGCGACACTCAGTCCCTACCTCTGCCGACCTTCAAGAGTGCATGAACAACCTACGACTTCGAAAGACTTACGTTCGACGCTACGCTGATCAGCGGAATATCTTTACCACCCGGGTAGCGAGCATTATTAGGGAAAGTGATAGCCTGCTTCGTTCGCCTCCCACTCTTGGTCTCCTTGCCCGAAACCGGATTCGTGGACTCTTGGGTGGGAAGAACTTCAAAGCAAAGGTGGCGAGTTTAGGACTACCACAGAACCTCGCCACTTTTCTTGCTTTGGTGGGCGCCGAACATATGGCATGGATTCGAACGTCACCGTTCGTCATTGCAGTGGCCACTGGCAAGTTGACCGCCGCCTCGTTTGAAGAACTGGAGGGCCTGAGTGATGAGCTAAGTTCTTCGTTATCGCCGCTGCAGCCGCCACCACTGCTCCCAATCGAGCAGCCACCTCCATCTCTGCCTCTCCTCCCCTTTGGTACGGGGGCGATCGAATCCGATTCACCGGTGAGATGCGGGACAGTGAAGCGACGCGCCTCTGCGTGTCCGCGCACTAACCGACTGCAGCCGATGACAGGTCCCGTGCTCCGCCTCCAGCGATCGATGACGGCCGTGGTGCGTGGACCCCGACCCAGTTCTGCGCCTCTCTTAAAGGTCACCCAGCGACTACAGTTATCTGTGCGGTGATTCTTCTCTCTAGCTTCATGTCCCTATCCTCCGGGTTTTTCTACGTGTTTGAATCTGTACATAGGTGTGTGTGTGTGTTTAAGCGAGTATATGGTCGGTAGTTTTTTATACTTGGACACGGACACCTTCGATTTTGAAGGCGATATGCCCCCTTGTCTTACTGTGTTAGCGTCACTTTTTGTGGTAATGATCACGATTATGTGTTCTATTTTTGCATATATGTATTGGGTGTATTCACTCCTGCTTTCTTTTATGACAGAAAATAAAGATTAATGAATGTGTTGACAGAAATCTCATGAGGATAAATGTCAATTTTTTTTATTATGTTGATGTGTTAGTTTTGGTTCGTTATGGACCGATAATTGGTTTCAAATTGGTAGTGCAACAACCGTTTCTAGGCTTTGTAACACTTTATCATTCTAGAATTGAAATAGTTAAGCCTAGAGTTTTGCCAGTGCTGCTCATTCGTCTGCTCTCGACCCTTCATCTTTGCGTGACGTGTTGGCGCTGATTTCCCAAATTCGTCAAACGAAAGACCAAACCACGAATTCGTGTTTGTCCCTTTGGGTAAATTTGCTTGGAAGCAGATGTGCTGCCACTTGAAGCCTATTAATTTCCGGTTTGAAGTATATTCGTTGTGGAGTTTTTTGCTCAGACATCAACGATGTTGGGTTTGGCATGCCTTTGATTTTGTGGTGCTAAAGTACCTTAAATGCAGCGGCAGGAAATTTTACCTACCCATCGGTTGGTTAATGTTGCGGAAAGCTTTCATCAGTAAAATTTGGCGCCGTGAAGTCTCACTGCGGTTCGGTAATGCCTAGTCTAGTTCTATCGAGCTGATTTTTGGCCATTTTGAAAGCATGCAGTCACAGGACTCAATGCTGTTGTTTAGGCATTCCGTCAGAGGGCTCACCTGAAATTTTTGTCCCCTTGCTGACTGTTCCAAATCTGCCGATTTTGGCTCCCCCTCCAAGTCCATAAGACAGGAGTGGGGCCGAGAGGCATTAAGGGTTTCCGCATTCATGCAAATGGGCAATGCATGCATAATCAAGCAGATCAGATATTCAACTCGCTATGCTCATATTTTCTCTGGTTTCGTGAAGTTCTCCTTTATCGCGAGTTATTTTTATGGCGGCAAATGCATGACTCAGAATGGTTGCATTGAAGCGTTCGAGCCACATTGGGACGTCCTGTCATGGATGTATAGAGGGAGTGGTGGATTATTGACAGAAAAGCCACAAACGGGACCCAACAACACCGAGACGTCATAGAAGTAAAAGTCTACCTCTAATATCACAATGTTCGTCAAGGCGAAGAGTGTTGTTGGCAATTATTACAACATCCATGACACGAAAGTGGCGACCGAAACCGCGCAGACTGGAGGGACTGTGGAAACATAGAGGGGAGCTACTTGGCCTCGTCCTTCTTTTGGGCCTCCCTCTTATACTTCTGTAGATCCATATCTTCCTGGAAGTTGTAACACCGAGACAGGAGCGACGAGGATACAATGAAGGGGCTATCCGTATCGCTGGTGCTATTCAGTATCGTAGATTTGGTTGGAGTTCCTGAGCCTCGCATTCTCCGCAACGAAGAGCGGATGACTTTGAATGCATTGTCAGGAGCTACGCTAGGTTCTGCAACGAGCATGACTTGTGCTAATCGTCCTCCAATAGGACTGGCTCGCAATGTCTGCGTGGCGTGTACACAGTCGAAACCAACGGCGACATCTCGTTCACCAGCCCAGTGAAGCCCACATCCATCACCCAAAATTCTGAGCTATTTACACGCCCACCGAGGCGGCGTCTCCGAGGGCTCGAATTCTTCTGCTGCGTATTTCGTGATGCATTTCGTAAAATCAAGTGACCTCAGGTAAACGAAGTGGAGGATCAATTGTCTGGAAAGAAGAAAGAAAGAACTATTTGAAGCCACAATACTATGCACTTTTTCTTTTTTTCTTCAACATAAACTCAGGTTTTAAGAGCGATTTTGCTGTAAAAACGATTCTGCATGCATTAACTTTCAATGACCCTACGTCTTAAAGCAAGTAACCAGGATATTTGATGGACAGCTGCTTTTTTCGCTAATAGAACACCAATTTGCATGATATTAGTGGTGTGCGGTGCTCCACCGAGTGACATTTCTAAAGTAGCAGTCAATCTCCACAAAGGCGGCATCTGTTTGCGTCAGCTGGTACACCTTCTGAAGGGAACGGTTTTGGACGTGTCCCCTCTCCGCTAAAGGCCATCCACCTCCACTTTCGGTGCCAGACCCAGGCCATGCCCACTAGACAAGGCTTATCTCCACCCCAATCAGTGATAACTGGCCCTGCCAATAAGTCAAGCCCCCGAAGGCACTTACGTTTATGGCTTTTATGGGCGTACAGAAGGACTGGCTGTGGCCTCGATGAACGTCGAAATCATGAGGAAATGATTTCTATTACCACCAAATAGTTTTAGCATGTTTATCTTGCGCTTTTAGATGCCCATATTTCCTGCTAGGCTCGGGCCTAGTATTCAAGGCTTAGTCTCTAACAGGGGTGGATACTTGTTACCGTTTGTCTATTAATCCTATCGATGACTGCGTAAACTTGACAGAGCCTCTTTCCACCTCCATCGGTGCCTGAATGCCTCCTTTCTGGGAGAATGCTTTCTCACCGATTACTGCTGTATCGAATTTAGGCGTGTTGGAATTTTTCTTTTGTGGTGTCTTCTGGAAGCTGGTCGAGTACCTTGCTAGAACGCGCAATGGTCTCTCAACCGATGCTCAAGAGGGACGAAATCGGACGGTTAAAGTTTAAAATGCCCTCGAAGATGCCACGAGCGCTGAACTTTGAGCCTTTTGTTCGTATTCAGTAATATGGAAATTGTTGCTTTACCTTATTTCCAAATAATTCCATCAACATCTGAACAGCAAGGATTGGAATGTGGTGAGGGGGGAGAAATGATTTGACAGATCATGTCTAAAATTGACTTAAATAGTTGAGGAGAAAAACAAACTTTGTTCGTCGGGTGAGAAAACAAGTACTTTCTAAATATAAGACAGCACCATCTCTTGCATCAAGTCTTCTCTAGCTGGTTTCATTCCCCTTCTTTCGTTGGATCATGTACCGGTCCGTCTAATAAACCATTACGATGTTGATACTCTTCAACAAATTTTTGATGGAATTTGGGGAGGAGAGGAGGGGCTTCCTTCGAGCTTCCAGTTTGAAAAAGTATTCGAAAAACAATCGGGAAGCAGTGGACTCCTTAAATGAACATGCCATGGATAACGTCAGTGAACCTCAAAGACAACCAGAAGGCCGATTTGAATAGCGAGTAGTGGAAACCGGTCGCAAGTAGTTTCTGCACTCCTGAAGTCGTTGCGCAGTGCCACAAGGGCGCGAAAGAATTGACAGACTAGTGGCAGAGGTGGATGACGTGGATAATTTGCTTATTCACTGCCTCTCATATCATTTGTGTGCCTCCGTTAGGATGGCCGGTTAAGAGCGTCCACCAGCTGCTCCCCATCTATAGCTCTGCCATGAAATGCTACTCATATATCCCCATGTGGTTTAACTGGTCATTTCTGTTCAAAGGTTTTCGTCCCCCTGATTTAACCTCTACAACACCTTTCTAAGCCGAGTTTATGGTTCCTCTACAGAAATTACTTTAAAGGCCTTAAAATTCCACGACCAGAGGGTAGAAGTGGGAGGTAAAGCCAAGTTTTTTTTATTCAATGAATCACTTTTGACAAGAAACCATAACCCTCCCTGTGGGACGGTTAACACGCATCTTCTGGCGCCTGGATATGAGAGCAACGGTTTAGCCCTCCTTGTTGGAATGGAGGAGGGAAAGGAGCTAGGCAAACACAAGCTGTCAATGCTCTTACCGCAGTACTCGTTGTGTTTACCCATGACGTCCAATCACTTTCCACTCACATGCTTCCAGCCTAAGTGGCGAGGTCGTCGTGAGGTCATTAAACAGTAAAGTATCAATTTTTACTGCGTAGTTGAATGCTAGACTGTGGATGGGATAGTCAATTTGTAAAGGAAAAGTAAGCACAAATTGGCGTGAGTGCGGTAGCCTATGACAATAAGTGCCAACCACTGTGTAGCTAAAATTGTTCATTCCCTTGTAACCTCATCACCCTGAATGCCAACGCACTCATCCGTAGATGATAGAACGAGACACAGCGCTTTCGTGTGAGGAGTTCGTTCCTCCTTTTCAATATAATCCTCCGATTCTTCCAAACTAGTTTGCCTCCTACGACCTGTACAGATGACAAGGGCTTCATTTCTTGTACGATACTAGAGTAATTCTCCTCACTCCCTTCTATATCCGGTCGGCTGCAAGATGCCTGGCTCATTAAGAGCCATGGAAACAAATGGAAGCCGTCAGAATTTGGTAAATTGGCCCTTTTGTCAACTGCTTTGGTGAAAATCTGGTTCGAAATTTGAACCGATTTTCAAACTCTGATGGGTAAATGATTCTATAATCGTGTGTCTATCAACCAAATGACAGTGAGAAAATCGCATCCCAAAATGTACACCCACCGTGGCTTTGCTCTACGGGCTTGCGTCAGATTCTCAGCGATTTCACTGCTTCAATTGCATTTCTTGTGAACTTTTTTACTCGATTTAATTGCCTTTTGGTGTGTATGTGTGTGTTTGCGTGCGATTTCACATTAAAAGCAGTTTTTACGCTCACTGCACGGATTCCCTCAGCTCTTCTCAGTATGCTTTCTCCGAATTGGAAGCTGAGAGCGTCAATCTGCATCTCTCAACACTTTGTCAAGAGGTACTCTGAAACTGAAACCCGTGAATTTTTATGTGTGCTGACAAAAAAAGCATGTGGTTAACATAAATTTTGGTTATATAATGAAGACATTTCCTCTCGGCGCCCAAATGACGATTAACAGGCGTCACCTGGTTGGATAGTAGGGTTGTGGGAGAAGGGGACAAATTGAGTCGCCCTGCTTCCTCCCCGATGACGCAAACTGTTCCATTTGGGCACAAGAGGCATTAGACGAGCGATTCACGCAATCCACCACCAAGGTCACAGGATCTGCATCAAGGTGATGAAACGTTTTTACGGCAGGGTTTATTGAAAACGCCTGATACCCATCTCGAACCGGGAGATTGGCGGTCTTGACGCCAAAGACAAAGGTTGGAGAAGGGGAGGTAGTGCGATTTCAATGAGTGGTTTGGTTTAAACTGAATTCTATACTTCTCTCTGCTCAAAAAGGCAGTCTGACATCCTGGTCCCGACGACTAGCCGGCTAAGGGCCTGGTAAATGATCTGCCATTTGAGAGCAGACAAAAACACGCCTTTTTATCATCCTTTTTCTTTTCTGAAAAAGGACGGTAGTTTTCTTGTTACGCGACGATTGGATTACAACTTACTCACCCAAGTGGACTCGAATCACGTGATCCAATCGCCGTTAGTGGAGGAATGCATAATCAGTCCCAAAATTCCCTCCCTTCCTCTACCAATATACTGAGTGAGAGTGGACTTTTGAAGGCGGAATACAATGTCACCCACACCCATGGAATTTCAAGCATTAAAAGCTGGGTCATGTGGTGTGGTCTTAAAATCTAGACACTGGGCAAATGGAAAGAGAGGGCCACGGGTTGGGTAAAAGTACACAAGGAGCTCCAGTACAGAGTTAATGCGGCAGTTTTTATTACCGACTAAAGCAACGCTTTTCCATTCGGACGTGCCATAATTGCAAAATAAAGTTCGACTAAATGAAACGGAAGCCAAGTTGGAATGTGATGCTTGGATTTTAACTTGTCACACTTTGATTTGCATTCTCTCGCAGTTGCCCAGTCCAGGAAAATGAATGAGGGAACTAATGAGTGTGCTAATGATAGTTTTAGTGGATGGATCGGTAACTCTGCTTCATTTGACGCATGGTGGTGGCTACCGATAGATTCACAGCAAATAAAACAGGTTTTCGTCATTTGGAGCATAGAAATGAGGACTCACGCAAGATAGATGAGAGTGTTTGACACTAACCTACCTCCAAATGCCATCGAATGAATCTAATTTCCCATATGATAGAGATTTGACTGATCTGGGGAAACTAACTGGTAATGCATACCAAGGCGTACGATGAACTTTCACCCAAGTATAATTTCTCACTGACCTAATCAAATGGTTTGAGCCTCCTCCATAAACTTCTCAACCAGAATGGTCAAAATAGCGTTGTTGATTAACCTATAAATAGATTTTAGTGGCTGTCTTGAACCGTTAATAGCTGGACGAGAATCAACGGAGGCAGAGACCGATGTGGAACACCTTAAAGGTGAAGTTGAGTCAAAAAGGGGAAGGTGACTAGGACTAAGGGAAATGAGTTAAAATGGTACTTTCATGAAGTAAATTGCTTCCCCAAACAGATCGATAAATTTGAAGGACTTATACTGGTGATGGTGAGGTGAATCCTGAAAACACGTAGTTGCGGTTAGGCTGAGCGAAAGCATTTTGCTCAAAACAAAGAGGACATTGAGACGATGCAAAACGACTTCCCTCAAAGGACCAAACCTGTTACTTAGCAAACGTTTAAACGTTGCAATTCAATAAGAAAACGGGTTGCATAATCTTAGCATTGAACGGGCCTGCTTCAAACTCCGGTACTTTTGCCATTTCACAATTGTGAAGGAGGTTTGAATAGCACGTGCCATCGTTCCATTTGTCGCACTCCTTCTTAAGCGCGTTTTTCTGATGACTGGCTACTGCCACATAGGCAGACAATGGGAGAGGAGACATCCACGCCTTGAATCTGTGGGCATAGTGAGTACATTCATGTTGATAGCACTGTTTGGTGACCCAATTCCATGGAAGCGCCTCCACCCACAGCACTCAATCTACCTCCTAAGATATTTCAAGCCATTTGGATCTGGAGACATCTTTTGCTATGCTATGAGATTTAATGTAGATGACTCCGTCCTCCCCGCATGGCAACCGACTTGTGGGTCTAAAAGGGCTTGCGTATTAGTGCCATTAATCAAATAAATATCGTTCGGTCATGCAGCGTTATGCACTCATTGTAGCTTTTTGGGTCACGCCTTAAAGATATCGTGTGCTTATGTCTCCGACCAAATGCGGATTCTAACTCACTGCATTTCTAAAAGTAGTTGGGACAATGGACCACGGTGGAGGCGTAACTACAATCACGGCAGCCAGGCCGAATTGCTATCTTTCCTACGCGGGGAAATGAACCAGTTATCAATTTCCCCCCACTTAAACGAGGAGCTTGAGGTGAAGGGATGTTTTGATGATGTCTCGTGAATTGCCCACTTCTTATGAGATTGCGAGCAGGAATTATTCCACAAATATTGAGCGTTGATTTATTCCCAGGGAGGATCTTTACTTTTGTCTAAGGAAAAGACGATCCGGCCCAAATCCCATAATCGTCTACTTTTACTTCAAGAATGAGACCACAATACAACGCGGAATTTGATAGGATAAAGATGGTCTTTTAAGGCAATCGACAATGATGCTTGCTCGCATCCACCAACCTCGAGTGGGCATGCAGAACGAAGGCATGCCGGCCGACCGACCGTGCGGATAGCCGCAGCAAGACTGCTGTGTCCATGCCCAACCCTAGGGGGCCTTACACAGCTGAATGACCAAGACCATCGGCGCGGCAGTGGCAGAAGAGCGTTGGCTCTTGATCAACACTACTCATATCTGGTAGTAGACACAGACGTAATCAATGATTTAGACACTCAAGTGGCCACGTCTACCCTACCCATCTGGCAAATAGTCATAGATACACATCCTCACAACTTCAACAATGACAGTAAATCAGTATACGTGATGGATGGATGACCGCCCTTTTGTAGGTCAGGTTATTCGTAGACTTTTAAAGCCTCATCCCAGCCAATAAAAGCACTTCCAGTAGGTAACAGCGGCATTGAATGGCTCCAATCACTTTGCCGTTCAGCGAGTGAGGAAGCCACTTTTGGTATGCAGTGGTCATAAAGTTTGGGCGGTCTACAAGCCGACGGACGACAATGAACTGGCAAAACTCATGAGAATGTATGTACCCATGTTCTGAAAGGCATAGAGATATGCGGAAGTTCATGGAATTGGTACTTCCTTCTTCCTCCTCCTAACACACATTTCACAACACGTCAGACGAATTAACCAAATGGAGGCAATTCAAGCCCCTCTGCTGCCTTACGAAACGAAGTACAGAAGCAGCTCAGGCCCCATACCCTAAATTGGGTGCCACAAAGCTTACCCATGGGAAGACCTCGTAGCAGACTGCACTTGGGATGAAAGGTATGAAAGGAAGAAAGGGAGGAGGGAGAGGAAAGCACACTGCCTCGCCTCACCTTTCCCTCTATTACACAATGGTATGTCCAATGGAATAGACAGTTGGGAAAAAAATTTGAGATAGACCAGATAAATGGATGGAAAGACAAATGGGGAGATGGTGGATAAGGACATGATAGAGGTATAGGCAGGTGGGTAGATGGATTAGTACGTGGAAATGCAGCAAATGGAGGCAAGTAGAGAAATGTCGGTTGCAACAAATGCAGACACCCAATCAACCAGATTCCTACTTCAACAGTGAATGCAATCGTGGCATCCATGCCTCCACACATCCATTTCTTCACGTCTTTAAGAGTGAACACCGCCTACGCACTCATCATTCCATCTTCCTCGTTATAATGCCCCAAAGTAGCATAACCCTGCCGTTCCCCCTTAAACAAAACCCACAAGTAAAACAGCGAAAAAATCTGCTTTTTTGTTTGTCATTAAGTCAAGAAGGGAAGAGGTGTAACACTTACACATGTATACACATAATTATCACAACGCGCTGGGTAGTGGTAACAACATTGGTGTGGAAGACACCGAGGGCGGGCGAACTCATGGTCGGAGGAATCAGCGACCTTTGCGGAGAGTAGCAGGGGTGGCGGAAGGAGGGGACGACTCCCCATCTGCGTGGGGAAAGGTGCCACTGGAAAAGTACGGGGCGGCGTCCTTCACCAGGAGGGTGTGACACATATCGCAGACGTGTGCGGGGCGCGAACGGGCACCGGAGGGAGGGATCACCTTAGTTAGGCAGGCCCGACAGAAGATGGCGCCGCAGTGACGACAATTCTGTTTCACCATGCCCGCCTCAAAGGGGCGCTCGCAGCCCGAACATTGTATCACATCCTCTGGATCCTGCCAACGAACTTCTTGAGTTTGCTCCCGCTGACGCTCCAATTGAATCTTCAACGTTGGGGGAGGAAGAAAAGCAACAATGGAATGGTATCAGCTTCAATAACACTCAGTTTGAAGTGGATTGGCATTTCGCAAGCTTCAGTTTGCAACGAAAACGAGGTGAGCCCATGCAAAAATACTGTCTTCTCACTGTGGCAGAAAGTCCCCCATCGTATCGGCCACTATAGCCAAGGTTTCTTCCTTCGTAATGAAAAAAAAAGATTTACACACTAATAATAATCTCCTCGCGGTCGACTTCGGGTAACTTGAGTAAACCGTGCAATCGCGAAGGGCGCCGGGGATGACTACTGAAACAATACGAAGGCCATGTGACTCAGTTGCTCCATTACTCCACCTCCCGGGAATAAGTCCTCGCAATGGTAACATGAGCTACTACCACGCTGCTAGTGTTCAAGCCATTCTGCAATCTATTCGTAAACATGATACACTCGTTGTAGAGGAATACTTAGTGAACGAACCCTCAATGAAGCTGAAAAAGGAACATAACTCTGAATGCAACATAATTAACGAGATGCATAACTGACCCAGGGATCAAACGCTCTAAGTTCTTGCCCCAATACCAACGCACGACCTTCGTTGATGAACTCGAAGTGGTTTTTGTAAAAAAAAGACTATGTCGTAACGGTTAATGTGGAAGGATGAGCGTGAGGAACGCCAAGAATAACACTTGTAAAGGAGAAGAACAGAATGTGTCTCAGTTTCTATCCAGAATGGAAACCTTATGAAGTCATCAATGTAGTACACGACCGTTACAAACCAGAAGTCATACAGCAGGATGAATACTTGAGCGGAAATGGGACGCACCTGGAGGTGTTGGGAGAGGCGAACAAAGTCTAAGGAGACCTTTTCGGTGTTCTCCAGGTCGGTCTGCAGGTGAGACACGCGATTTCGCAGTTGGGCCACTTCGTCGCAAGCGCGTTGCAGCACCTTGTCCTTCTCCGCCAACTCCGCCTACAGGTCAGCGAACCGGAGGAGAGGAAGAAAGTAGACAGATCATCAGCCGGTAATTTCATGCCAGAGTTACTTACAAAACAATAGTTTGGTTATGTTCATTCTAGTAAATTCTGCTGATTCATTGTTACAAATTAAGGATAGTTGGTGGTGTATTATTATTTTCGTTGATAGAAGCATACAACAGCCTCGATAGGTACAACCGTGATCAATTGCTCAGCCAGACCCCAAAGAATATCTGGAAGTTATGCCCAAGAGAACCCCTTTAAAATAAAGAAACATTTAGAGGAGCTTGGAATGAAATGACAAGTTTTTAGGAACACCTCCACTTATCCCTACGATAGTCTGAAGCAAATCAAGGGACATCACAGAGTGTTTAGAAACGCTCGATATTTGAGCATATTCTGAGTCGAAATGTGAATTGATGTGATGAAGAGTAAAGGAATCTCAGACACTCGCAAGTAGAGGTAAGTCAACCGATGTGAAAAAATTGCATTTCCAAACAGATGAACACACAAATAAGACATCATGGAACAACTTTTGGGATCAGAAGCTGAGGAAGTTGCCCCCCTCCCCCGAAATCAGGCAACTTGTAGAAAATCGGAATTTAACTTACAATACTCTCCCCAAGCACCTCCTCTACTTTGCAAAGACAACATAATCCAAATGCCAAGAATGTGAAACACTAAATACAACAAAGTCCGTGGAATTTACTGGATTGAAAAGGGTATAATGAAAACCCAAAACCAACTGAAAGAGATGCGTTAGAATTTTTCGAACAACGGTCGACTAGTGTCCACGTAAAGGTTTTCTCAAACCCCTTTTCGTCACAGAGCCGGTGACCAAAATCAGCAAAATACTAAAAAGGTGGGCTAGTTGCAAGACGGTAAGTTGATAAAAGTGCCAATCATAGCAAGCTTGCCCTCCATCCCTCTTTCTTCCTGCAGATCGGCACGCAACTGCCGAGAGTACGCGTAGAAACCTGCCGCAGAACGGTACAGCAAGTGACAAGGAAGGATTGGTGGGGAGGCGGAGCGCTATGCGAGCCTTCTACTTCTCCCCACCTTTCCTCTCAGTAAGGGTAAACTGAGTGGCATATTACTCAGCGAACATGTATACACAGCCCTGCCACCACCACAAGGTGTTGTTGACCATTTCTGGTGCTGATACTGCAACGATATGCAACAGTTTGTGGCAAAATTCGTCTGATCTTTGGCCTAATCAACTCGTGTAATGTTTACAGTTCATCGACAGCACAGTAAAAATTTTTTCTTTGAGATGATTGGATGAAAAAGATACGAATTAATTTCTAAACTACAACGAATTGAAGACATCCATCCACTGCTTTTAACGCTATAACATACTGCATAATGTTACTGTTGTTTTAAGTGAAGTTAATCTCTATGATATCTCAGCATGCATTCAATAGAAGGGGACTTAAACCCCAACCTATCTGACATCGCAAGTATTGTGTTGATGGAGCCATCTCTTTACGATAGTGGGAATGAACGAGGTGGTAACCACCTTCAACTGAGCCTCTACGAAATGCCTCTGTCGAATTGGATGAGTTACCCATTACGACAAAAAAAGAACAACAGAGGAAATAAAACAGAAGGAGTTAGAATAGGGCACCGAACTGAAAAGCTGCTCCGATTCCTTCTAATTACCCAAAGACTTCTTGATAGTCCAGACGATTGAATGCCAGAAAAATAGCAGTGGTTTGTGTTTTTTGGAGGTGCTCACTAGGCATACTCACAATAAAGCGTCGTTCAGCCTTCGGTTCTATTTTCATGATAAAATGCCCTATGCAATCGGTTAACAAGGGATCTAAAGTGGGATCTCCAACGAAACCTAAAGAGCATCAAAGCTAGAAACGTACTGTAGCACATAAAGTGCTTTGACACAATAGAACACCATAGAGAAATCCAACAGCTGAGAATTCTGAATCTGCCACTCCTAATATTTTACTGGACACTTGGGAAACACTCGATTCTGTGAGAGATTGGTAAGAACAGCGACGAAGAAGTAGCTTAACAAGAAAACCCCACTATAATTGGAAAAATTAGGTAATAATTGCGTTAAATTGGGCTCGCATTATTTTACGGTAAAGGGTAAGGGCCTAGTCTTCGAAAGCCTCCCTGCCTGGCGCAGCGCGAACCATCACGACGAGAGAAAAACTTTATTACTGAAACTAAGCCAGTAGGTGAGCAGTGCCGGAAGCGCTTACCTGCAATCGTTTGACCTCAGCGGAGGCGCGTTCCGTTGCCCGTTCAACGGTTTGTTTGGAGGCCTCGAAATTGCGCGTCAACTCAGCGATACGTTCATTGGCGTCCCGCGTACGTGAGCGCAGCAGTTCTTCCATTTGGATGCGCTTCCACCGCTCCTCGTTTAACCGGTCCCGATTAGTGGCTGTCTCCGTGTCCAAACGGTTGCGCAGGTGCTCGCAGGCAACGCTGAAAAACCCGATGAATTGGGGCTATTGGAACGAACATTATTGTTAAATTTGATGAATGGGTAGAAAGATGGAGGATTGGTAGAGTGTCAATGGGATGGGGGTGGATGGATCCTGAAAGGATTAATGGAGCCAAGATGGGCTGACGAATTAGGATAAGAGTAGACCAAAAACTGGCTCACCCGGTGGAGAGCAGATCCTCACGCATCTGCAGAGCGTAGAGTTCTAAATCCTCTCTTGACGAGGGCAAATCGATGGGCGCAGACATTTCAGCCGCGGCGTCATGCCTCTTCCTCAGCAGGGTGCGGTAGTGCTCCTCCACCTCCGAGAGCTCCATTTGAGCGATTGCCCTCTCTTGTTCCAGTCGCGAGAACTCCGACTCTGTCGATCGACGGTACTCCTGGAGTAGCACAGGACCACCATTAGGTCATTACCATCTAGGGGGAGTGGGTGGAGAGGAACATTCTGTCCCCCAAGTCGATACAACCTTAATTACCAACTCTGTCGGACGCCCTGAGTGAATGCGAGGTTGAATTTTTACAGGGCTCCATCAATGGATCAACAGCATTTCTGCGACATGAGGATATTTCTGTTTTAAGTATAAGTTCGAATAATCAACCCTTCCCTGTCCATTGAGATGTGACGATCAGGCCCGTAGGGTGGAGGCCGGCTACTTGCCCTTGGGGAGTGACTCAGCCGCAAATGTGATAGCCGAGATGGTGGTTTTTGGGAAAACAGCAGTAATGTCAACCTCACTGGCCCGATATAGGGCCCCACGAGCAAATTTCACGTTCGGCACAGATATAAAGAGCCAATGAGAGGTATGCAAATGCGGAGAGGAATTACAGCGGTGAAAATAGCAAACCTTTCCACAAGACAAACTCGTAGCCAGGGCAAAATAGAAGGTGAGTCAATTTACTTGGCAATCGTTGTTTTTTGGGAAAAAAAGCGAGGACCTCTAATCAGAGTCATGTTGGCGTGTTCGCCGCCAGTGTCACACGTGTGATGTGTACGCCATGTTATTTTTTGACACGTGGTTGCGCTAAATTATGCCTCAAAAAAAGATTAGGCATGATTGGAGCAATGAGTGTTGAATTTTCTTATTCTAACTATAATTCTCGCATTTAAACAGCCGCCAAATTGGTCAGTCAGGTAGTGCAAGTGTTAGTGTCACATAGGAACAGAAAGGCTAGAAACTGAAGTTTTGGCTACTGAATGGTCGATTAAGGTGTGTCCAGTTTAGCCGCCCCAAGTCGTGGCAAAAGACTTGGCAAAAGTGATCCAATGCCGACCGAAAGGCGGGTTAGTTGGTTTGTGCGCGTTCTAATAAATGAGACAGTTTTCGAGTCTAGCTTCTGTCTGTAATTTCAGTGGCTATCCTTATACGACCACCTAGGACTCAGAATTGCTGCCTACTCGGAAGCACCCTTATTTCATACTTCGGCCCAATAGCTTTGTACGGCGCGATTTCACATGTTACAGCACTTAAAAGTTGCCAACCAAAACTAAAAAAAGCACTTTCTTTTAAAATTTAGCCGAGATGGAACCAAAATTGAGCATATTTTACTGCTGTGTCCGCATCCACACCAAAGTATAATCGCTCATGGGACGAAGAACACCAAATCCGAATTGCGGCTCGATGAATTTTAAAGACCAGATCACCGAGTTTGATGCTGGCCACATTTGAACCGATAAGGTCCATAGCATCACCGAAGGAACAAGAAAAATGGCAGACGAGGATTCTAGGTGGTACAAGAAACCAGGCGGCTTCAAAACGGAAATAGCGTTAGAAATGAAGGATCCGCACTTCAAAAAAGTTAGGTGCTATTTCCGCAATAAAAAAGCACCCGAGGCTCGGTAACATCGCGGCCAGTTTTAAATGACCACAAGGAAGTTGAGGGCTAAAGAGCAATTCAGGAAACAAGAACGGCGAGGACAGTGTGAAAGACCGCTAAAAATCGTAGTCTTACGATAACAGAAATAAGCAAATGAACCGAAAATTTTTAATTTATTCCCAAGAATCCATTGCATAAAGGGTGTACAATAAATCACCTTAAACCTACTACATCTTTAAAACCTTTGAAAAACATTACAAATGCTTTGATCGACGTCTCAAAGGTCATTTGCTCCGGAGTACCCGCGTGCTCATAGCTGCAAACCTAGCAAAGCTCTGATTTGCACGCCTTCACCAAAGAAGCAAAGATAGTCATCCAATCTGGAAATATTTTCGAGAACTTTGAAAGTCTGCCTCAGAGAAAACCTACGGAGGTACATAAACACAGAACCATTGAACTACGGTCAAAAGGAGCCAAAGACGTATCCCTGTCAACGCATTTTCTAGTTAAAACAGTCTCGATAGTCAACATGATTTCCCCTTCACATCAGTTAATAGCTCCTCGTAAAAATGAAAAAGATTTCAATAAACACACAAAACCTGGAGAAACTCAACTAATCTATCAGGAAAAGCGCTAATATCCACTATACTATCGAATGAAGCCCCACTTTGAGAGCAATCGAATTCTTGGAAATATCTACCTGACTAAAAGGAGAGAAAACAAGCACAGGAACCTCGAATGCGTGTGCACGTGGGCATGTGCTGCCCTCAGGGTCAGCCCAAGGCGAGCAGTGAAAACGAGCTACTCACGATCCTGCCGATGATCAGTTGATCACACCTCCTGCTAGTTAGAAGGAATGGCAGTTCAATGGTGGTGTATGCGAGAGAAAACAGGCCCCACCTCTTAAATCAGTCAGCTGGGATCGACCGCTTCAAAATCGGCGAATATAACCTGAAAGTCATTGATGAGCCAAAGCTGTTGGGACAACACTTCTCACTCACCAGATACCGCATTGGATTGATAAGTAACGAACCTTTTACTTCTCAAATCGATTGACCAAGGAAATGTGGGGAAATAGATGGTTGATTCCATCAGATCCAGCTACTGTAATGTCAGTGCAAGCGTGTTTTACCTAAATAGCAACTACACCAAAGCGCACAACTTGAGGTAGATATATTAGGAGACTAAGAAGTTTGAGCAGTTTACGAGATGACGCGATAATAGCTCATTGCGCCTTGTAAAAACTTGCAAAACAAACGAGGTTTTGTATATCCATGTATTAGAAGGTGTAGAGGGATGTTTGCCGGTCTACCGAAGTGGCAAACCTCATCGCGCTTCCTATTACCTTCCTCCATTTCCTATCACCCATTTAACAATGTGTCTGATGACTTAATATAACAGGGGTTGATTCAAGCCCATCTACTGCCTTATTGACCGAGCCCCCACATCGTGCTACATAGGCTCCAATGTAGGGCGCAGGCACTGTCAAACCCCATCCTCCTAGTGCACAATTTGCCGCAAGTTTGCCACGCATTGTTAAATGAATAAAATCGTCTGGGACGCTACCTATAGGTTGAAATATATCAGAACACGTCTCAGACAACCAAATTAATGTACTGTGCCTTTGATAGCCGCACTTTTGCTATTTAAAACGCCTTAAGCATCAGGGTGAGGACTTGACCGACGATAAAAAGTGCAGAGGCAAACCGGAGAAGAAAGTTCGTATGCCTGACATACGAAAAAATTTGATGGTGCTTGAGAAGAGCATCAGACGCCCAACCTAGTAGTAGGAGGTAAGAGAAGCGACAGTGTAGCAACCCTACTTACTAATGGGCTTTTTTGGAATTTTCCACCATTCTCCAAATCGGTATTGAATGAAATAATGCCGATGCTACGGGGGTGGCACTGATTTATTCACCAAAACAAATCACAATGCTGTACATATGGAGTGACAACATAAAACTTGTCGGAGAACACTCCCAGTTGAATGTTTCTTATGCGAGCTGCATTAGCAATACATTGCACATCGTAACCAACCAACATCAAGAAAAGAAATGAAGCTATTCTTGTGCTACCGATTTATCAGGTAGAGCAGATAACAACGACCTTGAAGAGAGAATGATAAAAATCAAGCCCCTGAACTGGGGATGGTCACACGGTTGCAAATTGAAAGAAATCTTTTCTCTGAAGGCTTCCATCCTTAAGACAGGATCGGTTATGAAAACTTTGATTAGGATAATCAGCAATGGTATGGAGTTATGATAGAGCAGATGACAACGGCACCAAGAATCGGTAGGCAATATTAAAACCATCGCGAAAATCTTTCGTTTGAATAAAGAAAGTCCTAACACCCCGAGATAAAAAAGAGAGAACTGGAGAGATTCACATGACAGCCTAACGACATTGATCCTTGGAGTGAAATGTTTTCTTCCGGCCCCTAATGCAGTAGGATATCGTCCCACAGATCAAAGAAATTGCCACAATGCCTGCGACGACACTTGATGTGCCAACAGTAGGAATAGCAAGAGGAGGAGAATTCCACCAACCTGATACTGCTTGAGTAGACTGTCCAGTCGCTGACTCAACTGGCTGATTCGCTGCTCAAAGGAGGCTGTCTGTTCCTCGAAAAGGGCCTTCTCAGCGCGGGCTCGAGTGTCCATCTCTTCCATTGCCTTCTTCACCGTATGCAGGTCCGCCACCGTTGCGCTCAACCGGTTGCTAACCGACTGGACGAAGAGAGAGGCAAAACATATGATTCGATTTAAGCAGCTTCCCAATTTATACCACTCCTGCTTCCCCGCACATCAAACTTAGGAGTGCTATTCGAAACCTGTTTTTGGGAGACCACATAATGTGGGAATTGATAAAATGAGCGCTACGGGTTCACTCCGCACGGAGGAGGGAGGGCGTGTAAAGAAAATAGAATGGTGACGGGGTATATGACTTAAATCATCTAGACTTTAAATTCCTATCACCCGATTACATAAAACCTTAGACTAGAAGAATAATGATGAAAAACGTGATTACTTCATTGTAGCAGCCCTTTATGGAACTATAGTCGGTAGAGCAACCGAAAGCACATGCCAGCGAGATTCAGTCGTAAAAATAACAATCACAATCCTACTAAAAGGTGAATCCGCTTTGAAAGGCGATCGTTGCCCTTCAAAAAAAAGATGAATTTCTTAGAATGGATGAAAGCGTGGCTTCAGTTAGGAGGGAGGGAATAGAGACACCACGTGGTTTTAAGCCAAGTTAAAATAGCGCTTATGAGGAAATACGCTAACAAAGAACGAAATGCCAAAAAAAATTTGCCAGTTATTTTAGCGACTCGCAATAGTTCTAGTGAATTCGAGTTACATAGTCGATCTATCCGTTTCAAACAACACTCCAACACACTCCTTGGTTCATCTGCTCTCAGGAGTGAAGAAATTCAACGCAAAGAGGCTTTCTGGATGGATGAATAAATGCCAATGTACTAGTTCCTGGACCTCCCTCGCCCAAAATTAATCAGACATTTGCGCATGGAGTACGGAAGAAACTCCCCTTTTCACTGCCACGACTGACAGACAAGATGTAACTCACCGTGTGGTGTTAGGCCTCTCCCCTGCGTTATTACCAGCTTATATATGTTGAGGGAATTTCGAAGGTTCAAACCTCAGTTCTTCCAGTCCGAGACGACTAGTAGGTCAGTGAGGCATAATGAACTCGTAGTTTACGGCATCATATTTAGAGGCTCTAGAAATCATCCTATTAAAGTAAAACAATAATCTTCAGTCTGAAAGGCTTATTGTATTGCTCAAAGAGCGGCCATTGTGACGCTAAAAATGGAAGAAATTAACTCCACTGGAAGACACGAAACGGTCAAACGGACAGCCATTGTGCAGCTCATGAACTTCCTACATTACAATCATCGGCCGCTTTCGTAGCTAGTTCCAAAGAAAGTTCCAAGATTTTAACGTCTTGTCCCACAGATTGACATCGCTGGTGGGTATGAAGCGTAGTAGCACATAAAAAAATCGATAGTACTTTTCTACCATCTGGAATAATTCCAGAAAAAATATTGCAGTACGAATACCCACAACTTACCGCGTGCTCACTCTGGAGGCTCTTGGACCCCTTATCTTCCCAAAAGTCACATAAACGCCTCATCAGCACCGATGATGATCTCATCCCATGTCATCATCGTAGTGATCAGCTCCCACAACCAAGTCACAAACAATTTTTTGAAACTTCTTTTTCTACAGCCTGTCATCTTTGACAGACGCGATTCGACAGGAAAATGGTCGTGAATCCGTGCCTTCTGCCTACAGCCTCGCGAATCTCCTCGGCATTGACGACCACTCATTCATCGAATCCAAAAAAGGAGTTTAAAGATTTAGTCACCACACTCGATACCAGCATTTGACGATAGATCCAACGAAGAACAATTGATATCAACTTCTTTTCCGAACACGCCCAACAATCATCAACACTCACTTCTCAATCTAAAAAGACTGGTGAAAGCGATGTGATGGAACAGATGCCCATGACTTCAACTTCTACTTTTGAATCTTTCCTAACGCATGCATCCGAAATCTTGAACTTTCCCTCCGTATTAACATGACCGATTTTCGACTATTGAGTCTTGAATTTCTACTACCGTCATCACCCATTCCCACTGCATTAGCAAAGATGATGATCTCTTCATACGACCTGACATTACTGGTAACAGAGATGCTAGTAACTCGCCGTGTGTTCCATCTGGAGGCTCTTTAATCGCTCCTCTAACCGCTGACAACCCTCACAGGCGGTAGTGGCGACTTCGCCATCGGTGCAAGTGTGCAGTTTCTCCGTTTCTGACTCCTCGACCTCGGAATCGGAAGGCGGAGCGTGATCGAGAGAAAGGTGTCCCAATGATGCTGTCGCGGAAGGCACGGACTCAGGGGAACCAAGTGCTGATCGGGTGCGACGTTGGGGCGTGGGAGGCACATTAACCACTCCTGTCTCCGTGTCGGAGCCAACTGATGAGGAGGACGTGGAAGGAGGAGCTGATAGTGAAGGGGTGGGAATTGGGATGGAAGTGAATATCTAGACAATCCTACAATCTATCGGAATAGAATGGTTGCACACGGGTTCTGAATTGCAACTACCAGAGAAAGTATTCTAAAAATAAACCTCTGCAATTACTAGGAAAATGTTCAAGGTGAGGACCTAGCCAATGCTAGAGCTCGTAAGAAAACCATGTTCAACATCCTGGCTAAGGCGGCTTACGTGAATCCGACGAATTCGTTCTTAACATTCTCTTAAGCCTGTCGGTGTGCTATCTAAAATAGCGAAAATCAGAACTGGGTGAGAAGCTTAAAAAGTAATACTGGAGTTTGTATTTTGCTTGACGTTCAGGCAAGGTGAATGGTTGGTTTTAATAAGTCAATATATTAAAAATCCTGACTTAACATTAGTAGTGCCAATAACTGCGAATTTGTAGGAGTTGGTATAGAACACACTACCAAATCTCGGCATTACTTCG
Organism: Taenia solium; assembly: GCA_001870725.1. Classification (NCBI taxonomy): domain Eukaryota; kingdom Metazoa; phylum Platyhelminthes; class Cestoda; order Cyclophyllidea; family Taeniidae; genus Taenia; species Taenia solium. Next base: position 367,589 of record MIEF01005605.1, on the reverse strand, counting down.
TCAAAAAAGCCCGTATTCAAGGCCTGCATTTTGACATCCCATGAATAAATGAATACATACGACCAAAGCAGTTACATTAACGCATAAGGATGTGCTGCTTATCGGGAGCCTGCAGTCCAAGTATTGGCGAACAATAGCAAAATTAATGGACGGAGGTGTTTCATAACATGCAAGAACTGAAGTACAACTGAAAAACACTGATTCCTTAGGCACACTGGACTTTAAGCAATCGAGTTTCAGAGACTGCTACTCAGTTCCAAGTGGATGAAACCCGATCACAAGTGGAGAAATTAAACGTTGCGATGTGAGAACGTAGTAGTTGATTGACGAATATTTCGAGATTACTAAAAAACCGCTAAGGGAACTGAAGTACAGGTTGAAACCATAAGAAAGCAAAGGGCCTAAGGCAAAGCCAATCTCATTGTAGCTACTTTGAAGCATTCGTGCGGGGAAAGGGCATTGCATTTACCAAAATTACAATAAAATGATTGAAGGAAAACAACACAGCCACACACCACCGCATAATGAACTGCGCAATCAAACATTGACAAATCACCTTGAATACACTACTCATCTTAGTCACGCAGGTCTAAAGTATTTAAATTTGGAAAAGAGCCTCAAACCCAAAATGAAAACCGCATTTGCCCATCACTACATTGATCTAAGTGTTTTACTGGGCAATTGAGCTAATGTTTATCCAGAGAACAGCCTGTTTTTGTTATGCAAAATTTATAAAATGCATTTTATTGGAGGATCTTATATCTTAAAAAGCATCTTTCTGGTTTGCGAAAAGAATCGCTAACGTCTGCTTACCCTTATGAAATAATCTGAATCTTCAGGAAACTCTATATGAATAATTTTAGAGTCAGGTCTATGCCTAAATTGCATTTATTATTAAGGATCGCTCATGTCGGATATGAGCATGAATGTAATACTTTGTTTGTTCGAACTATCAGTCTCGGTCACCTGAGTGGCTGCATTATGCTAGCCGGTTGGCCGGCCTTCGGGCTGTGCGAACGGCTCCCAGGTCCTCTGGTTTCGGGGTGTGTTTTGCCATAGTACTATGTATTCTTTTACCTTAAGGGAAGTCTCGGGACGCAGACTCCACTTTGATGGATTTCTATCCTGATCCATACAGCTTATGGCAAACTTCGGCGGTGTGAAAGAAGCGCATGTGCTACGGATGGGAGAATCCCTTACATTCCATAACAGAAGGGTTGAGATCGACGTCCATCTTCAGCACCTCCCTCGTCCTCGTGTGCTGCAAGGCAGCTATTAACAAGTGAAGCGACACTAGCCGTGAACTCCAAGTCCAGTGGAGCTACCAAGATGGATCAGCGACGTTGTGTTCAGGCATCCTCCGTTAGCTCTCTCCCCTGTTCTTGAGCAACTCGCCTATCTTCGTCAAAATGCGTATTTACAGATGTGGAATGTGCAGGACGCCATTCGATAGCATCGTTTTATGCTTTGCACACTTCGGTCACGTGCATCCCGTTCCTATGAGGCCCGATTGCCCCATTCGCTCAGTGTTCTACGATACCCTCGCGTTTCTTCCACGGCATCAAAAAAACCTGGAATCACAATGTATACTGTGTGTGTCTCGACCCATTCGAAAACTTGGATTCGTACCCCCATCTTACATTGGGCCATGTTATCGTGGGAGAGGACGACTAAGAAGTGCGCATTTGCTGCACCGAGTGTTGTGCAGAATTGATGGCACTATAAGAACACACGTGCTCGAATCTCGGTGACTGGCACGGCTAGCTCGTGGGTGCTTCTTGTAGCACTGATTACGTTGTGGCTGACAAGAGACTGACCGAGGGGAGCGTCGAGGGCGACGCTCGAAAGAAGAGAGGGGTTGTGTAATACTTTGTTTGTTCGAGCTGTCGGTTTCGGTCATCTGGGTGGCCACATTGTATTAGTCGGTTGGCCGTCCTCCGGGCCGTGCTAACAGCCCCTAAGCCCTCTGTTTCCAGAATATATGTTCTGCCCTAGTACTATGCCTTCTTTTACCTTAAGGGAAGTCTCGGAACGCTACAATGAATTCTCACAGTCCAACACTTGGTTTACTCAGCTCTGTAATTGAGTACCTCGGCGGTAAATCCCTCGCAGACTACCTTTCCTCTTCCCTTATTGAAGTTAACTGTAGCCACTTGACTTGGTATTTGGTCGTAATACATTGGTCACTGGTCCGACTCCCGAATTTGTGAAGGAGTCAATTGGGTGTTTCGCCATTGCAACTTACCCTGGCGAACTAGCCCTTGGGCCATGCCACTAGCCTCAAGCCCCACAGTACGTCAACAACACATTATTACGCTTGAGTGTTATGCCTTCTTTCGTCTTCAGTGATGCCTTAAGTGGTCACAATATTTGCTAGCTAAGCACAGCGAGCTCTTATGGCATAAAGGAAGGATCAGTAAGCTGCACAATGGTATGGGCGCTTTAACAAAGACGGAAACTGCTACATACTTCAAGGATAACAGCTCCACAACTAATTAATGAGTGCTTAATTTTCCGCAGTTTGCATTTTGTTCGGCACCATGGCTCTCAGGCCATGTCAGGAGCCTCAGCCTTTCTCTGTGTTAATAATTAACCTCCGGCTGTGCTACTAAAGCTGCTTCTAACTTCGACGCTGATTAGAAAAGGATATGAGATTCACTTGATTATTTTATTATTTAAATATCAGAGATCCACATCTTACTTTGACACTAACAATCTAAAATGGGACATTTTCATCGCTTAACAGGAGCAAATCAACGATATGGGACATAGAGCGCACCCCAGGTGTCGGAGAGCCGGTTTGCAGATAAGCCGCCTAGCCCGTGCATCTATTCCATTAGATCGTTCAGCATCTTCTTATTGCTTTGGGACTACCAGCTATTATGAAGGTTTTTAAATGTTGTCAGGTTCTTACAGCTAAGTGCTCTTATGAGGCTATTAAGGTCATCATCAAAATATGGAACATTATATATTTTTAAGAAATTTTAGAAATCTTGCAACATTTTTTGAGTAATAAATTCACGGGAGTTCATTTGCATGCTGCATAAAACAAATCAGAGTTTAAATCAGCAGCTTTTTGGACATTAGTAAGGGATATGTTTACGGCCGCATGACGTTTGTTTAAATCTCTGAGCCTCGTGCTCCTTCTCTTACCCGCCGTCACGTGCGTGTGGTTTGCTTACGTGATGTAAACTTGGTAGCTGCGCGCATGCAGGCAACTTCTGCTAGATAGTATCTGACTCACACACATTCTTTTTCGTTCCTTTTTAGAATTCAATATGGTCGTCAAGTCGGAGGATTTTTCACCCCTAGTCGCGTAGATGAAGTGAGTTCTTGATGAAGATCTCGAGCCAATGTAGCTGACCTGTGACTGCTAAATGATAGGTCTGATGTCTCCTCCATCTCTGACATTACTCATATTTTTAGGTTTTTTTGCGCTTGAGGTCTCCACTTTCATCTCGAGTAAATTGGTAGGTCTATTGTCATCAATGGTATGGCTTTATGTTGATTACTAAGCCTCGCGTTTGGTATCTGGCAGGTTTGATTGCAACACTGCTTCGTAACAACGCAAAATTGATGTTTGACATCGTTTGTGCTTGGGTTTCAAGCGCATGGAAAGTCAAACAACACTCTTGTCACGATGTTTAAACCTTGATAGTAATGTTGACTTTCTTGTTGCCCTCGCTTTCAGGTGAACGGTGCAGTCATGGGGCTCGTTTAAGGTGAGATAAATGATGCAACTCTCATTTGCGTGAACTCATGATGGTCAAGCTCAACAGGACTGATCGTGTTTACAAACTTAGAGGAGTTATTTTTCCCACTGTAGACCGACGGTTGGGGCTACATTGCTTCTGCTTTGTAGGCGAGTTATGAAGGATTGTTTGCATGTTTACCTCGTCTTAATCTGCTTTCGTCCTTGAATGGTGGGCCTTGCGAGCACGGAGAGTGTTTCGGTTACTGTGGCCTCTTAACCCGTGAACAGACTAGCTTTGTTCTGTGGCGCGATCGGGCCGCTTGGAGGTGTTGGATGTGGTGTAACCTTTGGGAGTTCGGTGTGTTGTCTCGGGTGTATTGTGAGGCTTGCTCGTGGCTCGGTATTGGTAAGTCTTGCGGTCGTAGGTCTTCCCGAGTGCTGAACAGGCCTGGGCTTCTGTTTGGGGGTAGCGTCCAAAATGCTGCAGGGGCTCTGTTGACCCTAAGTCCTGTTTGCTTATTAGGAGTTGGGCGCTCGGTTCAGAGGGGGTCGGTGCGCTGGTACCTGCGGGGTTGCGGTCGGCGGTCACGTCACCTACTTTTTCGGGCGGAGGGGCGAGTGCGCCTTCGGCTTGGTCGTTGCTCTTATCATTTTTATCGTATTGGGACGACGCAGCTGGTTGGGGTTTTCGGTTCCACACCTGGGCTGGGTTGGAACTCGTAAGTGGGTGCTGAGACTTGTCAGGATGCTCCCCCGCCGGGGATTTTCCATTTTAGGAATCTTGGCGAAATTCTTTAAGTGGACAAAAGTAATCTGTTTTGGCAAGTCGGTAGCGCAGACGCGGGTTTGAGTATTGTTGTATCTTCCACGGAATAGAAAGGTGGGATTTTGGGGGAATTGCGCGAGCTTGGCACTGCTTCACTGTCGATGCATTTTTGCCTGCGTGTATGCTACGCAGCTAGCATGTATGGAGGGGGTTTGCGTAAGCCTGCGAAAGTCTTTCCTTCACTCCTTTGTTGAAAGCTCGACCGGTCAGTCCTCCAGTCCAGCATGACGTACACCATCCTCATGCCTTCAGGCAATGAATGGGCACGCCGGGAGCGAGTTGTGTCGATCGGTCGGACCCGCTCGTCGAAGGCGGGTAAGCTAATCAATGCACTCGGAGCGTAGTGGTCAAATTTTATGATCCTACTAGGTGGTATGTCATAACATTCACAAAAAAAAGTGAATTAAGAGGAAATTGCAGCAAAATCGTTTTTTGCCTCGCTGATGATTTATACGAATCCGTTTGTCCCAAAAAATAGTCCATCAATTCTCAAAGCGACCTCGTGCGCTTATTGCCTGTTGGCAAAGCATTTCAGGACAGGGGATGGGTGAAATGCATGTGCCACTTGGATGTTCCATCGACCTGAATCCATTGCATGAAAACTAGTAGCCCCAAAGCTTGATCACTCGACCTAATGCATGTGGATTTAAGCGTGGCATGATTTTACACATTTGATACTGAGCGGAAATTGGCAGACACCTAAGATGCATTTGCTTATGAAATCACACCAATTGCTTCTGGTTGTACTGATTTAAAAGGCGTGGTTTTTGTTTGCACAGTTTAAACCACCTCAACCTCGTTCCAAACTATCACCGTCGTACCAAATAAACAGTGTGGTTGCCGTCGGTTTGTTGCAAATCAAAAATTCCGCTTCATTATCAATAACAAAGTTGTTTCCAGAGCCAACAAGTTGCTGAAAATTCAGCTTTTGAACCGAGGCAGAAAGGCTGGCGTTGCTTTGACCATCAGTTCTAGTACGGCTCAGATCCTTGTTAATGACAGTAAGAGCGTTGTATGCTCGATTCGATGTTGTACATTTACCCAGGAATTTTAACTTACACATTTTCTCTTTCATTTAGTTGGTCAAATCCATTTCTGCTTGGGGGAGGGCAGACCGATAAGGAAAGTTTTTGTTGTTTCTATTGTGTATAATTAATTCGAGGGCAATAAACTGCTAGAAGTGCTTGACAAGGTACTTGGTCCCACGCTCTCGAAGGGGGAATACAAAGCCCAATTGAAGGGTGATTTCAGGCGCGTAGCGCTCAGCAATGAGGACAACAAATCCGTCTAGCTAAGACAATGAAAGGGCTTCATAATACAGGGAACAATTTCAAGCGGTAGTAAGCCCAACAAATTAAGGTTACTAAGCCTTCAAAAACTGTGACTAATTCATGAACGAAGACGAAAGTGATTTGCCGAATTGAAAATCCGAATTGCGAGCTTTTAACCACCAGAATGAAAGGGACTTTTGGATAGCATGTCTGGCTTATGTGTTGGCGCCAGGTAATGAAGAATCGCATAGAGAGGCCCTTCCAATAACAACGCCCAAGCAGGGGTCCAAAACCTTTCCAAGACATGGGTCAACCGATGAGGTGAGTCAGCACCTCTCAACTTTGGCTCGGTCACCATGGGTTGACTGACTGACTGACTGACGGAATGGAGTCCATTCCCGTATCCGAAGTTGCCTGACCCAGAAACGACCACGTTTTAATACCTTGACTTCTCCTAAGTCACTTGAACGCCGTGAATACGTAGAAGTGAAGAATGTTTGACGTTTTTAAAAGACGTTGAGAGTCGATTCACTTATTAACACCTGATGTGGACCTCCAACTACACCAAACTGGCATGGATGACTAAGTGAGTGTGCAAAGGCGACAAAGCCTTTCTGTAAACTGTTAAAGCGTTTGACGCGGCCACCAATTGGCTAACAACCCTGTGGATACGCTCACAAAGGCGCAAATGTCAGCAGATGAAAGCGGAGGTAGAGGTGGCCACAAATGCGTTTATGCACGCCTGTGAACTTTCTCTCCTCATAACGTGTCTATTCAAAAGGGCAGATACATGTCCTTACTGGATAACCAATAGAATCGCTCTGAAATTATTAAAACTCCATTTCAGAGGAGAGAGGCAGTTGCACTTTATTGCACATTATTGTTGAAACATGGCGCGATTTGTATATGTGATGGTGTTCCACTTCAAGGTAATAAAACTTGTTCGCAGGTAAGCGATGCCAAATTTTCGAATTAACATGGGAGTCACTGTGAATGCTAACAAAGGAGATCCAAAATTCTCACCCACTATCAGCGGCACAGTTGTGCGTGGAACTAGAGGATCATTTTACATGTGCAACGCATGATTAGACAAGCTTGAGGAAGCCAACTATGCTTAAATTGTGACCATAGTGAACGAAAGTTGTCACAATTAGGTAGTACTTTCCTGGTGGAACGAGAATGACGACGGTGCTAGCAGGCGCGCAACTATAGCGAATAGTCATCTCGCATTTCCATTTAGACAAAATCAAGTTCATTGGCGGACCCGACAAATGAAACTGCTCATGACGTTTAAGATTCTACAGCAGCATTGTTACGGCGTTTTCTACGCAAGCAAACAAGCCAACCAATCAGAGGACGGTTGGCGCACGCACGCACGCAAGCATGTACACAATCAATGTCAGACATGTTTGGCGCCTTTCGCGCACACGCCAAACGCGGATTGAGATAGCTGTGATAGATTGTTCTGGGAGGGGTAGGCCACACCACCAACACCCACCACGGATATCCTAGAGCTGCGCACGCCTGTGCTCGTATCAACACGAACTTCCCGACACAATGAGCCCCTCAACCAGGCACAACAGCCAGTTACTCGCCGTGCCCATGACCGGACCCAAAAAGCCTACTACCCCCATTAGAGAATACATGTGGAAGCAAACGAGGCCGAAAAAATACAAAACAGAGAAATCACGACCTTGTTTAACAGGGTCGAGAACGGTGAGAGGCGGTTGGAGCCGCATCATAGAAATGATCACACAAAGCCAATAGACAAGAGCACGATAAGATTTTATTTTGAAATAGTTCTTAAATATATGACTCAGACGTTTGCTTGGATAAGTTCCCTAATGCTAGCCTCATTGGCTCCGACGACACGACCGATTTCATTCCCGTTCTTGAACACAACCAAAGTAGGCATGGCGGTAACTCGGTACTTCTCGGCGACATCCTATAATTGAAGGTATGGTTGAACGTACCGAATAGAAACAAAAAATAGTACAAAAACAACCATACCTGACACTCATCGACGTCGACCTTTACAAAGACGACGTTAGCATTCTCCTTTGCCATTTCGTCTAATTTTGGAGCAAGCGCCTTACAGGGACCGCACCAAGTTGCAAAGAAATCACAAACGAGGAGCTTGTCTCCCTTAATAGCTGCCTCAAGACCCTGAAGAGACGAACCAGAAAATAGGAAAACGGTTCACTAAGTGCACAATTTGTCGACAAAGGAGTTTCTTAAACAAGTAGATTTACGGGTGTTTCCAATGTGAAAAATGTGTATTAATGAAAATCGACCACTGGAAACCAGGAGGTACAAAAAGTAACAATAAATAATGATAGTAAATTGAAAGTCTGTCATAAGCACCAAACGAATCAGCCACGTACGTCACCATCCACCGTCTTAACAACCACCTCCACCGACATTCTCAGAAAACTGAATGGCGTAACTCTTTGAAACGTGCTACAAGGAGCTCTGTTAAACAGCCTCAAGGTCATTAAAGCATTGTTAATTATTTATTTATTAAAACGACGTTCCAAAATTGTGCAAGTGATTTGTGCACAATTTATATTTCGGTTTTAGTGGACTTGACACTAAGTAATGCAATTGCTAAAATCATATACAAATAAAAACAAAAAAACACACAAGAATATTGAGCTATAGACTACTATAATATCTGATAACTGGCAGTTCTGCTTTTGCGCAGTATGGTTTGCTTTAAAGGTTTTTCCTTAAATACCCAAACTTTTTATTTTTGAGCGTCGGATTCGAGTCAGCGTAAAAGTACCATAATAAACGAAAGCCGAACCCCACTCCAAGAAAAATGCAATCGCGTATCATGAGAATGCCCTACTGGAGACTTGGATCTTCTCCTTTAATAAATCTACCAAAGTCTCGAATGAATGCAGCCCTATGTGAGCCAGTGACAGTAGGGTTCCACGTTCTGATAACTGGAGTGCTTCCTATAACAGACACAGTCACTTAAGTTTTCACTTAAAAGCCCATAAATAGCAGCAAAAATTGCATCACTCCAGCTCGCAGCAGCAGGGAATCACGGACTCCAGGCCGCCCCTAAATGCGAATTCGTGATTTCAAACGAGACAAACCCACGGCAGATTCGATCCTTACTTTCTTTGCACGGACCATTTGGGCGAGAGCAAGAATGGTGATTTGACCCCTGTACTGGAGGAGCAAGTCTACTCTACTGACGTAGACACTTATCCACCCATCTGCCCATTGTTTCAACGCAATAAAGATGCCCAAGAATACTCAACCTCCTCATACCAGCAGTAATCGCGGGGAAGAGAAGGGGGAGAAATCAATCCCCACAATGGATTCTTTATTTCAGATTTTTGGTCTACCCGTATCAGCCGAAATCCCCACATTCCCACAAAACGCAGAGTCGATGGCTGAATTAAGCATCTCCCATTGAAGAGCCATTGGGACACACAAATAGACGAGGACGAAAACTTATGTAATAACAATAATATCGGATAAAGTGGTACAAAAATATGAACAAATGCACTATGCTAAAGATGATTACAGCAACGGCCTAGGCAGCCAACTTGCGTCGACTACCGATTTGGTGGGGGCGCGCATCGCCGGCGGCCTTTGTGGAACGCAACGCTGCCGAGGCTAAAGCAGAAGAGGAGGTGGAAGGCGTGTGCCGTGTCACCGTGGAGACACCATCCACGAATTTTGTCTTGAAGAGGACGTTGGCATTGTTAAACATTCCGTCCTTGAGTGAGACCACTATGAACTGGAAACAGGAGGGGGGGGAGGGGACATACACATCCACGTATACGTGAGAGGATGATCGAGTGAGTGAAAAGGGAGGACCTACCTGAGCGTTATTGAAGTGGTTTTTGATTAACTGACCGATATTCTGGGTGTGGGAGAGATCCAGCGCAGCATCTACCTCGTCCAGAATGTAGATGGGTGCGGGCTTGAAGAGCAGCAAGGCCAGGATCAGCGCCAGGGCCACCAACGACCTGGAAAGTGGTTGCATAGGCAATGTGAAGTATGAATTCTCCTCTTACGGAGCCAGTAATCAGGATCATTGAAATTTAAGGATGTGAGTAGGAGGCATTACCGACATATTTCGACCCCAACGAGGGCCAAATGTAACCATAGCCTCTTTCGGATGAGTTGCTGCCTCAAAACCATCTCATCAAAGTTGGACGCGATTAGAAAAAAATTACCCGGAACCCCAAAGAGGCTAGAATGGATAAAAAGGGGAGTTGACAAACCTCTGTCCCCCGGAGAGTTCACTCAGTGACTCTTTCCAGGTGTCGCCAAACGCTACACGAAACTGTAGACCCTCTAGTATGGTCTGTCCCTCCGGGGGCACAAGTTGGGCGCGGGTGCCAGGCAGAAGGGAGGAGAAAATGTTGCTGAACTCCGCATTCACCTTCTCATAAGCCGCACGCAACACCTGTTCTTTGCGCGCATCTAGGTCATCAATGACAGCCTGGATCTTGCGCTTGTCCGCCAGCACAATCTCGCGGCGGCGTAGAAGGTCAGCATACTGCTCCTCCGCGGTACCCAGCATATTCATTGCGCGCATGTTCACCGTACGACTCAACTTGTCGCGTCGCTCGCTCAACTGAGCCACGCGTTTACGAGCCTCACCAGGATCCCGCTTGCCAAAATCGAAGGGCCCGTTGGCCACACCGAAGTGGTGACGCTCCTCCGCTATCCACGCGTTCGATTCCAGCATTTGTACAAGCTAGTGAGAGACCCATGCTAAGTACTATGTCTGCGTACACAAAGATGAGTTGAGGACTATAAGGGTAACCTTGAAGTAATTTCAATCGAGAGCTGACTAAGCATAACATCACCAAAAGTATAAACCAAAATATTTACAAAAAAAATCACTTCGAAAGCAAACTTGACCGATGAATTATAATTTGAGAAGGATGCACAGGAGCTAGTCAACAGGATGGACAAGGCTAAAGCAGAATTAAAATAGTGCTTCGAGACAATAAAACATAAAGTTTTCTACCTATTCCAAGTTTGAAATCGTTTTGAAAATCATGAGAACTTGGACAAAGTTCAATGACAAAATCAAAAAGTTGGAGTACAATGCGCAGCTAAGAATTCAGGAGAAATGACTGACAATAAAGGAATGGGTGGATTCTACAGTTTGAGGAGATCACATGATGCACAGGAGTAGAGGGGAAGAGACGGAGGGCATACCTTGATTGTCGCCTCTTTGCTCTCCTTGCTGTGGATATCGACGTCGTGGGTAAGGCGATCAATTTCGCAGATGGTGGCGGAAATTGTCTCCTTGAGGCGTCCAGCTTCATTTTTAGCCGTCTGGATGGCTGTGGCGACAGCGTCCGCAAGTCGCTGCTGCTCCTCCACCCGCGCTCGCGCCTCCGCCAGTGCCGCCTTCGCAGCCTCCAACTGCTTCCCTGCGGTTTCCACTGCCGCCTCGGCGTTTGCCACCTCACCGCGACTCAGCTCCGTCGAAGACTTGGTCCGAGCGTGACATAAAAAGTTAAAATTTCCACTCGTTTACGGAACAATTGTATGCATGGAATTTAGAAGTTTCAGAATGCCAGAGGTGAGAGTAAAAAACGGAAGAACAGATACAGGTCCAGGGGGTAACCAATCTCATTTTCGAAGAATATCGCAATGATCTTTGGAATGAATGTTTGAGGACAGAGAGCATTATTTCCAACCCAATCGGGTATTGAATCCCATTATACGTATGCAACGGTAGCGATTCAAAATAAACTCCGCCATGAGAGACTAGGAACGACTACGAACCCACTTGGAGATCGTAAAAACTTTAAATTCACACAGCGCAGCAAAATGATCCTCCATACGGAGTAAAGCCACTACAATGCTGATCTCAATAGAGATTAATCCAAAAGATTACAGATCCGAAAGAAGTCAAATTCTTTTTGAGAAGTTAAGTCAGTCAGTGGGAAGAAGGTCCCATTCTCAAAAAGACGGCTCAAAACCCAAAACTGCAAGACCCATCCGCAAAATCAAGAATATCAAATATTGAAGTAAGTGACAAACTATCCACAAAGAAGAGAAATTATAGACGCATTTATGGAATGCAGGAGAGTAAAACGGATTCCCGCAGCAACAGGCAAACCGTCGATCCAACGGACCAATTCACGAGACCGTACGTAATGATGGTCAGAAAGAAGGGAACAAAACTTAGAGCCTCCGGCTGAAGTGCATGCACAATATCGATATGCCAAGAAGGGTGACAAAGGTATTACTAAAGGAATCGAGGGAACCGTATCTAAACAAGTCCAATATTGCATAAAAGATGGCAGTGCCATGGAAGACATCATGGCAAGGGAAAAAATAAAGGGGATAAAAGATGATGGCAATAGGTTTATCAAGGAAAAACCTAATTAAATGGAGATTCACCAAATTCTAAGGGGTGGCTGCGTACCCCAAAAAAGGCCTAAAGAATACCTAAAAGCAACTCAAGTAACCAATGAGAGGTCTCCTGTCTAAGAGAGTGAAAATATCACGCCCAATAAATTCAGAAAAGCTTCACAAAAAACAAGGGTGGCTGAGGTGATGCTTCAGCAACAATAATTACGGCGAAATTTCGGTCGAGCTAAACAGAGCACTGAAGAATGTCTGGGTAAAGATTATGTAGGAAGAACTTCAAGGATGACCATAAAAGATGTGGAGACATGTAAAGCCGTCCCAATATTCTATCCAAGACATGAAAGACGGTAATAAGAAAAGCTTGATCACTGAACAATCCATTAACCTAACTGAACAAGTATGGAAGGCTCGAAAAGAAGGGCATACCTTTATCTGCTCCAACTCACGAGCCAGTTCGCCAGCCTCAAGTCGAAGGGTTTCCTTGAGACGCTGTTTCTGTCGCAGCGCCTCCTCTGCAGCATCGGCACGCTTCCGGGCGGCACAAACCGCAGCCTCCGCTTCGCGCAGCGCCCGCGCCTCCTCCTCTTGCGCGTGCTCCACCCGCCACTGCGCCTCTTCCGCCGCTTTCTTTGCCTCCGCTAAACGCGTGGTGCCGCGCTTCAGCGACTCGCCCACTTCCGCTGTCGGAAGTGAAAAAAAACACAATTACACTGATCCTGAAGCCAAAAAACCCAGATGAAACCACCACCAAAGCCACTGCTTCCACTGAAAAACGCATCAAGTTCTACCTAGAAGTGGTAAAGGAAACTCTTCGCTATCCAACCACGCATGCGCCGGATTTATAATGAGTACACCACCGGCTATCTTCCCCCACCTGGCGCTGCGATGCCAGTCTGAATCACCGATTAGCACTCTGTGTGGTAATGGTTCATAGATCTGAGGATGATTGGACCGTTGGATCATCCACCAAAAGATCACACACTAGAGCTTGTCCTCACCTACCAAGTCAGATTAAGTAGGTCAGCTATAAACAGTTCGGTGAGCGTCCACTACAAAAGACGTGGGATAATTGCGTGCAAATTTCGGTTAGGGTTAAAAGATCTAACGAAATGCGCACCCAAAATAAACACCAAACCAAAATGGCGTCATCTTCATTTTTGCCACAACAGAACAGCAAACGCCTCTTCTTTTACAACATACAGTGGAGAATACCCCTTGCAATTTAACTAATCATATTCTAGTCCTCTTCGATATCAGCTGGCTCAAGGAAGCTGTCAGTTAGGCAATACAATGGTGAAATTTTCGATGGAGGCAATGCTCACTCATTTTACTGCCAAAAATAATAGTAGGGAGACCAGAAACGACCGAGGAAGCGGTGGATAGTCCAGATTTCTTCGCTTTTGACTGGCCAAAATAAGGCTCCACTAGATTTTGTCTTGTTCCCCTTGATCACCAAGCATTTCTATATAAACCCTTATCGAAGCCCTCAGTTCAGACATTGATCACAAGCATCTTAGTAGAAGCATGTACCGCTCTAAAGTTAGGCTAAATTTCAACGCAAGACGAGAATAGAACCTTAATAAACCAATGACTCTACTGTCACAACAACTTCGTAAGAAATCTGTTCAAGAAATCCTAATTTACCCAGCTCCTCTCTCAGTCGTTCCAAATCGGAGCGAAGACGATGCGTGTCCGACTGGCGAAGGTTGGTTTCAACGAGGGCCAGTTGATGGCGCGTGCGATCGAGGGTCTCGGCGAGGTCAGCACGTCGACGCGCGCGCTCCGCCGCAGCCTCACGTGCCTCTTGCATCGCTTGAGCACGAATCATTGCCTCCACCGCCTCACATTCCGCTGCACGCCACTGCGCCACGCGGATTAGCAGACTGGCTGCGCCATCGCCGCCACCTGAACGCGAACCACCCGACAGTGTACCCTAAAAGCACAAGAAACAAAGATGGATCAAAGGGGCTATTATTTTACAGTAAATGGAGCAAAGGTCACATCTGTAAACAATGAAAACCCTGTAACAGATTAATCCCCGACGTGGTGGATGGAGGTCCCAACACTCCTAAGCATATGTCCACAAAAACTGATGCACTAAAGATCTTCCACTTATTCCCTTTCGCTTCCTTAAAATTAAAAAAATACAGCGAATTTGAAATGCGCAGTAACCCTAGTTCACCCAATCACCATTGAATTTTAACTAAAAATTCATTGATTTTACGAATAAGCAAACGTTTTACGCACCGAAGCATCTACTAACTCCACCAAACGAATTTCCAAGGTCGACGAATCCCCGAACGCCGTGATTATTTCACACAGCATTGCAACAATAATGAAGTTTAGTTCAAAAGTATACATGATTACATACGACACTTGTTCCAAAGATCCAGTTTTCACGATGGTGACAGGGGGAACAGATTATGACGCCCAAGTTACCAGCATCCTAGCCCTTCTGAACTACCAAGGAAGGGATAATGTGATCAGTGAGAAACGGACCTGTGGATCGAACATATCTCCGTCGTAAGTGATAGTGCGCCTCTCCACTCCCGGATGGAAGGCAACACGACGAGCGTGGTCGAGGGTGGGGCAGACAAGGAGGCCGCCGAAGATGAATTCCATGACGGGTCTGAGATGGGAAGGGTAACGAATGAGGGAGAGAGCAGGCGCAACATTCTCCGCGCCAACTAAAGCCTCGGCTCGCTGCACCACGTCCGCTGGCATCGGATTCCCGCGCATCCGATTGAGCGGCAACATCGTTACCCGCCTTGGCAGCTGTCCTCTCTCCAACAGCGCCTTCGCTGTCGTCTCGGTGTCCACCACCACATTGTAAAGCTGCAGACGGACAACCACACATGATTAAGCATACACTCCCCAGTCTCTAATCTGTTTTGATGTGCCTCGTTAAGGATAGAGGAGAGACCAGACGCTAGAAAACTATGCACTGTGCAGCGTGGAATGACAAAACAGATCAAACGTTCAGCTTTCCAAGTTAGCAAGATTGTCCAAATTGGAATTGAACATTAAAGTTATAATCAAATTCTTAAGCAGAAGAGCGATAAAGCGATAAGCGAAATAAGGAGACACACCAAACCATTGCTTATTTGTGTGTTTCGATAGGGCAGAACAAACTACCAAACACTAAACAAGAAACCCCCGCGATCACAACTGCGAATCCGAGTTAAATCCGGTTGAAAAGAGGATAATAGCAGAAGACAATAAAAAATACCATACCGACAGACAGATGATTTGCAACCTACGCCTCGCAAAGCACGCATAAAGCCACTGAAGTGTACTATACGAGTTCCCACAAGTTACTACAGCGAGCCATGCCAAAAACTACGCCAGATTTTCCGATAACCTGATTTTCCCACCACTTGCCTTTTCAGCAAATAGGCTGAAAAGACTAGTAATTTGACTAGAATTTTCGTAGACAACGAATTTTTTTCAAGCGAAAATGACCCAACTGGAAAATGTGAAAAAATAACGACTACAACGCCAAACCCACCTTCCCACCAGCGGCAACTTCAATAGCAGTGGCATATTTGGGATCGACGAGGTCAAACAATTTCGCTACCACACCATAAACCCGCCTCCTATCAAAATTTGGCGTGGGATCGACGTATTCAAATTGTAGTTGGTGAAACTGACGACCCAACTCTTCGCTGCGAGCCTGTAATAGACGCGCCGCTTTTGCTTCTTCATTATATCGATCTATAAGTTGGAAATTGAGTTAGGGAGGACAGAAAGAAGAATAAGGAGATGAAAACTAACTGGTAATTGCAGACTCATCACCCCCCGCCTCCTCGTCCGCCCTGCGGATATCTTCCAACTGTTCGTTCACCTTCGCTATCTGCTCCATAAGCTGGCGTCGCTTCTGTGCCTCTACCTGCCCTTCCTTCCCACATTTCGCCTCCATTGCTGCAAGCTTCTTCTCCCCACCCGCCAATTCCTTTGACAGGTGTTCCTCCCGCATTTCCAGCTGACGCAACTCTGTCTCCACAGCCACTTGATGGCCTTCCGCCACACGAGCCTGCTCTGCAAGGCCTCCAGCACGCTTTGAGGATGACCCACCGCCGCCGAGGCCCGAGGTGGTCGCCTAAAAGAGGAAGAGGAAAAACAGAACCCGAGAAGAGCGATTAGTGGTGAGAACAGGAAGAGAACTTACAGCCAAATTTGCTTGTGCTTCAGTGAGAGCGTCCTGCGCCTGCTGTGCAGCCTCTTCTAGGTCGTGAAACTCGGCGCCAGCAGCAGCCTCAGCTGCGCGCTGCTTCGCCTCCAAATGAGTGGCCACCTCGGCTGACTGGAGGTCAAGGGAGCGAAGCTGCTTCTTTGCAGCACGCAGGCGCTCTACAGCGCGAGTCGATGAGCCCGCTGCTACTGCTTCCCCCTTCTGACGCTCTGTCAGTAGCCGCTCTGCTTCCTCTAGTGCAGTACCTAGCAGCTGAAATAAGATAAAACTGTTGTTGAAGCAACGATATGCTTCTAATTATTCAGTTCCTCACTGACATAGAAAAAATTTGTAAGCAAGTCATTATCGGTTGTTAGCCTTAAATAAGAGTGGAAGCCTTCAGCAATTATCAGTGGCGGTAGCACAAGAGATTGGCAGAGCTGGAAGAGCCGATGAAACGGACTTGACACAGAGCATAGAAAACAGTACCTTTAGGTAATTGGAAATGCCTCCGGCAAACCAATAATTTTAACTTTTCCCTATAGGTGAGATAGTGCCACCTTACAGACTGATCCTCAAATCTAGGTTAGACCCCTGATTGCGTTTCAAAAACGAATTAAAACAGAAATTCTTCCCAAGACAACTGCACGCCCTGATTCAAAATGGCCAAAAATGCTTAAATAGATATGCACTACAAATTGCGATGGATAACCACTTGCAGCGACTCGATTCTGCCATCAATGAAAGAAATCATTGTTGTAAACCGATTTGTCTCGAATGGGAGAATCTGAGGCATTCTTGATTCAGAAAAATATTCTGAAAGGTCAGGCTTCGGAAATAGCAATACAATATTTGTTGGAAAGCGTCTAAGGCGTTGGTTGAGAGGAATTCAGAACTAATAAACTACTAACATAAAGGCTAGGATGGAGGGACACTTCACAAACATTCAAAACGGTGGGTTAGAGGCCTGCATCTTGAATAATGACTGTGGAGGACTTTTTAACAAAAAAATGTACGTAGAACTCGTTTACATGGTTCCGAAAAAAACGCGTAAGACACCGATTCTCGCCTACCGTATCGATATCACAGGTAGACGAAGAGAAAGAGCACTCAGAAAGTTTAAATAAATCAGGTAAAACACCGTAAACTGTAAATGTAGAAGTTGCACAGCTTAATCATTTTGAACTAAGTACAGAAACCCCATTCTAAATGCGAGTAAAGGGGAATAACTAACCGTTTGGCGTTCCTCCGTCAGATTAACGATTTTTTTGTCAACCTCAGCCTTCTGTGCGTTCAACTACAAGTCGAAGGTCAGAGCACCAGGGTTCGGGAACAAACCTGTTCTAGACTCCCCTTTGCAGACAAAAGATCTGTCTCTAGTTTAACGAGATCATCCTTGCTGCGCTGCTTAGCCTCCTCAAGGCGAGTAAAGTCATACGCCACAATGAGCTTAGAGAGGTGCTCAATTTCACGAACAACTTTCTGGTATTCCAGGTAGCTGCTACGCTCTTCACGAAGTTTTCTAATTGTCGGAGTAATGTCTTCATACAAAACCTAGAGATATACATAGCCTATTTCCACCTTACTCTATCAATTTCTCGGAGTTTACTATCCTTCTTTTCAATCGTCTTAAGAGCCGCCTCCTTTTTATTCTCATACAACTTTGTGCTAGCGGCCTCTTCCAAAAGAGATAAAATCTGGAAAAATAGTGCAAATATTAAAATCCGTTACTTCTGGAGGCTTCATATTCAAAACTTTTGTAATACGTCCTTGCATAATGAGGAAGTGAGGGTTGTTCACATTCAACTGAACAGAGTGGAAAAGGTCCTGCACTCGAGTGCTTGTAGCATTTGTCCCATTAATCAAGTATTTGTTCTTCCCACCGACAACCACTTGACGAGTTATTGTTAGCTCGTCAAATTGTTCATAACCATAAGGTGAGATGGATTTATCGGTGTTGTCAAAAACAATGCTGACGGTTGCTTTAGTGATACCAGCTTGCCCACCTTTATAAACAAGTTCTTGCAAATTGGATGCTCTAATCTAGAAAAGTTTTAAAATCAATAACTTCAAGAACATACATGGAACAAGTTCGTAATACCCAAAAGGAAGCAAATTGCATCCAGAATATTGGATTTGCCAGATCCATTAAGACCAGTTATTGCATTAAACTGTACATCGAATCCAGGAATCTCAGTACGCTGGCAGTAGGACTTAAATCCATCGATCACCATAGACTTAATATACATCCCGCCCACGCAGCGAAGCAATACAAAAGTTTGCTCTGCGCGCAACTACTGACTGTTAGTTAAAATTAAAGCCCAGTAAAATTTATTGTTTATGTGTTGGTTTTTTAATTTTTTAAACTAAAAAAATACAAGCTATGCATAAACCTTGCGTTTTTGGCTTTTGTTTATATATGTATTTAGCAAAGCGCCCATTCCAGCGGTGCTAGCCGTTTTCACTGGCTCTGGGGAGATGGGCAATTGTTGCACCTATATTCCCTACAGGCCAAAATTCCTGCAATATTTTTCCCGTCGTAATGGCGCACACTTTATGGGCGGGGATGTGGACACTCTTATGGATTTGGTACTTAATCATGTTTGCTCATAGCATACTTCGTTGTAGGATTATCTCGAAGAACCACAACTTACTTTCAGAATTAATGAAAACCTTTTTACGGTTCCCTCGTATCTTAATTGGGTGGGTGATAGCTTGTTTTGTGCCTCATTTTGCATCGCGCTGTTTTTCGAATGCAGTTGATCAGTTCATTAATATTGCTCGATACGTTTGATTACCTTTTTATCAGGTTTCGAACAAACCACGACCACAGGATCCAGAACCTCTAACCTCCGGTGAGAGCTCAATAAGCTCCCGCAGAGGTAATGCCAAGAGATCGTCGCTTAGCCGACTGGTTGGAAATGGTGCCATGGATTTAGCCACACAGCGACTTCTTTTCAAAGAAGTCGATCCCAAGGGTAGACCTCCGCCCGTTGCCTATGAAGCGACTGCTCCAACGGATAGTGGTTGGGCCGCAGTGACTAGTGTGGCTGGTCAGGGACACAAAATTTCGGTGAGAGAGTTTTCAAATCCTTTCGTTGATCTCTTTTTTCAACTTTTCTTCAAATAACTAGGCTTCAAATCTAATCTATGTTTAGGATTGTGAGCGTTACTTTCCTATTCAACTAGCCCTTCTTTTTTATAATGCGCATAAATGATTTTTCTCCAGTAGTTCCTTACCATTTATCAAACAAACTTTTGTTGATACAGTTTTGGAACATTTTTTACCTTTTGATCGGTAAGTTGATGCGTTTTAGTTGCTACCTCACTCTGTTTGCTTTTATAACATCCTAAAAAACTTTTTTTGAATTTTTTGGGTTTTATGCCAGCTGGTTGCCCTAGAGTTTCTATGTTAAACGTTTTTTAACTTTCAAAATCATCACTTGGTCGTCACGAGTTTTTCCTACTTTATGGAAAGCAAAATTTCGGTGTGTGAATTGATGTGCTTTAGTTTTTTGCAGAATGCCTTCTTGTTGAATCCAATCGTTTTGTGAAAGGCTCGCAAATGTACTTAGAAAATCCCTAACATTTTCATCTATTCTTCTGCCACTCTAAATGTAGTTGCATTAGGGTGGTGACCCACTTCCCCCCTGGCTAGGATTATTGCTTTGTTTGATCAATGGTTCACTGACAAGCGTGGCGTTACCCGTGTTCTTGGTCCACACGCTTATGGATAGTTTGACCCATGTTAGCTTCATGCAATGACTTCTGTAACAGTGCTATCTTCTCCAACCAATTTGATACAGTGCTTGAATTAGCGATGAGGAGTCATAAACGTGTAGTTTTTAAGTGCTTTAGGCCATGACCAATATTGCAGTTACACTTCTTTTTGTCACTGTGTCTCTTAGCGACTGCTATCCATTTGATTGGTTTAGCTTTTGAGGGGAGCCTTTGAGGCACTGTGATCGATATTCGCCTCTGACCAAAAAAGTATTCGGTACCTAAGGGCTGAAACCTCCTACAGGTTCTCTAAAGAGATGAGTCTACGATTATTGCACTTTTCTTGGGTGAAATCAATCGTTTGGTACTGTTACGCGAAACACATTAACCTAACAAGCGAATTATGATTGCTTTTGACCTAATGTGAGGCATATTATTTGCTTCATAAGATCAACACAGGCTTGTTTGAGGTTCTCTTTGCATCTTGCTAGGTGAAGCGCTTACTAGTACATATCTAGATTTGTGTTCCACTATTTGTTCAGTGAGTTGGAGCGTTAGGATACGCAATACATTTTTACCAAACTACCGTTTGTTATTCGTGGAATCTTTTCACCAATACCACGCTTACTTTGAGTTAAACCGTTATCCAGTTCTGTCCTTAGTTTTAACACATTTTTTGCTGAGCCAACGTTTACTGGTAAGAGTTGAACCGTCCTCACTTTCGATGTGTATGTTGATGGCTTGTTTGATTCATGCTGTGGTAGAATGCCTTAAAATGGTAGTTATGGCCATTGGTCGATGAAACACTGCCCTCTAGGCCATTCGCTGTTATTATGGCTGCCATCATTCGTGTAGGTTAGGTTGGTATCACATTTCCTGGCAGCCTAATTAATAACTTTGAGGAGAAGCTTGTGACTTCATAAATACTTTTTTTCTGTCCCAGCTTCCTTGCGAACGATAATCACAATAGCCACTCCTGTTTGTTTAAGTTATTCTCTATTTCTCTGTACTCGAAAATCTTCCCTTCCCCACTGTCTGATAGAGGCCATCATTGTTATTCTTGTTATTATGAGTGCTTTTTTAGTATTCATTGGTGCCTCTTTTTCTGGTCCAGGCATGCAGATTCCCACTGCACGTGGAACAAATGCCTATGCGTATACACATACACACACGAACACATCCCAGCAGCTAAAACGATGTTTGTTATTTTACGTTTTCAGCATTTGGCGTTTGGGGAGGTAGTAGGCAGGATGTTTGTGTGCATTATTGGAGGGATGATTTCCTCAGTGCATCCCATTTTATGGCAACTCTCTGTTGAGATTATTTACGTTGAAGTATACTAAAAACCTCTTCTTATTTCATCTATACTACAGCCTAAAAAGGAGAGCAATAAATCGCATGTTTATTAAACTTTCAACAGGCTCCCCTTCACAATAATGTATCATTTTGATTCATAGACGAAAATAATGGAATTTGGTGTCTTCGTTGGACGCACAACTGTCTATTCCGTTGGTTTTCCTCCTTTCAAGAACGTTAAGCAATGTGTTTTGAGAAATTTACCTCGATGCTACAAATGAACGCGAATTTTGGCCTAAAAAGACCTTACATAGCGAGGGGACAGTAGATTTGTGGCTGTATGCAGGCTAACCGCGGCCCACAGCCGTGACAAGGACTCCAAATGGCTTTGATCCTAAAACCATTTTCATCGTCTCCACTTATGCTGCCCCCTATGCATACTCCCACACCCGTCCAATCATGAGAGTAGGCGGGAAACACCAAACATCCACTTTGCAAGGGCCATTAAGTTTGGAAATATAATCTGATGCAGCCCATTGGAACCATCTATTCTCTGTTGAATCCCGCATTTTGGTTGCTCCCCCTTTTGATCTTCTATCGGCTTTTTTCATTCAGACTTATCTTGGCTTGCTCGTTTGTTTTGCGTCTTTTTGAGTCTTTCCCATACTTTTCGTGGAGTAGTCAAACTGCTGAAACCAAATTTATCCTTCATTAAACTCCTTATACACCCTTTGAAAACCTCAGTCAATCACATTGCTCTGTTCAGCTCCAAGTTCGAATTGGCCACCAGTGATCAAATTGCGGTTCAGTACAAATAAAATTCCAAATGTATTCGATTTGACGGTTACTTGACTGGCTAGACTATTGCTATCGAGGGAATTCACTGGATTGCCGTGGATCAATTCGATGCAGAAATAGGCTTTCATGCAAAGACCTCTCCTGTGTGAGTGGGATTTACCTTAATTTGCAGCACCTTTACTTTCAAAAGTGAAGCATTGAAATTTGTGTTTGATTGCAATAAAATCTAAAACGTCTTGTTTTTGAAACATCAAGCGCAAATTACCTTTGACTACTAGCGCTTTACTTTACGAAAATTGACCTTGATGCACTGAAATGACTTTTCGATGAAAAATATTAAATCGTCTTTTCTTTGGAATCGCTGGTAAATGGGTTCAGCTTTGAAATCCCTGTTCGTATTTGAGCTTTCGTGCTAATTACCCCATCTTCAGCGCTCTTCTATCGAACCCAATCCGTCAGCTGAAAAAGATGCTTAGCTATTGCCCGAAATTCGACAGGTATTTACGCTGCAAACTCGTTTGATGGGTCATTTATCCTCATATCAGGAATTTAATCCGACTGGAGTCATGAAAGACACCTGCTATTCGTCCTAGACTGGATCCATACTCAATCTTTTATTGAATTGTTTATTGAAGTCGGAGTGAAAATCATGCTAATTAGCATTTAATTGCTCACCGATTAAGCGCAGTTTTGCCGTTGCTTTGCTTTCTGGGCCATTGGAAAATCCCGGAGGTCATTAAACCACCCCTTCTCTGTTTGAACCCCAATTTCATCTCAAATATTTTCCACTCAGCCTGAGCTTTCAAGGTTCCTATTCTTTTCTCCATCCACACTCACAGTGGAAGGCTTGTTTCCTAGAGAGGGTAAATTGAGCTACAAATAGAGCTGTTTGGCTTCCCCAAAAACTGACAATCACTACCTCAGCGGTTTGTGCTTGCATCGTAGATGCATCGCAGATGCCTCACTTTCCAGATTAAAATCGCATCGTCTTAACTATCTGCTCTAAATCAGCTGCTTAGCGTCCCCCAGCCCAATGCTTTGCTTGGAAATTTTTCAAATGTCTGCAGTATTGCGCAAGTTCCGCAGTAAATGACGTGATTTTCTACCAGTGGTTCCAGGAAATTAACATTAGCATTAACATACGGATGTGTGTTCAAGGGAGTGTTGATGCGCCTTCCTAGTTATGGCTAGACTAGCCGATTCCGACGGTTGAATATGCTTAGGGAGATCACTTGAATTCTGATCAAGTGGGCTCGGTAATAATCGTCAGTACTGTCTCTCCAGCAGGCAATAAGAATACACGTTGAGCAATGCCACAGGGTTTGAATGAATTAAAGCTTGTCGGTTCCATGTGCGGCCTCATACAAAAATAATCTCCATGCTCTGCCTACTGTTGGAACGACAGTTAGTTACTGTGACGGTCTACTTTATAATTTCGCCGTTTGTTAGAGCATTCCAAAGACCGAAACTAGCAATGTTCACGCTTGAGTCGGTTCAGTAAGTAATTCCACAATACCTTTATTTTCCATTACTATCCATTCCCTATTATTGCTGTATTATAGGACTATCAATATTGTTTTGTGCTATTGCACCGGTTATTATTAGCCAGTCATAAATGTTAATCATAGTCAGAACAAGCTTCCCTAGGTAGCACAACGCTCAGCCTGCAGTTTGCTGACTAGTTTTTTTCCATCTGCTTTGAACTGGAGAGCCCACTCTGCACTACTAACGCTACCGCTACATCTGCACTTTATCCGACCTGATTTAACCGTACTTTACGCCATCACAGTCACCTAATTAAGAATTCTGGACGGTGCCTTCTCCTGCTCGACTAACATGTCCCCTTCTTACCACTTCTTGTTTGCTTAGGTTCTCTTGTTTCTGCAATAAATAAGTTTTGGAACAAGTGTGTCCGCTTTAAGCGACAAAAGGCCCGGAGGCATCTTAGGGTAGAGTTTACTCCGTCTTACCGCAGCTCCTCTGCCTGCCAACATTTGATACTAAAAGGCTCTGCAAATACATTATCATTGGTGATGGTTACTTCCCTTCCCCTTCTTTGTCCTTTCAAATATTGAAGGCGAACGCATGGTGAGTAGCTGTAAACGCCGTGCTTTTTGCGTTGTGGGAAATTCGACCCAAACAACCACACTGTTCGAATTGCTCCCGCGGTCGCGCTACGGTCCGCAAATCAGGAATCTGCTTCGACATAAGCGTAAAGAAGGGCACGAAAGGGTTATACGCGACCGCAACACCCTTCAAGCATGAAAGGGTTGGTGGGCTGCTGGCAGAGAGGGTATGGAAGCAATTCAACAAAACAAATACAGTGGCCTAAAGGGGCAGAGGCTGAGGATCCAGGATATTCCCATGTCTTTTTTTAAACAAGAGTGGCTTTATTGCACTGTCCTGCCTTGTGCGTCGCAAGTTGTGAAATAAAAGGCCACCATCATAACATAGGTGTTTACTGGTAGTGGTGCGCCTCGATCATTTCGAGCCCTGAGAAGGCTCACATGGAACGTATTGCCTAAGAGGAGACGATGTTTTCCTAGTTGCACACTGTGCACCAATCAAGTTCTATGGAAACCCTTGTTTAAGGGTGAGATTTGCTTCCTTTCTAAGCATTTATTCTTCGTGTTGTTATCTTTGTGGTTTCTTTGTCATTCGAATAGCTTTTATTCACCTATTTAGATTGTGCACAGCTCCCATAAGTTTGTGGAGGTGCCAGAGTGATAGATTCTAACCACTTTTTTATTGCTTCTTGTGGGAGTTATGTTTGTCCTTGTTTGCGAATGACTCCGGTCTCGCCTCCTTGCTGGCAAACAATCAATGTTTATTTGGTCTTTTCTGTTGTGAGCCTCTCCGGACATCCAATTAAAGCATTGGCATTCCTCTTGTGAAGGCGTTTTTGTTCTGCTTGAAGGATAGAAGGCATCGATTTGTCTCACTCGGTTGCCGTCATTGTAATGCTAAAGTCACCTTCAAAGGCATAGCGGTCATGAAGTAGCGTTAGTATTTGTGTACAGAAAGACCGAGGGACTGGAGTATTAAGGAACAAACACGCCTTGATGTGCATGAGTATCCTTGAGCCTGAATCGAAGGTAGCTGAAAAGACTTGCGCAATTAAAAACTAATGCCATCATCTGTGGCAGCATGGCGCCTTCAAACAGTCACGCACAATTACTGGCACTGCCGGTTACAAAAAAGGCTAAGTGGCATAATACAGGAAGTGTTTAGGGTTTAATGTTTAATGGGTCTTTAATAAGCCTGTTTCTGATTGGGCTTTGTATCCAAAAGTGTTTGAGCGCTGACAGCTGGTGGAGCATCCAGCAATTAAAACGGCGACTGTCTTTTACCATCTAAGTTTCAATTTGGTGGCATCAGCACCCTTTACCCCTTAGTAAAGAATGCTGCTTCCACTATTGCGATCCTTTTTCTCGCAAAATTTGGACTTTCTGCAATAGAAGTGAGGTCGTTTTTATCTCTAACCTTGCTTTAAATTCGATTGACTGTGGTAGCTGCCTTTGCTCTGCTAGTGGGGTGGTAACCTGAAAGGCTTGTGAAAGAGGAAAAAAGTGATAATTCATTTCACAGCTTAAAGTGATCTGAGCCTCTTGATTAATGAGGAAAACAATTGAGTTAGGCTGATGCAGCTGTGCGATCGGGAGAAAGCTTCGTACAATGGATTCAAGTTTATCCAGAAAGAATAACCTGGATGGAGCATTCGAACAGGGGATTCTGGTAGGCCTAATTTGTAATGCAGGTTGCTCACTTCTATTAACCTGCTTCCCCAAAATTCTGCAAAGTGAATGTGAGTGATTTCGAGGCTTGGACCCGAAAATGGCAGTTCACGAATCCAGTCCATTGGCAGCAATCTGCTTCATACGTAGGAGTGTCCAACACTAATGGGATTATCGTGGCCACAATGGTCGACCAAAGAATCCTTCTAATCAGCAGTTTTAAAGCCTTCCATTCAAGAAAAATCTCTATTCTTTTTGTGGCGCATGTACGTTAATGCGGCCCACCAAATGAAATTCTGATTTTCGCGTCCATCCTCCCTTCATCTTGATACTTGGATTTTGTTTTGCTCTCACTTCCTATTCTGAACTCTACATAGTACTAGACTGACTGACAGTGGCGTTCTGATGATGAGTGAATTTCTTTTGTCCCCTTCTTTATTTATAGACAGTGTTCGTGTCAAACCGAACAGCAGCGCGTCAGCTAATGTCACGCAGTTGTCACGCGACGACTGGCAGTGGCGGTGCGGGAGGGGCAGCAGAAGATGATGAGATAGACGGACCGGAGATCGCACGCCTCATGCGGCGTTTCTGGCCCCGAGATCTCAACTTCTTCGGTGGCTCCACCGCCTCTAGCGGCTCAAGATCTGTCCGCGATTCGCGTTCTTCCTCCACCTCTGCCCATCGACCCACGGTACTGAATCTGCGGGGCACCGGCGAAGGTGAGTCTTGCTTTCCATCATCGCCTTCCTACCCGGCTTTATTCTTAGTGGAGAGGTCATACCTAGGCACAAGAATCGCGGTGACTCAAGAATATGTTTAGACAGGTAAACAGATCCGTCTTATGAACTTTCTGGTTGGTTAAGTGGCAATTAATTTCATTAGCTCAACTGGCAGTGGAGGTCTCCAATTTTACACGTTTGCATCACTTCATGTTTCGCCTATCCTGCCGCTTTGCTGACCTGAATTTGATGGTACCGCAAGCAGGACTGCTTCGTCATTTTTAGAAAACGTGGATCCGATTGGCTTGCCGGCTATCTTCAACTAATAGACTTAGTAATCTACTCGACGTCTCTGATTGGTCTATTAAGGGGCAATGATACTCAATCCTAACCACTATGACTATAAGGAGTTAATTGCTGCGTCTTGTGCCGGGGAGGATGCAGTTGTTTGGATGAAGGTTGCAGTTTATTAACATGACCTACCCTCCGTTTTTCGCTCCATTAATGTGAATTGGTGCCCTTGTTAAGCCTTCCTGTTATGGGAGAGTCTTCGTGGACATGTAAACCTGGCTGGTGGAAGGGCATCGGGAGGGTTTCATCAGACCAATAAATATGGCTGGGTCGTTCAAGATCACTCCAGTGAATGGTGTTCTAGTGCGTTAGGATCTATGTAACACAAATGTAGGTGAGCTTTTGCCTAAAGTTTTTCCGAGTCAAAACTAACCCTCAGTGTAAAGAGGTTTCAAAAAAAAATCTCGACCAAGTCCATGGTTGAGTCGTATAACCTACGATGGTGCTGCGTCCCTCTACGAGCAATCTTCGTAATCGCATTTTCGTATACAGTTGAGTACCACAAGTGTAGCACTTTCCCGACCTGCGGTTAAGAAGCCTCTTCTTCAGTTATAAAGACCTGATAGATTGGCTTCTGACAGTCCGGATAGTTGGCCTATTCTGGTTGGGAGGCGCTGATACCCCGTGTTCATCATCGTTAAAACAGTTAAAGCAAGATTTAACTTTGAGCTTCGAGTAACTCTATTACTGAAAGTCAGATAATTTTTTTTAAAAACCCGGTTTTAACGCTTTTTTGCTTTTCTGCTCCTACTACCAGGGGTGCAAATTTTAAAGGGCTTTTATAACAGTTTGAATCTGACTGTTGGAGATGTTTTTAACAAAAGGTGAACAATGATCCCTACTAGCTTTTTTGATTGATTCGGCTTCGCCAAATTTAAGCTCGGGGAGGATTATTGCTAGTGGTTTGAAATCCTCATTAATAGATGTAAATCATGTTTTATTTGAAACGTTTCCGACTCGAAGGTAATTTTGTAAAAAGGAACTTTCACTTTCTCTTTGAAAGAAGTTTCGAATATTTGAGCGCGTTTAAATTCGTTAACCACCAACGCTGAAAGTCACCGCTCTCGAAAAAGTTGAAATTCCAATCTTTAATTGTAACTTATTGGATAAAATAATGATATTTACTAGTTAAAATGAAGTCCTAATAGCTGTTACCTGTTGTAGGCGTTTCGACTAGTTCACTTTGTAAATGCATAATGCTAAA
Source organism: Taenia solium (assembly GCA_001870725.1). Classification (NCBI taxonomy): domain Eukaryota; kingdom Metazoa; phylum Platyhelminthes; class Cestoda; order Cyclophyllidea; family Taeniidae; genus Taenia; species Taenia solium. Next base: position 339,442 of record MIEF01005605.1, on the reverse strand, counting down.
GCCCATCAAAACGCACTTCAAATCGTACCAAAAACTAATCCACAAAAATGAAGTTTTTTAAGCGTCGATTTCGATGGATTCTCTCTTCTGAATTGAGGGTGGGGTTTTGAAACCCTGCTAGTCTTCATTCGACGCTTCGTGCATACACCTGACTTCTTAGGACGTGCAAACCATTGAACGCTTTACAACTGTCCATGAACATCCCGCGAATGGTCATTGGGATTTACAAAGCACTTTCTCATGGTCAAAGGAAAGTAGGTCTCGGGACCGAACTTCCTTAGGACCGTTAGGTAGACCATGAATGGTGTAACGAACCTCAGAGAAGCTGGATTAATTTGTCACATAATTTTGTCAGAAAACGTGGAACTCTAAATCGGACCAACTTTTTGTGTGTACATTTTACTTAGCCGAGTTTTTAACTTGTGTGGGTGATGTCATATGAAGTGTTTGAGGGGTCGGACAGTCCGATCACCTTTCTGACTGTAAAAGTAGCTCGACTGGGTTATTCAGTGTTTAGACAGAACCCGCGCCTCTCAGATTCGTGCTGATTCACCTATGCAATCTTCGTGATCATTTGCGATGATGAAAGGTTGGCCCTCACTCCTAGCTGTGTGTGTTGCATTTAATCCCTTGAAACAGTGGCCCAATTTCGACGATATCGACTTATTTCGTACCTGAAATCTGATTTTATGGACTTTTTTTGGTATTAAGAGAGAATCTTGTTAGGTAAGACTGATGGAGCCTTAAATTGCCATGTTTTAAACAAGAGGGAGGAATTTTAGGCTTTCCCTCGCATGTCTGCTTTTCACATGTTGGACCGCCGCTAGTTCGATCGGCTGGGGCAGGGAAGGGGGGCGGTAACACACACGCATGCACACACATTTTTCACACGATTCTAATTGCACAATTTTGGCACCGGCCAGGCACATGCAGAAGCATTGGTTTGAAAAGTTTTCCACTTTGCGATGACTATCAATGCAGAAAATTAGGAAACAAGGTCACATGAATTAGTGAAAGTCGACGACCTAGGCATCTATGCCCCCTTGCTCTTGACCAACAAGTGGTTCTTGTCATACGGTCTCTTGTCCAAAACTGCATGCATCGGTGGAGCTGATTCACATTTACTTCAAGTCCCATAACTGAACTTTTAACAGTGCTTTCCTCGTTTTATTAAATGTAAACTTCCTGATTTCTGCACCTTTTAATCTAGGGGCTTGCTAACTCTTGATTATTCTTGGAATGTATTTTATTTAGCCCTATGATTCCCGACTTGGCGTGTTCGAAAACCAATTTAGGTGAGACCATGGTCGGTTAAAAATGTCAAGTGTTATTTAGAGAGTAGGTCTCTTCTGGAATTAGGATAGCGCCGACATTTCCATCCTGATTCCGATAATGTAGTAGCCAACCCCCTAAGAATCCAGTGGTGGGTACGTTTATTTCAAGATCCAGCGTTACTATTTCGTCTTTATTGGGCTGACTGAAATAAATAAGCGGGAAGAGAAGCCAGTCGGATAGCTGAATGAGTGGCGGTGTTACGTGAAGAGAAAGTTTCGGCGTAAGATTAGTAAATTGTCTTTTTACTAGTTATCTCATTCGGCTTACTATCAAGGCACGGGGGCTTTTTTGCATCACTGGGATTACATTTTTTTCAAGTACAAATGAATCTGGGTGTACATCAAATTGAGAAAAGGGAGCATTTATTGGTCAGGTTCCCTTCTATCATTTTCACCAGAACTTTATGTAACGATATTGTTCGTAGAAAGAAAAGGGTGTGATGCTTACCACGAATACTGAGGTTCAACAGATGATAAAAACCGACTGAACATTCTCATTCAAGTAAACGCCCAGCTCCATATACTGCGAGGAGGCCCTGGAGCTCAACTTATACCTTACAAGCCGTGATAAAAACATGACCACCCCGCCAGTCGGTAAAGGATGCTATTCGCGACTTTTTCTTCGAGCTCATTCAATGTGGGTCTCGCAAAAGTACCCTCTTAGTGTGGACGTTAATTTATTGGTTAATATGTCACTTTGTTCATATTCGAAACACATTGAAGTAAGTTTTAGTTTCGAGACTTGGGAACAGCGGTCATTCAACAGTTGCCTGAGTCCTTCTCCTGCAAACTCAAAGAGTAATTCTAGCAATTTCGCCTCTAATGTTCATTGACGCATGCCTAGGAAATGTCCGGTAAATACTCGCATTGAAGAGCAAGCACTTCACTATTTCCGCTGGAACACGAGGCACAACTAAAACATACCTTAACCTCAATTGTACTATTGCATCACTTGCCGCTGCGGTGGTCATTGCAATTATACATTGGTTATTGGCCATAGTTACCATGGCTGCATTACAGCACATTAATCGCCAATAAAATGATCCGTCTGTGTTGTGTTCCCCACCAGGCTGCCTCACGTTATGCGCCACTTGAATGTTAGCGCCATGCGGAAGCGCACGAGCGCTTAGGTGGTTTTTAACTGTAGCGTGCGCATTACTCCTGGAAAGGCCATTTCGGGGTGTATTAATCCACTTGCAATTATATTATCACTGGTCATGACCGACAACGGTTTACATCACAGAGAGGCAACTTTTGATATGTCTGAAATTAGCGTTTCAGGGAAAAATTAACCACCAAAGTTAATCTACTTTTTTTCGCGTAAAGTTATTTTATTCCAAGAGCTAAAACAGACCTACCTGTCCTAATCCAAATGTCTCATCACAGAAAATTTACAGTTTTGGAATTAACTAGTCGTTTTGCGATGCTCAATTTGGTCCAGATACAATTATCCAGAGTTGATAGAGAGCACGCGTCGCATATATGCGACATCACTGCCAATAATTCGCTTTTACTCCATCAAATCAAAACACTTTCTTCGCACAATCCAACACCTTCCCCTTTAAAACAGAAGACTATCCAATCTAACCTGACTTCGTCGTTTGCACCTGCGCATTTTGACTTTTTGAGGGTCGTGGTAATTCGAAGGTTGCCTTGAACTAGGTCAAGGCAAAAAAGAAACCCTCAACAAAAGCCGTACACCATCCACAAAATCGACCCCTTTGTACCCTCCAAAATCTCATTTATGGTGTTTTGGAGAATGGGTAAGAAAAAGAGATTCATCGACTTTTTTACGACGTAGTAGATCGAGAAGCAGTGTTTCATCAACACTGGTTTTAGTCATCTATTCGAAGAGCGCGGGTCAAAGACGCAAAAAGGTTTGAGAATGGACGCATATTTCTTTCAACATTGCCGCTGCATTTGGGGCCGGAAGGCGAGAAAATTTATTTGTAGCACTGATTCGTCGTAGTTTTGGCGTCGGAAGGTCCTGCCCGATTTGGTCCTCACCGCTTTATCGAATTAGGCAGCTGATGCTTTGCTTTTTGCCTAAATTTGTTCACTAAGGCTTCATGCAAAAGTTAGAATGGATTTTTGAGTTTCCTGGTCTATCGACGTCGAAGTAGCAAACACCAAATTTCTGGTTCTACGCAATACGTATGTTCCAGAAGAGCACAACCATCGAAGTTTACCACGTGTATGAAAGGAAGGGAAAGGTGGCTTTAGGGTAAAAAAATATCAGCTAGATTTTATTGATCAACTCTTCTTGCTCTAAATCCCATAAATTTCGTGAGTACATGGTCATAAAGTGCATCACGTATGGTAGTTATCATTAATGACTAGGTAGAAGCCAGACCTTGGGGTTTTATTCACTGCCACTTTATAACAGTAAATGAATACTTATGCTTTTGTAAAGTTTAGGTATCAATGCGACCGCTAGAATTATGGCCTTCATTAAAGGAACCGATTTGGCGATTTGTGGAGCGCATACATCACCAGATCTCTGTTCTCAATGCTTCTGTTTTTTTTGTTTTTAAATTTTTGTCGCTAACGCTTGTCATCGTCCCTTGCCCTAGTACTCGGCATAACTCTACCTCACTTGAATCAAATTTGACATAGCTGCCCCTCAATACCCTCTTAGAGGTTTCGCACCATTAAAGTAGCCTTTTCTTTGAAATTCAAACCCAATCTTGACAGAAAAGCACTGACTTAGCTTCGAAACGTCTCAACACGATCGATTATTTGCCTCCTTTTCGGATCCTTGAGTTCTGTTCCCCCTATTTAGATAGCATTTTGAATACAGAGTAACCAAAAAAATCTGTGGTTTCATATAAGTGAATGTGAGTCGCAACATAAATTCCTTCAAATTAATTGCATGTTAAATCAAAGTTTAATTTCGTCCCATCGAAATACAAGCTTGCAGTGAATTCCACTTTTATGCAAGGCTATCACCAAAAGCAAACAAATTGACACTAATGACCTCCACTTTCTTCTCTTTGAAAAATATCAGAGGCATATGGATGGTGAACGGAACATTTCATGGATGAGTCTTTGGAGTATGTCGTGTGTGGTTCCGCAATGTCTTGTAAGAATAGGTTATATCTACCTACTGATTGGTTAGTCTTGGCTGTTGCTGAAGAAGACTTTACTTGCACATGTTTGAGTTGTCATTGTTTGATCTTTAGCGAATGGGCAATTTGGTCTGCAGTCCGCCGCATGCAAATCTAAAAAAAACGGTTCTCTGGACTCAAAGTGGTTTGTGCTTTGGAAAAGTAGAATGAGTAGCGAGTGGATCATTTGGCTATAAGCAGTGCTATATCCATTGAACTATGGGAACCACCTCTCATCACAAGCTGGTTGGGATTACATACGGTCCAAATTGCGAAGGATAGCAAACTCATTACCCTTGGAGCTTACTGCTAGCGTCCGTTATTGCTTAGTTGTGCTCCCCTCTTGACCTCCCTTCGCGGTTGTTGCATGTACAAATGACTTGTTTCATGGCTGAAGGCCATTATTGCCACATTAGTCCCGAATTATTTTGGCGATTCATTAACTAACTAATTTCTGAACCGATTTCGGGTGATCCGCCCTATTGCTTCACATCTCAGCTCTAAATGCTGCAATAGACGTTGTGTTTGAGAAGCTTCGCGATGTTTTACAGCCATAAGTTGGAAGACGAGTTTATTCTTAGTCCGTAAGTCAGCTAAACTTGAAGTTCGTCTAGCACTTTGAACTGATATTCCATGAAATGCGAGTTGAAAATACCGGAAAAGTAAGTGAGCACAAAAAGGACCTGTTAGCAGAGATGCAGGAATAATTTCAGGTCGGTTGGTGACACGATGTGCGGAAGGAGTAAAGAAAGATCTGTTCACGTAAGCAGCCTTCAATCCGAAGATGCAGACCCTACCCTTCGCACTGTTTCGGTAATCTATCCGTACGGTTATGGGATGGACGTAAGTGGTTGAACCTCACCACCTATAGCAAATGCGAAGGCTGCACTGAAGAGATGGTGAATCTTCGAGGATTGTTTAGATATAAGAGGAAGTGCGAAGTCTAGTTTTTGCATCTGATACACCGGGTGAGATGCAGCTAAGTAGTCAATTTTACTGGTGGTGGGAGCGTCAAGGAGTATTTTACTGGGGTGAAGAAATGCAGTATCGGATAACGGTTCGGAAGGGTAAAAGCTAATACCCTCCTGCACCATAAGACGGATTCCAAGTGGGATGCACACCAGATACCAGAGTTAGCTAAAAATAGCAGCTTTTAGCTGGGAAGGACACTGGTGACTAAATGGCGAGCAGTCGTTCCCATGTGTTTTCGGGGCCGTTAAGTATGTTGTGAGCGTGGTAAGGAGGAATGCGCTAACTCTACTAACCAAACCAGCGAGAGAAATCTAGTGAAGAAGCAGTTCATTTAGGACGCAGCCACTTCGTGCAGCGCATTGTGGTCATGATGTTGGGGGGTCTGTGGTAGCCAGAGCTTGCACATTGGCGGGGATGGCTGACCTATGAATAGATGGTGTCTAGATCATGACTATGGTTTGGCCGCCTAGCCGCACACGAGTCACCCGTCGTTTAAGTCGGATGGGTGATTATGTTGCTCTAATCGCACGATCGACCCGCGTGCATGTGGGCCCGCAAACAGGAGATGCGGTGAGGTGATAAGCCTTACAATGTCATCTCAACCATCTGTGCAGAAAAGGAAAATTTTTTTATTTGTTTAGTACCATTCTTCCCTTGGACATTTTAAATGACATTATTTACTTCATTCACTCTTACCAGAGGTGAGAACATCGGGAACTTATTTGCTACTGCAGTATTTAAATGGGTCTGTTTGCTCCGAAAGGCGACGGTCTCACCTCACTTGGGTAATTGCCTCTCACACGTGTCTGGCCAAAGTATGCCACATCAAAGGAAGAGTCAAAACCAAAAAAAATACGTTATAAGAAGGCAGTTAAATGCTATTCAACATTTTGGTATCCCTTTTCCCAAGTCGACATGTTCTTTTTGCGAAAATTTTCCCAATCTTATTTCCTGATCATTATTAATATAGTGCCAAGCATACGTAACACTCGCGAGACTGCATTTTTACTTCCCATTTTATAAGAAGTGATGGCTACATGAGCACTGTGAATGGGCTCACTGTCGTGGTGGGAGGTCCACGGCTTATCTCGCCGCGTGTCAGATTGCCATTTTTACGGAGGGCGTACATGGGACGCATGACACTATCGTTATTAAGACTACAAACTAACTTTAACTGGATTCCTTGTCACCTTTCGCCTGAGCTCGTGATAACTTTTTGGCGATTCCTAGCTAATCCTTGCGTTTTCTTGTGACAAGCAGTCCCTACAACCAGCACTCACTTTATGGTAGCCCATTCAATTTTCAAGCTGATGCTATTTCTACCTACAAAGTGAATAGTTACCTCCTCGACTTTGCTTCAAACTGATTGAAGCGTGGGCGGGGTGTGTAGAAAGCCAATTTACAATCAGATTAAAAAGTGCGTTGAAATATGCGACTGAGTGGGGATGAAGTTTTGGCCCTTAACGCGATTACTTTTCGAGTAGTTCATTTCGATTTACGGCCATGCAACCTGTGATGTAAATATTTTCCACTTATGTCCAACAAGAGGCACCAGGTAGCTTGATGCGCCATTCACGAGACGAGGTGTTTTTTTTTGCGTTTTGCAAAACCCACGTCCGGTACTACTTCTTGATGCACGGAGTAGTATCAACTTAGGAAACTTCAACCACCAGATTGGCTCTCCATGGCTTCGATTTGGGTTGATCTAGTGGCAAAATTGTGACCAAATGTTCTTCATAGGCCTGTTATTAATGCGTCTAACGGGTCGTCTCTATGATTACGCCTTTCTTTTTAACAAAAAGCGAATGGTCCTTTTTTTTGAAGTTTATCGGGATATAATTTGTTTCTGCAATAAGGATACTATTTGTGCATGATCGAAATCGTTCGCAAGCTTTCTAACAATTAGTTATTTACAACCAACTAATGCTTCTTGAGAACGAACAGAAAGTGATTTTCACTATGCAGTGGCTTCCTTCATACTTTCCAACTCTACTAATTAGTTAAGGTTTCCCAACGGCTCGCTTCGTTAAAAAGCCATCCGGTAGTTGCGCTTCTTTAGCTCTAATTGAAGCACTTTTTCACTTCAAAAAACTATCCCACGTGGGGTCTTTTGTCAAACACTTTGATGAAGTTAATTCCCCTTTTTAAATGACGCTGTCCTCACCTTACTTTGCTTCCTTGTACAAGCTTTCATCGACAAATGACTGTGTATTCCTAGGATACCAAAAGTACAAGGAAAGGAGGAAGTAAGAGGACTGGAATCGCCCCGCAAAAGAGATAGCTATAGCAATTTACGTCGTTCGATTTCACCTATCATCGAGTTGTGGACTTTTGTTACTCTGACATTTGCCATAGTACTTTCAATTCCCAGATTTCTCCCAATTCCTCCATGTTTTGGTTGTGCTCTTGAAGGCGTAATTTTACGTAGTCCTGCACACACAAACACACAGGGATCGAAGTCCATTTCGTTTACACCTTCCCACATCTGACAGCTAAACGCAATTCAAATTCCTAATCAGCATCTTCTGTTCCATAGAAGGAGTCGTATTGATGCCTAAAATGTCAGAAGTGGATGATTAGCGATGTGTGCTATTTCCCTTCCTTCCGTTTGATAGCATTATTTTATCATTTCATTCACCTCCCCTGTGTGTTGAAGAATTTAAATGTGAAGGGTTTATCAGTTGATATACTTGCCTACACTTTAAGTGGCTCTGCTTTTCATTTCATTAAAGAATAACCTATATTTTTTTAGTTGATGAAGTTGTTGGCTTGTTTTTAGACAATATTAAAATTAAGAAAATACACTATTCCTCCTAAGAGATAATTATCAAAAATTTGTTGAAGTGGTGACTGAAGTAGTGTTGGTTAAGTAAAATCCGGTAGAAATCTTCCTTTCTGTGTGGGGCTAGTCATCTAGGTATCACTTACAGTGGTTGCATGAGTCCGATTCACGCAACCAGGCGGCAAAATTTCGCCAGCACCCACTTACCAACTCGTCTAGCTGTTCACAGGTATGTGGGCTAGTGTGGAAGGAGGCAACCCTTCTTGACAATGCTTTCCCGTGTTTATGTACCTACTGAGAGAAGCCTTTTCTTTGTTCAAGAGTGCTTCGTGATGGTGCCCGGTCATGCTGTTCGAAACTCTTCTACGAAGGCTCTTGGGCCATTCAATTTGCGCTTAAATACTCGCCTCAACGACCTTTCACCTTGGCGTGCATTACACCTCGCGAATGCGCTTATTTTGTCCCGGAAAGGCGTCTACCCACGAGTATTGCTGCATTCACCGACCTTGACCGCAGATTTTTTCGAATAAAAGACGGACAATGCTCCAATTAATGACGTTTGCGAACAGAGTCCGCGAGGATGCTTTTCCATTACAATCCACAAAAGATGTGCTGCCAAGGGGTAAAGAGGATATAATTGTCTTCAGACTGCGGCCATCCCAGATTAAGTTCAGACAGTGCGTTTGATACACAACAGTTGGTACAACCGGTTATCGTAGGTTGGTAAGGTGCACATGTATCGCATATCGGTGATGTTGAGTTGAGACGAGGAAATCGAAGTGTCGCGTATGTGTGCTGCTGACAACGATCGCATTGAGTTTGAAGCATAATCGATGGCTAGGTTGCAAAATCTAACTTTTTATAGGGAAACGTAGAACTATCTTTGTAAGTGTTTCGAAACAGTTTTGTGTACGCCTATTCAAAACGTGAACGTAATTATTCAGTCAAGCGATATTTTCAAGAGAAGATGGTTCAACCATGAGTAGACACCCATTCATTCTTGCTCAAATACATACGTTGGAAGGTAATAAATAAAAGCGTGTTTGTTTTTGTTTGCCGCTTTTTGAAAATATGATGCAGTGCGTTATTTGCATTATCATCGACAACAAATACTGCCCCCTGAAAATTGGGAATATGGAAAACAGCCTTTTATTTGAAGGGGTGAGATTCTCGCTTAACCATATCTTGCGTTGCCTGAGCATTCGTAGCATCTGGTTTATTATATTTCTAAAAAAAGGATGCCCCTTCCCCGACTTCGCCTATTTCCATTAGAAACGCTGAAGAGGGAAGCAGAATAGTGGAAAGAGAGGGTTTGTCACGTTTGAGCACGTCGGGTGACCACTTCGGTCCGGTAGATCGACCACCCTTGCAGTTTATTACAATGGTTTGGGTTAATACCCTGGGTTGGAAAAGGCTGCACAGCCTCCGAGACGATGGCATCCAAGAGGGATAAAAGAAGTTCTGTAAAGTGTTTGGTATCTTGGTTTAAGGTACGGGTTGGATAGATCCACCTTATTCGAGGTTCACTTTTTGTGTGGGGACAAGGTGTCCCTTCTCATATGGTTGGGGTGAAACGTTCAAGGCGGTCTTACTGGAATGTGGAATATGAGGTGTTGTGCAAGTTCAGCTAACTAAAGGGGTGACTTCGAGGAATTAAGGGAAGGATCGTGTGAACTGCTGCTGTAAATGGAAGAATAGCTGTGTAAAACGACGCAGGAAAACAAGAAATATATCTGCTAAATATGCCTGCAACTAGACAACCACTAGCAGAAAGGGTAAAATTGAGTGCCCAACAAAGCTATCAATTGCTAATAGCATATAAAGGGGGGTTGAATAGGTCTTCAAATGGGAATGCCTCTACTCTGATAAAGGCTGCCAAGATTGTTATTGAGGGTGATGTGACCAAACGCACATCCGAAAGGGGTCCCCTGTTTATGGTGGGACCAGTTTATGGTCATTCGAAACAATCGCTGGTTGGGTTAGGTGGACCAGGCAAAATCGGGAGTGACTCAGCCAACCCGCGGTTCTACCTCTTCCAGTGGACGCGTAAAGTGGGAAGATAAGATCAAACTACCGTGTTTTGCTAAACTAGGTTTCTAATGAAGATGACACACTCAAGACTAATGTATTCGTGGTGTGTAAAATTTAACGCAAAAATTAGGGTTTTCCAATATTCATGATTGAGCTCTTCGCTCGATTACTATTAAATTCGTTTTTTTCCCTGAATGCTTCAAAAGCGCTCTTTCCACTTTGCAAATGTATGTCAAGCTATTCTAATTGACCTCATTTGATTGGACCATTAAATGATTTCATTAATCTTTTGAGCTGCTGTTTTACTTTGAAATGTTTTAGCATTGCGCGGAGAGACCGTATCTTTGGCACTAAGGAAAGATTAACCTACTTGTGATGGCATTTTATGTGCCTATGAACTCAAATAGAGTCCTAAGTAATTTTGTTGCCAATTGGAATACTTTCTGAGTCATGTGGCATAAATCCAAGTCTTATCTTCGTTAACATAGCCTGGCCTAATAGTCGTGTTTCGATAACCATACATTTTAGAGAGTCTGCCATTAATTAAAGTCCATAGACTATCCACACCAGGCGTCTCTTTTCAATAATACCTGATTTATGCAAAATTTCGCTCCTGCTTTTTTCATAAGAGATCTCAACTTTTTTCCACCTCGGTTTAATGGCTTTGGGCAGATTGTGCATCTTTAAGACATCACCGCTACCAACACACAGGCCTCGAGCCATCGTTCGCTTTACCCTCTACAGAGCTGCCATCGCTGCAAATTTGATGTATCACACCATAAGTACCCTGTGTATGCACAATAATGGAGATGGCGAGGTCTATAAATTGTAAGCCACTTTTGTAGATTATTCTTTACGATTTGGGCCGAACTACACCTGCTAACCTACGCTCCCCTTTTATGAACTTTTGTTTAGATGAAAACAGGTCTGCGCCGGACAGCTTTGCCGGGGACTTTGAATCTCCCGTGGATCTGGATTGGGACCACGAACCGGGTGAGTTCCTCTGCACCTGCACTTTTGCCTACTCAACCCCAAACCACCGCCACTGTTGGGTAAGTTTCCCAAGACTGTTGTTCCATTGGCCGGTGGATTGTCCAATCGTGAAGTCCGATTTGTGTTGCATTTATGAGGCTTTTGCGCGACCGGCCTCTTCCTTAGGGAATGCTTTCGTCCCTGGTTCTTTGTAGTAGGACTGAATGCCAGATTTTTGAATGCGCACATACTGGCTAGTACTGCGTTAATAAGAGGAAATGATGGCTGCAGTTGATTAGTTCATGGGTTATTCAATCGCTTGCATAAATATAGATTTTACGAGCTTCTTTCTGACGTGGAACCTTCCTACTGTCTAACTGAAATCGTTCCATTTGTGGCGTGCTTTAATTGATGTATTTTTAACCCGAAAGTAAGCTACTCATCTCCTTTGATGGTTACTAATTTGAACGATATATGAAGCTGCTTAATTCTTTTGCTACAAGCTCACGTCCATACAATCTATCCTGATTCAACTGCCAAAATTAGCTTCTCTAGCACCCATTCTCAACAGTAGGGCAAGGCTTTGAGGGCGTCTGAATTGAATAGATTTCTAGTGCGGTTTTAGTTTGTTCAAATTTTACTTCTGGCTCCAGAGTTTTGTTATGTGACAATGACACGCAAAAAACGATTCATTCCGACTGGTGCTATGTTAGGCTGACAAAATCTTTGAGTAGTTGTGGTGGTAAATTCGTTAATCTGGTGCACGCAATCCTTTAACTCTTCATTAATATGCGCTTATAAGGTGAAAATTATCTAGTTCAATCCGACTCAATCGTCAAAGTCCGTTTTTTAACGCCCAATTTCGGCCTAATTACGGGTCTTTTGCTTGAAGAGGAGGAAATAGAGCAGTCAGCAAGCCAGGCTGTAGGGAGCGGGTTGCCAAAGCAGCAGCTACCTGATTGGTGGATAACCTGCTCTTGTTCCTGCCACTGCTGTTCTTGTTATGCAGTTTTCCCACCTATTTTTATGGTTTGCATGCACTAAACATTCAGATGTCCATCTGTCTGCAATTTTTTATGGAAATTAAAGTCACACAACGTTATCTTTTTTGTGATACTTATTTTTCGACTTTTTCGTTTAATGAGCTTATTTGCTTCTTCAGTGGTTTCCTCTAGCTCGACAGTCAGTTTTCTTGACAAAAAGATAGCAATAGCCCTCCGAGTTCGGAGCTGCATGACGAAATAAATAAACGAGAAGCATAAAATTTACTGAGAGATCCATTGGGTTTCAATAAATTATGCCTTTCATAGACGTCACCATTCATCGAACAGAGCTGTGTCAACAATTTCGTGGCGTAAAATTTTGTCGAATCAGCAATCCCTCATTGGTGTTTGTTCCTTCCCAACTTGCTTAATGGATTGATCATCTTAGAATTGATCAAGGATAGGGTGAATAGGGTTAACATCTCTCTCACCGCCAATCGGCTACTTTTTAAGACGAAATGGCTAAAATGAACTACTTTTGCCAATTTCAGCGCTGAGAACAAGCAAATTGAGTTTATTATTAAACATGGGTCTTTCAAGTAGCAGCTGGTTTGTTATACTTTGGTAAGGAGACCACAAAATAAACTTTTAAGGCGTGAAAACTGTTGCCTCCAACAAAACAACTCAAGTTAACAGAGTTTTATCATATGCTCACATCCATCTTTAACACATCCGCTACCGACCACTGGTGGAACTCCTTCTTTTCTAATTTTTTTTTCATTATGACAGAACAACCAAAAACTAAACTATCCATCTAATTTATTTGTACCATGTGCTATGGTACAATCAATTATCAGTCACCTGCTGAGGAGCGCATGTCACATATTTGCGACGCTGATTGCTATACGCGCCCGATTTACGTAAGCAAGCGGCAAAGTTTCTCCAGCGCTCACTTAGCAACTCGTCTAGCTATTCACAGGTATGCGAGCTGATGTGGAAGAAGGCAACCCTTCTTGACAATGCTTCCCCCGTGTTTGTGTACCTACTGGGAGAAACCTTTTCTTCGCTCAAGAATGTTTCGTGATGGTGCCCAGTCATGCTGTTCGAAACTCTTCTACGAAGTGTCACGTATGTGTGCCGCTGGCAGCGAACGCGTTAATGACGTGATTAACTTTTTTGGTTCACCTCGTTATTGGAACTTCATAATACAGGCCATGGAGTTACATAGTCAACATTGGTTTGGAACAGAAGTCGACATCCTTAAAATAACCATAATGGATTTGCTGATCTTATCCAACTTATTACTTGCCACCCAGAATGGCGAGCTGACACCATGCGCCACTATACAGATGTTTTTGAACCACTGGCGGAATAAATTAGTGGCTTAACATTCATAGAAGAACGCAAATAGTTGAGTTTACACCGTCGGATGCGTGTCTAAATGTATGGACTCAACAGGGCATTCTCATAATCCCGCATCCACCCATCCATCCTTTCTTAGAATGAAACTTAGATTTTGTTCATGGAAGACCGCTTTGAAGCCTGGTTAATGCATTCAAAACCGGGTACACCCTCTCTCAGGGTTGAGCGAGGGTCAAGTGAATTGGGTCACCTTCTCCCTATTGGTCAATTTGTGGCTAGAAGCTACAACCGGACGTGTTTTTGACCCACAAAGGGAGGATATTGATTTGTTTATCTAAAAAAGGAAAAATCAAAGCATATGCTCCATTTCTTGATTCAATGCATGTGCTTTAGCTAGCGTAGGGCCAGTTCTTCCCTTGATACAAAGATAGACATGCGCCTCGTGCACTAGAACATAAATTGATTGTTGATGAAGAGGTCTCGGGATATTCTGCAAATACTTTCATTGGGCAGAGTTTAATTTGGCAAAATATGAATTGTATTTTTTCTGTCTTCTGCATTGTAAAAAAGGCATATTTTTCACAATTAGATGTAAATGTGGATTCCAGTCCCATCTGGTGCACTAAAATTCACTGAGTAGGGTGCTGCAGAACTCAAAGTATCTCCAAAGTCGTGGTAAATCACATCGACGCGAAAAATGTACCCCAGACTTGTAGAAGGGCTGGGCAGCTGTAAGCACAATCGGAAGGCCGTACTGCGAGGCGGAAGCACAAACTGGCCCGCAAAAGAATCCCGAATCACCAGAGTACTTTAAAGAGCTTATATTCAAATTCCAAAAAAGACGTAAGGCGTCCTACAGATAGCATTTAAACCTTGGCTTTTCTGCTGCTTGGAGGGCAAACGACATCATAGCCTCGTAATGACCAAGTTTGATTTACACATCTGGCATTGGTGGAGCTAAACACGAAGTGGTCAGATCCTTGACTGTCAAAAGCTGATGCCGTTTCAGTAGCTCCGTTCTTTGTCATTCCCCATGAATTCAGGCATGCGCAATTGATGACTTCCTTCTATGGCGCCTTGACCCAGTAAATGACCTGTAAAAGGTGCGTTTTCTAGGACACGAGTGGCTGGAAGCAGCACCCACAATTGATGTGCACCTGTGTACCAGGAGCAGAGCTCCTGGCCATCACCGTGAAAAAGCTCGTATTGACAAATCTCATTGCCTGGTTGTAGCCTATTAACTTTTTTCCAGAAATGCTATTTCCGGGGAATGTTTGATAATGCACACAGTGCAGCTTATTAATTTGGAGTCCCATAATTTTGTTCGAGAGGGCAAATTGACAAAATCGCCTAAAAATTTGCAGCACTTATGTGCCTCTGTTCGATATGAAACTTTTCCCCGCGTCTCTGTTTGATTGAATGGCTCTGAGAAGGCCAAAACAGGTGTTTCTATGCGTCAAATAAACTCCTCAAAACGATCTGCTGATGAGAGCACTCGGTTTCATCGCAAAAAGTACCGTTTGTGCTACCCATCTTAATTTACTGCTGCAACTAGGTGCAGTTTTGACGTTTGGGCAGTCATGCTTCATTGTCCTCTTAGTGCAGTAGCGGCCAAGCCTGATGATTGATAGAATGGTGGATAATGAAAGGCCACGTGACATTCCATCATGTCCGTGGCACTGTTGCCTGGTGCATGCGGTTTGATTTTCGCCTCAGGCACCCGTGATTGGTTGGCTGCCTTCTACGGAAGGCAGGCGCACGTGCGCCCTTCCAACACGATCGCCGTCCTCTGCCATTAACAAGATGTTTCCTCGATTCTCTGTTTGCAGCCATGGAAGAACGCTGAAATCGGATGCACCAAGGCACTGAGACTGCGAACATGACTGTGCTCATCTTTTTACAAAAAAGCCCATTTTGGAAAATTCTTGATACTGATTAACAATCATTATCGCAAGCAGGTGTTAACTGCTCCAAGCTCATGAAATCGCGCATTCCCCATAATGTTTAGTCGAATTTTGCCTCGCCCAAAATCCTCCTTAGGTGGGAGGAAGGGGAGGGGGGAGGCAGGAAAATTTGCTTATAAAGGCGATTTTGAATAAGGGTAAAGCCTGAGTGAGAGAGATATCTATTAAGCCATCATTTGTAACAGTTAATGTTGATGTTATCTTTTTCTGCCTGATTGAGCTCTGGCCTGTTTGGGGAGCAACGATCGCGAGCTTCGCCTCACCCATCGCACCTCTAGAATGGCTAGCCTTACAAGCTGTTCAACCAGTTCCGAGAGATTTCCTATGCTTAGTGCTCATATGTACTAAATGGGTGTTCATCAAGCATTTAAAAATGGTGCAAATGCACTGGTAAATGAAAATGAGCAGGGTACATGATTTATTGCCCATTCCTAATCGCATTCAAAGCGGTGTGCTAATCATATCTTGTAGAGGATTGATAGTATTAACTTCAGTTCTCCCCACCTTGTGATCACTTACCATCGTTGGATTGGTTTTCAGACCCTTTCAAACCATTTTCATATCAATAGGATCTATTTAGGCTTGCAGTGAAAATGCCATTCAAAACCATTATTTCACATGAAGGAAGCGTCCGTGACTAGTGAGTAATGTTTTGTATACCTGATCCTAGTTTACCATCAGGAGCCCAGGCAAACATCTTCCATGGAACATTAAGATGGCCTTCGTTTCTTGTGAAAAATTTGAACACCCGCTCGCCAATTCAACTCATCCGTAAATTTGGCGATATCTTGTCCTTGCTAGGTCAAAACCTTTTATTTTCTTGGGATCGGTTTAGGTGCCTTCACTACTCCCCAGAGGCAATCATTTCGAGGACGGGGTGCAGGCGTCGTAAAGTCGTGGTACACCTCGCCCTTCGAGTCGTCCTTCGAGATGGCAACGGCAGCGGGTGCATCGTCGCGGTGTCGCAACTGTCGCACCCTCCCTCCGTCCGCCACCGCCACTATGAAAGACGCTGCGCCAATGATGACCCAGTCTGCTTGCTTCTCGAGCCAAATGGTCGACTCCGGTTTTGCTGACCCCTGACCGGACTTCTACATTCACTGACCTTTCTGTCTAACTCCACTTGTCTGGTTAATTCACGACCTCCCCTCCTTTGTGTGTTTGTGTCTCTCCTATCTACGAGCACCAGCTGAGACATTGTAAATAGGACTTTGAGATCATCTAACTGCACGCTGTCCACCGCGTTCATCTTTTTTCCCCTAAAAGAGCATTTATTATTTACGTGAAGCGGGAAAAGAAGTCTTTTTTCTGGTGTGGTTACCTAGTGGAGAATTTCCTGCTGACGCATGAGCTGGCTGGTACCCTCTTTACAGACCCAGGATGAGATTTGAGTGAGTTGGAACCGTCGGGTAGTTCAATCGGGGTTCCATTCAGTTGTTCCAGTGTTCACAATCCAAAAGTGGTTACAGTGGTTGCAGTTGTAATACTGTGTTTGTTCGAAATGCCGGTTTCGGTCACTTGGGTGGCCATATTGTACTAGCCGGTTGGCTGGCCTCCGAGCCGTGCTAACAGCCCCCAAGCCCTCTGTTTCCAGAATATATGTCCTGCCCCAGTACTATGCCTTCTTTTACTTTAAAGGGAGCCTCGGGACGCTAGAGCAGTAACTAATCGTGGTGATAAATTCTGCACATGGTAAAAAATGGTATTTTAAAGTGATTTTTGGCATTCGCAGTGGTGGTCGTTAACTTGGCATCGTAGAGCACATTTCGCTCAACCAATAGACATCTGATCGAATCACCATGGCATGTGTCGCCATCAGAATGGTCTCCGTTGCTAAAACAGCGTTAAAGGTGTGCATGATACCGTTTATGCATTCCTAGTTAGGCCAGCTGCAAAATAGACAATGGCGGACGAAGGTTCCTAGGCATCCAAGAGCAAACGAATTTACAGATAATTGAGTACAACAATAAGCCAGTCAAATTGCCAGCATTGTCAGATTTTCACGCCCTTTATAAAAGCTCTCTGGCGTAGTTCGTAAAAAATGACACAAAATAGATTTAACCAAGATAAAATCCAGGCGCTGCATTCAAGGAATACAAATAAAAGTAATAAATTGACAATAAATTCCAATAAATTCTTTTGATAGTAATAATAAAGTCATAATAATATTAATAAAATCGTTCATATGGATCGATGTCGATAAGTGAGTGGCCAAATTGACGACCTCAAAGTGCGTACTTTTTAAGTTGGTGTAGGATGGTGGAGTCGTCCGAAGAGCTGCGTTTGAGAGGCAATTCATTTTTTTCGGAAGGCAATTATTTGGAGGCAGTTGAATCTTACAAAGAATGCTTAAGGAAGGCCGATTGTGGTAAAAGTTGCCAACAAATTGCATATCGCAACCTAGCACAATGCTACATAAGGTTATGCAGTTATGATGAAGCCATAAAGGCAGCAACTGAAGGTAATAGTTTTCCTTTTTGATGTCGAGTAAAATGTGTTAGCTCTCGAAATATTGCCTTCTGACACTAAGGCACTCTATCGCCGTTCTGTTGCTTATGAAAAAATTGGGAACCTTAAGGATTCGATCGTTGATGCACAGAAACTTGTTCAACTCGAACCAAATAACAAAGCTGTCAAGAACTTAATCCATCGTGTTGAATCGTGTGTTGTCCAAAAGAGGGAATTCGAATGTAGTTTGAAGGGGAAAATAAATTCAATGTTTTCTATGCTTACAGATGAAAAATCACCTGTTGATCTCATTGAGACTGTAAGAATACGCAAATGCTTTCTTATTAATTATTTCAGGCTCTAAAGAATTTAATTGCGCTAATAAAGGAGGAAGACAAGGCAGCAGCTACCGAAATTTGGTCACACCCCAGCAGTTCCGAAATTTTTGGCCTTATTAATAATCCAAGTAATCAAATCACTAACCTCGCCTTAGTATTGCTGGAAAATATAATGAGGGCTGTGCCTACCTTGGTAAGTTAATTAACGCTCGTAGATACTTCACGTCCCTCTGCTGCACATCACTCTTAATCATCCTTGCTTTTACACCTCAGAGTGTCTTCATCCTTGACAAAATGACGCTGAAGTACATTGTTGGTCGAGTTCTCTCACCCTCTGCGGATGCGTCCCTCCACATGTGTAAGTTTTTGTCGCACATTATGGAGAATTTAACGCAAATTCGGGCTTATCAAAAGGCGCGCGATGCCGCCGTGGAGCTCACAAAGCGGAATAAGTCTCAGGCTCAATCGTTCCTTCCGAAGGTGGTCTACCCTCCTTACAAACTAGGTAAGCTACTCTCTCTTCTTGATCTTTCGGCGAAATGTGCTATCTTCCGTATTTTATTTTCTTAATTCAGTATATCCTTTTTTGGGTGTCCAGCCTAACTTCAAACAGCAGTAGTAACTACCAACGAATTAACCTCAGCCATGCACAAATTATCAACTTTATTTCGAGTGAAATAATATTTCACCCTTATAACCTGTTTATTGGTTATGAATTTTCATAAAGCTGATTTAAAGATGGTTTTATTGTTTGGTCGTTGGTTTCGGATTTCGCTCACCATTGCAAAGTGAAGCTTTGAGATTTAAGCTGTTGTTTTACGCCTACATTGATCGTTTCCTTCTGAGGAGATGATCAACTTGGCTGCTTGAAACTTAAGCAGGCTGTTTGCTCCCTCTTTCGATTCTTCAAGTATGATATGTACTTCACACATTGTCATTCTTCCTACCTCTGAAACCCTGATCTAGTTAATCTTACGCTTTTGTAATCAGCGTAGTTTCTAATAGTAGCGCTGATTGTTGAGGAACTTTGCACTTTTAGTACGTGAAATTCTTTCTATCTTCCTCCACGAGGAAAAGCAATGTTACTGGATAGTCGGTTGCTATTTTGTAGGTTTACACGTCAGTAAATTTCATCGGTGGGATATTTGTTTCGTCTCTACTCTAGTTAGTCCTTTGCTGATGGGATATTTAATGCTTACACCGGACAATCCTCAATTTTTCGGAATTTCATTTTGATTCATTTGGCAGCGAAGACTACTAACAATTTATCATTAGAGATGTAGATATTGCTACTTTTGTTGCGTAGGCAATGCGCTCTTTCTTCGAAATGCGGCAACGTTATTGGCCACAATTTCGTAGAGAACCAAAAGTGTTCATTTAAACGTGAATATACTCAGTGTTTATTTTAGCAGGACTTTTATGCACGGTCACACAGTGGTTTTTCATCCATATTAAATCTATCATATGGAATTCTCTTAAGAAATATAGCTGATTGCGCCTATATAAGGGTGTGCACGTTTCCGTGGATATTTCCTGATACTCCTTCCTGTTAATTTAAAAGTGCCTTTCTTGATGCAAACGTATCTGTGGCCTTATTGCTGTTAGTTACATCTAGTGTTTGGCTAATCCACTCCATTCAGCCGAACACTCCCCTTTTTTACCCTCATTCACTTCAGCATCTTAAACAACAGTGAAAACTAATGTCAGTGCATGCCCCTTGGCACAATTTCGTCCTTGCAGTAGTTATGCTGCGTGTTGCTGCCATCTCTTGCACGCTGTGATTGCCCCTGCGTGCGCGCACGCACGTATGCACGGCTCATACACTTTCGCGTAGCGTGCAGTCGGTGCCTCCGCATTTATCGATTTTCTAGCGCCGTCACCTTTCCCGCGGCCGGTAAGGCATCCGGACTGGGGTCAGGGTTGAGGATGCGACTGATCACGACCGTTTTGAAAACATCGTTTTTTCTCCCGTCAACGAAAGGGTCTGATCTAACAGATTTAGTACTTTGCATCGGTTTCACAGATTCAGTAGTTAAATGATGGATAGGGTTGGTTCTCTTCAGACTTCATCCTCCTTGTTCATTTCCTAAATTTGATGGGTGTCTAACAAGAACATGGCTCCTGCCAAACGAGGCAGTTTCTGGCTTGACAGGATTTAGATTACGTTGGCTGAGGCAAGGTCATGGCCAAATGGTTGATTTTCGTCGGGATGGTGTATTTCTCTAGTTCTGTTAGGGGAATGATACGCCACCCAAATCGGTTTTGAAGACCTTTCGACTAAAGCGAAATGTTGAAAAATAAAAATAGTTTTGTGAGCTTCCTAATGAAAGTTGTGGTTTTTAAGTTCCGGTGATGTGGTGAGGAGTTTTTAGACTATAGAATGCCTTGAGGACCTAGTGTGCTGACTTACTTTAATGTTAAACAATTTTCCCTTGTGCTCTGGAATCAAGCAGAAGTAGTCTCAAGTCTCATAAAGGCTTCAAGGTGAATGGGTTTTAATCGTAAACGTTCTTCCACTGAACTGGTGAATTGTGTGGTGATTGTAGGCAATTACAAATTAAATATCTAATGTGAGGACTCAAGTATTGGAAATTCTGCGACTCATTGTCCACTGGCATACATGAATCTCTGTCTCTGCAAACTGGTTTGAGTAGGATGGTGGAGCTTCTGTATTTTCAAAATAAAATTGATAATTCACAGGGTCTGCTATTCTGGTGCGCAGCTCTCATTTTGTTTTTAGTGCCTTCTCGGACGCTTCCAGTGTTTGCTTTGCCATATTGCAAGACAAGAGGGGAGTTTAAATGATAATATTCCATCTAATTTAATGATAAGGCTAATCTGCTGTGTGCTCTGTTATTTGGGAGGCATTGCCAAAGTGGCACATAGATAGCACTTCGTATGTCGACTGCTCTTCTTATGGATGTCATCTCGGCCCTACCCGGGATCACTTCCCTGTTTCGGCCATAATGGCCCCTGCGAATTGCAGTCAAATCAGTAACAGAATTGTCGACATGGTAAATTCTCTCCAAGGAGGGAATGCTACTTATCAGTGGTCATACAAGCTTTAAACCTGATTGAGATCTCTGAATATCGTGCTATTTGTAAAGCAAGCTGTCAGGAAGGGATTCATTTGGATGATAGAGTTAAGAGATGGACTATGCTCGACAGGAAGAATATATGGTCTATTGGTTGCATCAGGGGCATCTATTAAGCTTTTCTCCAAGGCCGATTTTGATTCATTGAGGTCCGATTTTTCTCAATTAACGACAACTTTAAGGGCTGGATAATTATGACTTGTCAATTTTTATGTTTATCTTAGTAGATCTTCGCAGATTTAGCCATCCACTGTAGATGCTTTCCCCCGTATTGTTTATGTCTATTGAGTAGTCAACGAAATTATAATGGCTGTTCACTTAGGTAGGGTTCAATCACCACTGCTATCGAAGCAGCTCCCTAAAACCTCTCTATTATAAACGGACGGTTTAGCATTGGCAGATAGAAAGGTGGGCAGACTAGAGGCACGGATGATGCGACCTATAAAAACTGAGTGGTCTACGTGTCTAACCAGTAGCAGTATGGTCAAGATGACTGAATCAATCTTTGTTACCTCTTGCCCACGACAGAAGCAGAATTGGAGGGTCCGGTGGAAAAGATTTTGGAACAGATTCTTCGAGTTACAAACAGTTACCGTCTCGAAGCTGCCGCTAGAGACATTCTTTTACAACTACTAACCTGGATTATTCCCTCAGAGACAGGCATCGGCTGGTCTAAACGCATTGTCACTGCCGAAGGTGAGTTTTCTATTGCAAAATATGTCTTCCTCCTCCTGCTATTGTGAGGTGATGCCGGTTCAAATTTCCGGGTACCTCTCGAGGATTTCATCCACACATTCATCAAGCCACCCACCTACTCATACGTCCATCTACCAACATTTGGGCTACTTTTTTCCTGGAATCAAAGCTTATCCCATTTTAATAACTTACAAGGGACACTTTACATAGAATCTGCTTTAGTTTACGCTTAAGTCTTGTATTGAAATCCGAATTCCGAAAAAAATGATGGGACTTCGATAAAACACACATCTTCACGAAACCAAGTCTCTGGGGCAGTAGAACACAGGGTCTGTGGTAAGTGAGTGATATGGCTTGCATTCGCACCAGCCAAAGTTCAGTGGGGTAGGAGCATGTATGTGTGTACGATGGCCAGGGTCAACCAACCAATTGGGAGACGATGTAAACTGTCCAGATCCACCGAGGAGTGAGGACGCAAAATGATTAAGGTGAACAGGTGATACGAATCCTCTTATTAGAACCCCACCTTTGTTTGCCCTACCAGGTAACCTGGAACGTATTCTAGAGGTGGCAGCAGCTACCTGCTCGCAGACACCAATGGAGTCAGCAGAGCAGTCTGAGGTGGCGGGGGCGAAGTCGCGTCACAAACACTTGCTGGAGGAGGCTTCAACGAAAGAGGGGCTACCGGAGATCTCGAGGGGCGGAGTACTCAAGACCTCCGCCAACACTCGCATGATTGTTGCTTGCCTTCTCTCGCGCCTTTTCAACGACCTTCGCTCCGATCAGGACCGCCAACACTTCAGCAGAGTTTGCTGCGAATTTGTCATGTATGCCCACTGCTACTGCTGTATCGTCTAGATTTTTTACCGACAATTCACGCTGCATCCGTTAGGGTTTCTGCTCTGGATTAGTCTTGTTGGCCCAAGTTCACAGTCGTCTTCTAAGTTCTACTTTTGGTACTTTTTTCATAATCAAGTTAGCGTTGTCGCTTGGCTAAATCTGCTTCACCACATCTTAACTTCCTTTTCTTGAAATGTCCGAGCTCTCTTGGGGGCGTTGTAAGGCGTACTAATGCGGACGACTTATTATTGATCGACAAATGGATTGGCGGCTACGGACACGGGAGTGACACTAAGGCGCCTAGAATGTAGTTATGACTTGGACGATTGGAAAGCTGGCATAGTTGAATGTGCTTTTAGCAAGCCAATCTTCAATGGTTCCTTGTAGAACTTGATAAAAAGGTATCTTCATTGTTGACAAATTTTCTCTGCGTATTAACAGGGAACTACTGACAGACAAGTTTATCGAAAGTAAGGTGGAAGCGGCGGCCGTGATTGGGACCCTGTTCAGCGGACCCTACGAGGTTGGTTCGCGTGTCCTCGCCACCGAAGGCATCCTGGAAGGCCTTCTCCTCCTCTCGCAGTCTGAGAACCTAGCTTACCAAACCGTCGCATTGGATACCATAATCTTGGCAACCAATAAGAAGGATAAGTGTATGGCTGTTATTAATCAGGCTGTGCCCATTCTCCGTGCTCTCTACAAATCACCTGATGACGGTGTCAAAGTTCGCGCTCTTCTCGTACGTCAATCATCGGTCTGTGTCAATCCTCCCTACTGATATTTATAAGTAGGTGTAAATTTCAGGGTTTATGCAAACTTGGCGCACTAGGTGGCGGGGACGCCAGTATAAAGAGCATGGCCGATGGTTCGACAGTGATCCTTATGAAGGCCTGTCGTCGGCTCCTCCTCGGGGAATCTGTGAGCGAAAAGCCAGAGAATGGGGTGCGTAGTGATGCAACCTCGATGCGTTGGGCTATTGACGGGTTGGCGTACCTCAGCTTGAACGGTGAGGTTAAAGAGGCCTTAGTTAAAGAGGCGACACTGCTCAACGCTGTCTATAAAGTCGCTGCGGTGAGTGAAAGGAAAAAGATCATAGAAATTTAAAACTCACATTATTTTGACGTAGACTACCTAATCTAGCTGGGGTATTACGACACCGCGTTCCCACTGGTCAGCCTCCTCGCCAATTTGACCAATAGTTTTGTGGAGAGGGAGATTACTCCAGAAATGCTGGAGATTGCCAAGTTCGCGAAACAGCACATTCCTGAGAAACACAAGGCAGATGAACCGAAATTGGTGACTCAGAGACGTCAGAAGATGATTGATGCTGGTCTACCCACTTGCCTATACAACTTGACAACAAAGCTGGTGACAAAGACATCCGCCGCTCAGCCACAAGTTCGTGAGGTGGTCTCAAGGTGGAGCAAAGATTGTCTTACCATCCAACTAATCAGTAGCGTGATTTTTTTTACGATGTTGATGCTTTTTTGCAGAATCTACCTGTCGTGTTCTGAGTGTGTTGATCGTCGTGGTTTGTTGGTGTCCGCGGGTGCCGGAAAGGCCCTACTCAATTTGTCGTTGGAAGATAACACAGACGAAGGAAAGCACGTGGCCTCCCAGGCTCTTGCAAAACTGACAATCACGGCGGATCCTCGACTCACGTTCCCTGGAGAGCGGGTAGGTTCATGTCTAAAAACTTTGCGTGGAACTACATTATTTTTGGTAATGTTCAGTGGGGACGTTTGGGTTTTGTTTGGGACTGGACTTACGGTATTTCAGAACCTGGTAATTCAGTGGACGTTGTGTACGACAGACTTTGGCTCTCAACCTTTACCGTCTATTTTTAGTTGAAATGCCTGTTAAGACAAATGGTCGTGGATCCGAATTTTAAGTATATTTGTGTTAAAAACTGAATGGAAAGTTTATCTTTTGTTCCTCTACTTTGTAAGAATGTTATGCGGTTTTTATCCTTGTTTTTTACGCTTTTATGATTCCACAATGATCCGGTGACAGAGCGATCGAGGCCCCTTAATTTATGGAGGAATGTTTTTTGAAATCTTATAGAAGCAATTGAAAAGCTACTTTGTTATTACTTTGTTGCATTTGTGGCGAGTCTGAACCTCATAATGTAGCCACATAGGCTCGTACAGTCCTGCGTGATAACGATGAACCACTTTCAGAAAGGTCCTTCAGGTGCACTCTTCGCTGGGGTGATGGATAATGTAACCTGTTGCAGTGTAAACCCTTTTTCCAAAGTGAGGAAAGCTCACAGCTTACCTAGAGTTATTCCCTAACCATCCGTTTGATTTTGTACATCCATTTGGCGTGTGATCACTTAATGCGGTCAGAGGTGTAGTATTGTTTAGTAGGGACAGGACTTACTTTGGTCTTTTTCTTGTGCACGCTGGAGTTGTATCGAATCGAAAGCTTCAGCCGCAATTGTTTAGCCTTCAGCAATTCTGTGTGCATTTCATCGTGTGCACACAAACACACAATACAGTTGTGTCTGTTTTAGGAGTTGGGTTGAGTAGGGTGCGGTTGGTTTTGGGGATGAACATTACCATGCTCTCTTGCCCAATGAATGTTGACGTACGAAGGTCATTTATCATTACAAGTCAATTAGAAAATGATGTGAAAATCACAACTAGTCTTTAACAGATGCAAGGTATAAAGAGCAGCAAAGCGATGACCTTTGGGGGTTACTTTCATCAACTTATACATGCAAGCAGGTCACATCTACTTGGCTCCCACCACGACTTTTCCCCTTCAGTTAGTGTAGATGCAAACGAATTTTTCCGTCACTCACATCGGGTATGACTGGAAATTGTCTTGAATGATAGGTCACTATCGTGCATTGCATCAATCCCAAAGGTTCAACAAGAAGCTTGTGCAGGTACACCTTTGGGGCCTAGTTAACCTCGGTTTGTAAAGCAGACCAATTTGAATCACATTCATCAACTGCAGCCGATGCTTCACAGAATGAGGATTGAAATTGGGGATAAATAATCCCCTCCTCGGTAAAATGACGTATTTATATCGCTCCTCATAATTGCTAAGTATGGGCGATTGCATACACTTTACAAATTGTAGAAAACTCCCAGGAATTCCTTACAGCGGGCTATACTGAGAGGTAAATGAACTTTTTGCCACCGTGGTTGATTAGTTGGCCTTTCTGCACAAATTCTCTCTGATCTCTGAGGAGCAGTTTATCACAACTTCATTCACAAAGTTCGATAGTTTTGAGCACTAGTTTTTTTCATTTCTATTTTGACTTGATTGCTTCTTTTTAGTCGCTGGAGGTGATACGACCACTACTTCAACTTCTCGACATGGAGTGTCCGGCTTTGCAGAACTTTGAGGGCCTGCTCGCTCTCACCAACCTTGCTTCCTTGGATCATAAACATCGGTATGACACTGGTGTTTCGCTTTCACCCCATTCACGCCTCACTTCCCCATTAAAAGATCAGCGGGGAGGAGCTCAGCTTTTTTGTTTATGCATATTTTTTTAACCATCCTTTTATCAAATGATCTGTCGAATTTGCCGTCACTATAGCTCCCCAGTCTTTCCCGGTGCTGAGCATGGCTTATGTTTTGGCTCACAGAAGGGCTGAGTGACCAGCAGTATGGACAAGATGTGGTGACATCAAGATACTGACCATTGCTGGTAACGTGCAGCTGGGCTATAGCAGTCGATTCTTTTCCGAGGTCGCATATTACACCAGTGATTGATTTGAGAGGGGGACACGCTTCTAGAAGGCAATTTAGGTTTTAAAATGAGCCAAATTGAAGGACACAGATGATGTAGAAATATCTGTATTAGGCTCATGAATCAGTGCCACCTCTTTCAGACCCGATAAATTGCCGATTCGCTAGCAAAAGCAATGGACAATACATTTTGCCATGTTTTCACAGTCGCTTGCCATAGATATTAATAGTTTATCAACTTGCCTCACCTCTTTCCGCTTAAAGTGTACGAAAACTAACCGATTTGATTCGAAATTCTTACCCCGTCAATTTGGGGTTTGAAGTCGTTGGTTCACTTATGCCGCACATTAATCGTACGCTCGCCAACCACGTATCGGAAAAAATTGGTCATGAACCTAAAATGCACTGGTTTTGAAACTGGTGGAAGTAGTTGAGCTATGGAGCTGGCATTGGTCACTCGAAGCACAATGTCAGCTGGAAACGCACCTGTGAATCGCAGAGGATCAACTGTTGTTCTGCTGTTTTGCTGTAATCAGTGTGGTGCTTGAAAACATCCCTGGAGGCACAGAGAAGCCATGAGAGATTGATAGCGTAGGTGGTTGGAGCAAAGTTTCATTGTCACCGATGCGATAGCTTAAGCGTAGGACGTTAGTAAGGTCACACATGTAATTAGAACTGAAATACAAATTCTGCTATCTGGGTGCAGCTGTCGGATGCTGCAGGAGGGCGCCCTGCCGAAGGTAGAGCACTACATGTTTGAGGATCACGAGGAGTTGCGCCGCGCGGCAGTGGAGTGTTTCAGCAACCTCGCGCAGCACCCTGCGGTGGTAGTGGCCTGTGGGGGCGAGCTCCCCGCCGAGGCGGTGGGTGGCGTAGCTTGTGGAGCCAGTGGGTCGGAGGTGGTGAAGCTGCTGACACTCTACTGCTACGACGAGAAGGACATCTTCCTGGTGCGCGCTGCGGCTGGCGCTCTCGCCACCATGTCCCACGATCCTGGCATCTTGCGCAAAATCACCCAGGTCTGCGGTTTCTTTTCTGCTTCTCAAGCTGCTGCCACTTGTGCATTTAATTTCTGTCAACGAATAACTTATTCAAATAATTGACTTTAGTACCTTTGTATTAGCTGACTTTTTGATCACTCCCAAACGATCCTTTTTGTTTATTTTGGCTTCTTATTTGCGAATCAGGTGGACAAGTGGAAGGAAAAGATGGAGGCACTGGCGGCACACCCGTCGCCGACCATTCAGCACCGCGCCGTTTTTCTTTTGCGTAACCTAATTGTCTGTGGTGGCAGCGAAATCGCTCGTGACATAGTTGACTCCCACTTGGTGGAGCTCATCGACTACCTCCAACACCTTCCGGACATCTCGGATACCGATGTTCTGCCGCCAGAGGCCATCGTTCTCAGTCAGGTGCGTTCATCTCTATCTCATTCTGGCATTGCTATCGTCTTTGTGATGGCTAATCATTACTTTCAGTCACATAAGGGAGGGTGCAAATCAAATGGAGTCTTTTGAGTGTAAAAATTGCCACAACTTTTGAATAACAAAAGAACATTTCTATTCTTTGCACCACTCAACTCTTCCATGCCAGTCAAAAGTAAAGAGGCGTCTCACTATCCAGCGTGAGCTAAATTTTCACAGTTTAGAATGCTCGTCGATAAGTGCATTCACCATTCCTGTTGAAAGATTCATCCATTAAGCGATTTTACGACCTAATATTTGTGCATCGACCTCTGCATACTGACAGGAATGACTGTTGAGACTGCAGTCGGATGTCGCTAACGTACGGCTATGCGGTCGTCTTTGGAAAACTGACATAATTCATTCAACTGTCTTACTGTAGACGGTCTTAGTGTGCTCTCATTGAACCGTATTGTGTTTGAAGCCTTCTGTTGGCGTAGATGTCCGTGGCTTTGGTGCCTTCTTATACGGGAAACTTTACCACCCAACACCATTGCCTACATGTGCTACCGTTGTTCTGTCATCTTGATATATCAGCCTACCATGTATGCATCAGCTATTAGGGGGAATATGATAGACTTGGCACTTATTGTAGCGCCACGGTGACGCCCCTTTTGATTAAGGTGTGTCTTTTGCCTCGACTTTCCATTTGTCACTGACAAACTCAAAGGTGACTTTGCACCATCTCCGGGAGCTTTTTGGAGGCAGGTTTGTCGAGTTTAAAGCAGCCGATCACTTATGCTTCAAATGACACATTTTCAATGAGTGAAGATCGAGAAAAGCGTCGAGGTGCATAGTGGCAACCTTATTGCAGGTTGTATGCCCAGACAGCAGAACTAAGGCGACCGGTGGGCCCAGGAGATGGAATTTTTTTTGGAATCCAACAAAACGACACCCACCCACTTTCGCCATCTCCTTTTGCACGAATTTTTTCTCCGAAAGTTCCAGTGTTTTGGGGATGAAGATTGTGCCAAAAGACACTCTTTTTCACGTGATTCACCATATTTTCGCACTGGAAGGGGATCGAGAACCTTCTGTGCTTGATTTGAACATCGGAGGCACAATGTTTCACGAGCCAGAGTTGTTAAAGTGTTAGCAAGTGAACAGTTTAGGCAAGCCTTTACCTTCCTGCTGTTCTTGCAAATTACTGATTCGGTCTCTGTAACCTCCGCAAGTGAGAAACAAAAGTGATGAATTCTGAGTGCTAAAATGTAGTGAAGGCCATTTGTTTGCGGTTTGCAGTTTAACTTACAAATAAAAGAATTATTTATTGGAATAAAATAAGTGGGTTGCCAAAGAATCTGGAGAGCCTTTCCTCGTGCTAGAGCAGCAGGTTAGTATTCCATGGAATCTTTGTCTATCCGCCAACGTGATACAGTTGTCGTGAGAGCGTGCATGAAAGTTAAAGTTAGGTTCTGGACCCAGACGCCGACAGTTGTTTTGAAGTTGACGTTGTTTTTATAAGCATAATCTTTCATTCTCAGCCTCCTTCTGATAGACAAAAAATGAGTAAGACTTCACTGAAGGTACCAAATTCGTACCAGTTATCCTCTTGCGGCAATGGTAACAATCTTCAGTACTTCCAATTTTTCGTTCATGGATTCAGTTATTAGTGGTTGCCTTTGTGCCTCGGCTCAGTCATTGGCGTAACTCTCCACTAGGTGGTGTTGAAACATCCGTTAGAAGATATAATGCTTGGGACAGCTTATGTATCGTCGACATACGGTAGGGCTCGTGGCTATCCACATGACCAGGAAACCAGAGCGCCCGGCGGAGCTGCAAAGACGCAGTTCCCTACTGATTCTTTACTGAACCAAAGAGTTAAACAAACAACCAACGCATTACGCAGCCCCTGCCCTCTTTTGGGTGTCGTCTTCGGCACTTCGCTAAATCAAACTCCCCCATCAGTCATCACTACGTGGCTAGTGCTGTAAACTAAAAACATCCACCAGCCAACTGTGCTAGTAATCGAATTCCCATACAACTTGGGAGACATTTGACTACAACGGCACTGTGTCCTCTTGGCAATTCCACCGGACCTGCAGTCTTGTGCTGTTTGGGAACTGCGCTGGGGGAAGCGGGAGTGTGCTAATCATTGCACGTGTCCGTTGCTAATCGCAGCAATACTAGTCCAAAAGCAGGGTTAAATGGCAAACGACCGGATTCTGTGCAGTTTCATGGGAAAGAAATTTTGCGTCCATTTCTTCTTGTCACTTGACTCTCACTTCAGAGTTGCTCAGACATATCCATCCATGAGAGAGGTGAAGGTATCGCGTGTTCACTTAACTGATGTCTTCATACAGGTACAGTTGTCGGCTCCGTATTGAACTTTTCCAGATGGCTCGCGGCTAGTGTAGCTTTGGTTAAAGCAGTTGCTGAAGGTAGGCGCCATTTTCAGCCCTTCTGTTTGGGTTCGTCGCCGTCTCTCCCACGCGCAGCATATGCACTTCCGCCCTACTAATGTGTATCACCCAGCAGTAGAAATCAGGATAGATGTCCTTTAGATCGGGTTTTGCATTCCACTTCCACTAATGTAGCGTTCCAGGACTTCCATGAAGGCGAAAAAGGCTAAAATACTCAGGTAGAATATTTAAACTAGGCATACAGTGATGTTTGGGCTACTAGCATGACTCGGAGGCCAGCTTACTCAAGTGGCCCGTTACCAAACTGGCGTGTTAAATTCGTGTCCAAATACATAATTTAAAGAAGAAATGGAGATTGAAACTATGCTGAAGAAGACAGCAAAAAAGTCATCGTTCCATTTACCAAGATTTAAACAAAGTCGGTGGATGGCGATTGCACGTGGAGGATACTGCAGCGATAAAATATTTAAATGATCTTATTTTGAATCGTTAAAAGGGACCAGGGTCTTGCCTCTCTTGACGCACTTTTCTAAGCTAGAGGTGACAACTGTTTTCACTATCCGGCCGTAGAATGAAGCAAAACTAGATGGTCAGATCTACCGTGGTCTGTAAAATTCAAGACTTACCAATTCAAGTTGTCACCACGATCAAGTTCAATACTTGTAATGCCATTACATCCGTTTGTCCCTTTACCATTAGCTGTACTTTAAAGTGCAATCAAGTGGATGGAAGGCTGGTGGGTTGTTAACATCGAAGTTAAATAGGCATTCTAGTCGATGCTTTGGAAAGCGCTCTTGGTCCAGGAACAAGCACCCTTCTTTCGTACTAGGCACAAAATGTAATGGGAATGTTCACATGTAAAAATACCTCTTCTATTGTTTCACTTCGACAGGGTCGTCCGAAGGCTGCAGTACGAGAAGAGGCGAAGAGTGATCGCAAGAAGACTCGGGATATTGCGTCCGCGGCAATGCGTAAACTCATCGAGTACGGTTTCATCAAGCAGTCACAGTCGGTGAATCCGTAGATGCTCCGTCGCTGTGTCCTTGGTGCCTTCCTCTTCCTTAGCCCTGTTACACTATTTATAGTTACACGAATATGTTTTAGTGGAGGCAACCGCGCCGCCTTGCAACGCGCCGTCGGTGTCACCCTCTTAAACCCATATGCTTTGACTTTCTCTTCTCGCCACAAGCATTTACATTAATGTAATAATCCAGCAACGTGGATGCTATACTTCTTGGAATAAAAGTTGAGGTAAACCTTTGGGTTTATGGTTGTATGCAACCAGAAGGCGAATGTGCTGCATACAGGAGACCAATTAAGGTGAAATGAGATTTATGAGGTCACTGTTTATGAGGTGGTTATGAGCCGAACGCCCTACACGCGAATGAAATTTTGCAGCAAACTGGAACCGCTAAGTAGATTTGTTCTTATCTGTTGTAGAAACCCGTCCCCAGAAAGTTATGAAACAATAAAACTTTTAGGTTGGGTGGCTCGAATTGATCGGCTTACAAATAAATTCACCTCATTCAAACACTTTTTGTCCAAAAAAAAGTGAGATGGTGAATGTATTAAACATTGACTCCATATCACTGAATTTATTTAGGTTGCCAGATTTTTTTTCCAAATCCCTAGGAAGAGACGATCGCCGTTTTTTGACGTCATCAATCGCTGCGTGTCCCATCGTGTGCTCGAAATATTGCAATTGAATCGCCAAAAGTCTGGTGCTGGGAAATGCATAGAAAGCGTTGCCCAAAATGGAGTGGGTTTATCAAGGCTGCATTCTGTGTGCCACGTTTTGTGCAGTGCATGAATTTTGGTCAAACACTTTGTCCGGCAAGAAAGACGAAGGGAAGTGAACGAGATGTGTTGATTAGTTTCCTGAAACAGTGTCTTTCAAGAGGAATTGGCGTTCTTTTGTACAGAAGCGCAACATTTAAGGGAGAGGTATTACACAAGGTCGATCCTCACTCTCACTGCTCAGAGGATATTCTAAAAGTAATTTTAGCTTAAGAATCACCGAATGCTCGATTTTGGAGACTGGTAAATAACATGCCTGCACTCTATTTGGGAGGGCTCCTCCCATTACCCTTCAACTAAGTAGCTATGGACTGGATTATTTAAATTATGGGGCAAAAACACTGGTAGTAAAGTCGCAGAAAATACGATTTACGAAGCGATTGTAGCACTCTACAAGGAAAGCAATAAAATCTGGGAATCCTGATTTTTGGAAGTTCCAATTTATGTGAATTGCTGATGCGCCTGTTTTGCCTTACATTAATGCATCAGCTACTAATTTGACATGGAGGTGACATGTGTGAGAATTGGTTGCATCAAATCGTATGCCGCCAGCAGATCAGTTGTAGGACAGACACAGGAAGTCTGTGGTCTGGGACTTCTGCAAACCTCTTTATTTGAGAGGTAAAACTTTAAATCGAGCGGATTTACTTTCATTTGTAGTAGTCGATTTTGTTTCTGTATTCCGGAGGCGGTGTTGGTTGGATGTCTAACTGCAGACGTCTTCATTTTACAATGCTTCGACCACCACGGCAATGGACTGAGATTTTGCTCCTCTACCAAGATCCTAGGAATTAGCTACTTGTGCTGCGTTGGGAAACTGGAATAATGAGCTGTAGTGGTCGACCTGTGAGTGGTATGTAAGGATAAATGGAACATACTTACGCAGTAGTTTCATCAGCACTGTACCGTAGCACCTCAAGACTTCCCTAAAGACGAAAGAAGACAATACTAGGCGATAATGTGCATTGCCAACGTGTCATGAGGTTTGGCACTATTGGCACGGGTAGAGGGTCAGGCTCTCCGACGGAGGCACAGCGAAGGAGTCTCCAAGTTACCCATTACCAAAACCAGGAGTTTGACGACCAATGTATATTGCGTGACTGCTTTCCTCCTTTGGGCGTCGTTCCCGCCGCTTCCCCGGTTAACCTCGCATCTCTCATCGCAACGTAGTTAGTGCTGTAAACAAAAACACCCGCAAACCAACCAATCATGAGAGCCCTCGATTTTTCGTGCGACTGAGAAGGTATCTGAAAGCAAAGTCACCGATCCATTTTAGCTATTTCTCTGGATCTAGATTTATGTCATATTAGGGAATTGTATTGGGGAAAGGAGAAATGTGTAGGCTATCACGTTTGTTCATTGCTAGTCGCAAGAACACTGGTCCAAAAGGGGAGTCGCTTAATAAAGGACGAGGTATAACAGAGCTTCGTGTTTATATGCTTTATTCTTTTTCCTCGTCGCCACTTTGTACTCACTTCACTGATGCCTAGTCAGATCTAACTGAGTTCTATCCAGCTAAGTGACAGAGGTGAAGGATATGTCGCGTGTTCACCTAATTGACATCTTTATACAGGTACTGTTGACAGCTTTGTAATGAACGCATCCCAGTGGTTCTTGACTGGTGTTATTTTTATTTCCAATGGTTTTCCGGCAGGCCACGGGATTAGGGTAGTTGCCTAAGGTAGACGGCATCTTCAGACCAATAGAGACAGTCACAGATTCCCTTGTCCGCGAGATATGCACTTATTCGGTAATAAAGATTGGTGTATTTGTCCCTTAGGATAGGATTTGCCTTCCAATTCCCAATGCATCTCTACGTGACCGCCTGAAAACGTAAGAAGGCGCGATTTTGGGTAGGATATGTACTATTGACGTATAGGGGGACTTGAAAGGAGTCACGAGCACGACCTGGAGGCCAGGGAGCCCTCAAGTAACGGACAGGTAAACTATTAATTGATGTATTACAGAACTGGTGTCTTAGCAAAAATAACATTTGAATTGGCGGAGGATAATACAGAGCTGCACATCTCAGACAAGAAGTTGAGACGCATAAACATGTTAGCTGCCTTTTACAGCAAAGCAAAGGTATTTGGACCGGTAACTTTATAATGCCCAAAGCCAAACGACTTGGAGTTTCGAGCGGTGAAGCCTCGATGAAAAGTACATGCAAGGCGAAGTGTTAATATTCCTGGTTGGTGTCTTAAAATCTTCAAACCTGTGTAAGAAAAATGCGGATAAGCTTATTGCAAGTGATTTTCGGAGGAAGCAGATGTTTCGACAGTGACGCTAATCTAACGGATAAGTGCGTAAAAGGTGTCATAAAGAGGTTTCGGACCCAACTCACATTACGAGCATAACATTTTTAAAATACTATTTGTATGCAAACACCAATCTTCCCAAAAGTAAAAGCAAAACTTCTGTAATAATGTGGAACCGAATCCATGGATTGACTACTTTGAGGTAGAAAGGGATGGCAGAACCATTAATGCAAGCGTAGTGGATGAGGCAGATCACCGAGACGTCAAACGTTTCCTTGAATTCATTTTAAAATTTAATGACTTTTAGCATAGGAACATAGATGTTATAAATGCTTGGCGTTACTTTGACTGGGGATCAGGACCTCTGAAATCTTTTACATTGAATGCACTCCGTGCCTCGTTTGCATGCATCGCCGTAGCGTGGATAAGAACCGCCTCCTTTGAAAATGCAAAATGGGAAGGACATCACTGCAGTTCAGAAGGTATTAGCCTAGTGGGTCTGTGTCGAGTCTTTGACTGTCAAACCTCCTGATTGGCATTTCAGTCTAAATTTATAGCCCTAACCTAAACCTAAAGATAAGCTTTTGAATTCTGTGTCCACCGTCCGGTCTGTAAGCAGGCACGGGCTATAATTGCATCCCCACAATAGGAATTCTTTCCCTAGATGGCACCCAAGAAAGACTACCAGTCTCAATTTTTGACATTGGAAATAACTGATGCAGTCCTTTGTTCACAGATTTATCTGGAAGACGTTTCATCAAGTTGGGAGAGAAGAAAATGTTTTGAACGCATAAATCACAGCAACAAATTTAAAGCGCTTTTGCAATTGTGGTGAAGAAAATATGTCGGACCACTTTGTGCGAAGTGAAAGCGCTCACATCGGAGCGGAGCTGACGCAATAGACAACTTCAACTAATACCAAACAAAGCTGCAGTT
Organism: Taenia solium; assembly: GCA_001870725.1. Taxonomy (NCBI): domain Eukaryota; kingdom Metazoa; phylum Platyhelminthes; class Cestoda; order Cyclophyllidea; family Taeniidae; genus Taenia; species Taenia solium. The sequence continues at coordinate 303,996 of MIEF01005605.1, read as the reverse complement.
TATCCCTGTTGAGCTTCATATCTCGCCATCCATTTCGCTGGATCTCATTACTCTACGCTGCATCTAATCCTGCCAAAAGAGTTTGGTCGCCTAAAAAAACGACTTTTTTGGAGGAACGAGCACCAGAATGCACTCGGAGGAAAAAAATGCACTTCTATACAGCATTAGACCTCACATGCATGTCACTTTCTTGACAGGTTTTGTGATGAATCGCCCAGTAGTATTCCATCGACTTGATCGTACAGCTTTTGCTATCCATTCAACAACAAATGTCTAACAAAAACGAGACTCATCTGGCTCATCTCTACCAAACCAACCACTGATCCTAAAATAAGTACGCGATTTATGCTTTCAAGAAGAATGTGACATCCTCTTACTCATTTCTTTTTTTCAAAAATTCTCAAAAACACGAATTCACCATTTCTGAGCGTTTGGCAGGTGGCAGACGACAGCAAACAACTTTTGATGCTGTTGTGCAATGGAGTCTAATGCGCACATCCTCGTGGATGCAAAGTAGGTGGCCGGAGATGTTCCAGCCATCACTTGTACTGATTTGCAAAACGCATGCCGTTTCCTGCCTATATTTTAAAGCAGAGGGAGCGAGAGAGAGAGAGAAGAGCGTCAATCCAGTGCTCTACTATTGCTCTTGTATCTTCAATCACTTAACAACAACTTAATGGTTGCTGTGAGGATGAACTCGTCCCCAAAGTGGTGGCTGCAGAACCCACTCATATAACTCCTGGGGAGGGTGTAATGTACTGCACCTGGGAGTATCAACCAGAATTGGTTTAAAAAAAAATTAAGAATGCCACGGCACTGACAGCCTTCCACCATAGAGCAAGCCATTTACACTCACAACAACCGCAAAGACGAGGCCGTAAGTGGATTATCGGGAAGGAAGCAAACGGGTCTCAATCGCACCCTTTATTAACGGCTCCGAAGGCAAGGGAGTTTACTGCCTTTCACTTTCTTCACCTTATGGGAACAGGTCATGCATTTTAGTTTGTATGCAATGATGATTGACCTCTGATAAGGGGCGGCGCTCATCCAAATGACCCACTCACTACCCATTCCATGTTTGCGAAGCCCAAACCACTTCGAACTTCGGACAGAATAGTCAACTTGCTGGAGGTAAGACAATATTGACTGAATTTATCTGATTGACAATACGCAACATAACTTGAGACGCAACCAGAAATAGTCAATCGGTCAGAAGCGGGTTCTCTTCTTTTAAGACAAAGTAAGGCCTCAGGTCAGGCATCGCATGCCTGGTGCCGTTCCTCGTCTTCCGGGGGATTATTCTCAAATCGGTGGTCTTAAAAGAAAATGACGATTTTGGAGTAAAAGAGCAACAGAAATGTAAGTGATCAGAAATAGTATCTTTGCTTCTGTAGAAAGAAGTAGAAGAGTTTAACCTACCGCAGGCTTGCATATTGTTGAGAAAGACTTACTTAATAGGAAGTGTAATGATGACCGCTGACTGGCAGCCATAACGTGAGGTGCTTTCTAAAGCTTAGTTGCTACAACCATGATTGACCGCACGACCAGACTGTTTATAGTTCGTGCGCTTTCCGAGGCGAACAAATCATTTTAAGGTAGTCGTTTTTCCTACTATCAGCAAAGAATTGGGTTGTAAACATTTACCCAGTTTGACAACCAATTTTAGGCAGCTTTTTTACAGTTCCAGCAATATTTTTCGTAATTCCAGCCTTATTGTACTTCCATATTACTCCAGTGATGCTATTTATGGAATTCAATTGCCTCCACTCTCCTCAGGATGTCAAATCACCGAAGAAAATTTGGGATATAAAGGAGATGACAACATGGCTTACGTTTCAGGACTTTTGTTGGTGAGTCTACTGTCAAATAAACCTAACTACGCTTCAGATAGAGGGTAAAAACTCTTCACATGATTTCCCCGCAAATGCATGTAAGGTTTGAATAGCAGGAGATTCTCTGCCCAAATGGATAATGCTTATCAGTAGACAAAATCAGTGCGTACTGCTTTAATGCGTCTAGACAACTTTTTTGCGTGAAGTCAGTAAATGCGCTTCCACCAAAAACCCTTTCAGAGATCTAAGGAAAATGTGTTAGCCACCTGAAAATGATGCTTCATTTTCTAAAATACAAAGGGTCGAATGTCTACACTCCGGTGATCTTTTTTCTAGAATGAAAGGCATCATAAATCATCGCCCAGCAAGAGACTTGATTATGTCGTCTGTGCCTTCTCACTCACAACTGTGCCATCGACGGTTATCAATGGCCATTTCCTTTGTCGTCTTCAGATGAAATGAAATAAGGCATTGGAAGCACAATTCAGGATCCAGCTTTGAATGATGCGAATGGCAAGGAACTTATTCCAGCGCTCATCTTTTTAAAAACCAACGACTTAAATGGACTGATAAAAGCCAATAGAAAAGGGTCATCAAAACTTATCGCATTCCTTCAATCAGTGGTTTGAACCCCACGAAGCTCTTTCTTACAACAGGAAAGAACAAGCCTGTGAGGTTGGCTTCCGAGACCATCACCATTCAAAGGGGTTCGCTGTAATGGCAGCAGGGCGATGATTGTTTTGCTTTCCACTTGCAAATATTTACAGATGGCACCTATTTTCACATTTCTTCGCCTTAAATGCAGGCAGAGTCATTTATCAATTGAATTCCACACCCAAACATCATCTCCATCAGAAAAAGTGGTTTTTTACATCAATCACAAAGATCTTTATAAAAATGGACATCTGCACCAGCCATGAATGGCTCCAATAATGCGCTAAATTATGTTTATATATAGACTGAGAAGTTAGGCATTACTAAGTTATCAAAAGATCAAAGTGGAGGTTGACAACGCCACCGCCCCTGTCGAAATTTTACCCAACAGGCGGCTAAAAATATCAGAAGATTGATGCCATACCTGTTACGAATGCTTTGAATCTAAAAGGTGTGTTCCAGGAAAGTTGTAGGGAAATTTTGTGGCCCAAAAGGCAAACGCTAACGCTCACGATCGCCAGTAAGTATTCCTTACCACTCTTCCCCAACGACAGTCGACGGAACCATCTCGAAGGCATTTCCTCGCCACACACGCATACATCACCCGTGGCCTTTTCTCCTCCTCTCTTGCTACGTTGGCATTTCGTAGCCCCTTCCATCACTGTCTAAGTTATTTTGTCTCGCCGTTTGCGTGTCGGTCTACCTTTGGATCGCACCACCACGTCCCATTATCACACGCTTTTAATCTCCCCATTAAATATAGCTCTATCACTTTGTTATGGGCGAAAACAATGTGGTCTCATCAAATGCCCAGGAGTATTAATTTCCGTGCCTTAAATAGAGTGACTTTGCATAGTAATATGAGAGGGTCATAAGATCTGAAATGTTGTATGCTAGTTCGCTTTATTGCGTGAAGAAACCAATACTAGTTTTAGACGATTTTGAGCCCTCTGTCTAGTTTACTTATAAATTTCCAAAGTGGAATGACATTTATCCCGGCTATACCTAATTGTGGAGGCGTGTTTTTCGGTGACAAGTAATTTGATCTCTCCACTGGTGACAAGGTGTATCGCTACTGGTCTCTCAGACCTTCTCTTTAGTTTTGTAGCAGACTGGAAGCTGCAGACATTAGGAGACCTTTTTCCTTAAAAATGTACTTAATCTCAAGGGGAGGTCTGTAATTCCCCAATCAATTCACCTCTCTCTGTCACTCAAAATTATGCACATTGTTGACACTGTGTTATCATATATCCTGCTGCTCTCATAATCCCACTCATTTTGCAGTGAATTTTCGACTATCTTTGCTTAGGTGCTCAGTAGACTACAAAATCGTGAAACTGGTTAGTCTTCTGCCTCTTTGGTGTTTTCGGCACAGGTGATAAAAAATGAAGGAGGATACCCGCAAAGTGGATGCAAAACCTTGATAGTATACTTGAAATATGTTTTAAATAAAACAATCATTAAAAGAAGTATATCATCCGATTTCTTCAACGGGCACTTTCGGTTTTGCTGAAAGGAGTATGAATAGATGGCCTTATCACCATTAGTTTGGCTCACCTCTTTTATAATAGACTTTAAAGTTTTGAAATTACGTTCATTTACAACTGGAGGGAATGAGCCCCGAAAGACTATCAGAGTTACAAATCAGAGCCTTTCAATCGACGGCTAGCATTTGTGATACATAATTATTGAAACAGTCAAGTTCTAGCCAGAGGGAAAGAAATTATGAAGAAATATTCTGGTTGAGACTCATTTCCAATCAAGACGGCACAAGGACCCATTCTGCAGACCACTTCTCTCAAAACGAAGTAGACTGCGCGCAGCCATAAACCTGCCTCAGGTCTTAAAGGGCATTCACCTACCGGATGCTGGATCAGAAAAGCCTGAGAGAAAAGTATTCTCGTCTTAAATGGTTTGGTGGGACGAATCTGCATGTTACTTAATTTCTCAGACCATTGTAATGATCGGAGATAATTACTCAAATCTTCATCAGTAAATATGCAAAATAACCTGTGTTGGGACCCAAGACTTTCTCAGAGGCTTTTGAGATGCATGGAGGAGTTGATTGAATGGTAGCAGAAACGGTGCGAACAAAAACTCACGACAGAAAGATAGAAAATGAAGTCTGGGGAGAATAAAGGGTTCGTGAATCAAGCTTGGTTCACTTGCAGCACAAGAAGACCAGCTAAATGGTTTGGATCGTGAACTTTGAATAGCTCTTTAGTGGAATGAGGGTAGAGGTACATGAGAGGAACTGCGGTTACAGTATGCCACGGTTACTAAAGCTTGGTAAAACATCCTTTGTCAAAACAAATGCGTTTGTTTCGCCAGCGTTGTTTGTATTGGAGTCTCTAATGCTTAAATGCGTTTTATGAGAAGGGCTGAAATATGAATAGGGGCAGTTAAAAGTGCTTGCAGCATTTCCCTTTAGCATTCGGTTTATTTTATTTATTTTGCTCAGGACTGAAAAAAAAGTCTTCGGTATTTAAAAACAAACTCTTGAGTGGAGTCAGACGAAGCTATATGGCAAAGCCTTTCCTCCACTCATGGCCGACGACGAGGAAAAAGATCAAATTCAAGACCAGAAATGCTTTACCAGAGGTGTTCAACTAATCTTCATCAAGTAGTGCATGCTAATTTTTTTTCTTTTCAAAGGTAGGACGAGACAGTTTGTTCTGGTTACCCATTTAGAGACTTTGAAAAGCAGAGAGCTTCTGATAAGACTTCCTGAGTAAAGTCGAAACTTTCAGGCAAAGTGGCTGAAGTTGTCTTTATTAGTATCAAAATAGTTTAACACGTTGGTTGTTTGTTTAACCCTTGTTTGGTAATGGGCTACCTTGGGCTTTCTTATTGTGCCCATTGCTGGGTGTCGGTAGGCCCCCAGTTGGTCCCTTTTGCGTCGGCAGAACACCTTCTACCTGAGTATTGGGCATTTTTCGACTACAAAGAAGTATCAGGGCACTACAGGTAGTACTTTAAAAGGGCTTTATTAAAGTTCTTTCGGAGATTTTCCACATTAAATAATCAGAAGAACTACCTCCACCTTGTTGTACTTTTAAAAATATGCAAGGAAATCAGGTTTTGATGTAGTTGGTAGGTAGTTTGTTCATTTCAGAATCAGGTGTTACACTTTTGTTGATAAAAACGAAAATAAACCGAAAATATCACCCCTCGTATGTCGGCTCGGTTAGTTTTCTGACGTGTGGGTTATGCACAGCCAGGAATAGAGTCAGCGATGAGAACAGGAACATAGTGCCGCCTCATTCACCTTTCCATGGTTCTACAAAAAACTCTGAAATATGTGATAAACCATTAATAACTTAAAATATATGTTAAAAGTGGTCCCTGAGAAAGTATGCTGAGAAAGGGATTCGCCTTTTGCAGTTTAGGGAGCGAGCCTTCCCAGCCTATTATCAGGAAAAATAGTAAAGTTCATCTTCAAGTTTAACAAGTAGGACTGGGAAAAAAAGGTAAAAAGGAAGTTTTCTTCCAACAAATGTAGTTATCACTGCTACACAAGGCAAAGAATTCAAAAAGAGTTTGAATTCCTGTATTGATAACCATCTTTGTTGACTTCACTGCAGCTAATAAGCAGTTTTAGCAGTCAACAACGTGTTTTGGCAGGGGCGAACAAATGCTATTCCAGTGGACTGCGGCCTTTCTCCTGGATGAAACTATGGCGACTCTCCACCGAGGAAAATAAACAGCATTTCCGTTGCCCAGCTACCTTTCTTTGTCCCGTTTGGACACATGGCTTTTCAAAAGCTATCACCGTAGGAGGTATGCACCATCCAATCTTTTGCAATCTCAAACAGATGACCCTACCTCCGATGCTGTTTTGCCCACCAAAGGGCGTAATATTCAGTATCCTCGCTTCCGTCATCCGAAGCATAAGGGTGGTCGTGAGTGTTGAGAAACACACCTAAAAGAAATTCATCTCGGGTGCATATTTAACTACCTGGAGTGGTCGATCTTTCTGCATTTGGACGCAATCCTGACACCCTAACATTCCGTCCAAGTTTATTTCACGTTAATAGAAAATTGCCTGCAGGCGCGACTCGCAGCCGCAAGCGTCCATCTCAACGTTCACACATTCGAAAAGAACATAATTTAAAAATACTTAATCAGAATAATTCAAGTGGTAATAAATTACTGTTGGCATTCCTAAAAAAGTGTAGTGTTGATAAATGCCATATCAAGAACCCACCTTTTCTGAATTCGTTTTTGGGCGGAGGTTTCGTAGGTCCAGCTGCACTTGTGCCAGGTTTTGCATCCACAGTAAGAACATAAACGGGCATAGTATTTTTGTACACAATTTTACAGCCAAACCCAAATGGAAACACACTCAATGGGAGCGGTGCATGTGTTGTCAGGGTGGTAACAGCTCGCCCATTCCTGCGAAGGCATTTCAAAAAGTTATAGTTGATAGTCCACGAGATTAAAAGGACAAAGGGAAACTTGCAAAGCTGCAAACTAAAAAAAACCACAAAATGCATGCTTTCGGCTGCAAAAACATTTTTAACGATATAAAAGGTATTCCTGAAGAGGGGAAAAGCGTAGAATCACCTCAAATTTCTACTGTCTTAAAAAAGTGGCAAAATTTTGCAATACCTTGCCGGTAGATTGTATAGTGTAAAACTCTAACCGTTTTTCCTTAATTCACTTTTTTGTTAAAAGGTCGTTTAGGGTGTCCAGTTCCGGGCGGCCTTGCCCCCAGGTTATGCCAGTAGTCGCTCAGCCCTCCAGTCCCTTGGCAATACATACTTTGCCCCGACATCTTGCTTTCTGTCACCTTTGGGAAAAGTCTCGCGCGCTAAAACAATAACTTCAGCCAAGAATCAAAAGCTAGTTCTTCTATTATTTAGCATAGAGCCATGAGAACGGGCTCTTTTGCACCCACTTAATAACAAAATGCAAACCTTTATCTGTTAGCATCTGAATTTTTTCCCTGTCCAATGTGGTAATCAATTTTTTACCCAGGACATCCAAATTCTACAACAGCTGTGACAGAATTCTTATTCACCGTTTCCATAAGGACCATAATATTATAAAAAGTATTTTAGGTGGTTTTATAATGAAGGAAAAGTAATAATAATACGCCCTTTGTTTTGGGCATGCATTCAATAGACGGTAGTTCTTTTTAAAAAGCTGGGAACAAATACCCTATCTTTTGGGGATGCCAAAAATAATTTGACTGTATTGATACGCCTAGAGGGTAGGAGGACCTTTGATTGAAAGGCTGGCATTGTGAAGAGTGAATTTGAGACAAATGTCTTCGGAAGTTTAGTCATTAGGATAAAAAGGTGCTCTTTTCTTGCTTTGTTCAAACAAATGAGTATATTTAACTGATATGTTGGGCAATATCCACTTAACTTAAGACAGTTATCTTAGTTGGGGCAACGGAGCAGGCAGAGGGGTGTACGACTAGCCTGAGATATTTTCTGCAATTCAAATATACAGTCGTAGTACGGCACTTGGCTCCTTCTCTGTGTGCGTGGATAGCGACGGATGTTTGCGCGATGAAGTGAATGGAGCTTCATTACCGCAAGCAGTGATGTCCACCCTCCTGCATAATGGCATCTGGACTGGACCGAGCACGACTTTTTCCTCAGCTACTGGAAAAACAGCGCAATCCAGTTCTGCGAGAACGCCTCTCCACTGTGGAAGGTAATAAGACGAGGCTGCTGAGAGTCAACAAGGAGAAAGTACGCCATCCAATTCACAATGTGTAAATGAAAAGGCTAATCCCTATGCATGCATAAATTTTTAACTTTTGAACTTTCGAATTATGGCATCAAAAGTGTAATTGTTTCCTTACATTTCTTGCAGTTGGTAAATTATTGTTCTTATTTTTCCCTTCCAACTTTTCCTTGAGCTATAACCTTTAATTATGCCCAGGAAAATTGCTTATGACAGACAAATTACTGTAAAAGCATAAATTCGAAACACTTTTTCCTCAGCATCAACCACATCCAGTTGAAATGACAACAAATACCGCTCTGAAACGAGTTTGATTATCTGACATTTGGTTTTGACTATTGCACACAAGAACCCATTTCAGCTGCCGCTAATTGCCGGCTCCAATTTTGTTTTCGCTTTTGCTCGAGAATTAACCTCTCCAAGTAAATTTAAACAAAATATATGCCTTACATTTCGACAGATTAGAGGTCACAACCTAGGTTAACCGAATCACCTTGGGATAAATAGTTGCACCATTTTGGCACATTATCGTGGTCAGAAGAGCCATCTGTTTGAAATTTGTTGTCCAGATCCTTTGTGATAAATGCTCAACCACTGTGATTCAAAGCTTAATTCCCACTGACTAATACGGTGGTATCTATATCACCCATCCGTCCACACGGAAAAGCAAGCTATGCTCCCTTAGTTTGTGCACTTTTCCACAACAAATTTTCCTGACAGGACCACACCTTCATCTTGAATCGCGGTTAAAAATGAGGATTAAATTGGATCCATATTTCCTCAAAATTAATTGCCTTGATTGAAGAGTCCTTGGCATTACTGAGTGTCCCCTAAGAATATACCTAGATAAGGCTTGGTGAGTGCCCTGTTGGACCCAAACAGCTGCAAGATAAAGATTTATGCATACCACACATCTCTCAACTCTTTGTATTGACTGTAGCTACCACATCCTTGGGAATTGGGAAATACTTGAGGCGTTGTTACTTATATAACGGTAACACAACGATATCTGATTAAGTTACATGCCCATGTGCACGGAATCTTCCGACGTCAAAGGGTCGGTAATCGTCCAGATTGCACGACCTTTTACCAAGGCCATTCCTGTCAATGGCTTAACAACCATTTTGCACACTCATTCATCAGTTCTGACTAGAAGTACGCATTTCACAACATCTTCAGGCTTCATATCAGTGATAGTGGCTGGTGATCATTTCGGAAGAGTGACTCTTCTAACCCATTTGCCTGGGTACCAAATACATAAGGCGTGGCGATGAGAAGACTTATTGTCAATAGCTGGGCCTGTGAGGCCAATGGAGGGACTCGGCTGCGCTTTTGGCATCGTGGCCGGGAAGAGTTGAGGTGACGGTAGATGTGAACGAGTTGTACAAGTGTGTTATGGAGCAGGTCATTAGTCCATAACGAAGGCTTCAGGTTTGCGGTTCTATAGTCTTCAATGTTGTCTCAAAACTTGAAAGCAACTTTTAGGTATCTCGAAAGTTGAGTACAGAATGAAGACACATAAGGCTACTTTAAGGCATGAGTTTTACAAAAGCGTTCTCCTCTTAGGCATCCCATGAACTATGCTAGATACGTAGCATCGCCTTTATCTGCGTAGCCCTACAGTGTAGTTTGCAAAGAGAGCTTGACTTTGTTCTCACCGACACTTAGGAGAATCCTTATTTACGATGGGATCCAATACGCTTACCCCGTGATTTGGAATCAATTAATGACCCTCACCACTGCCTCTACAGTGCCTGTGGATTACTCGACCACCTTGCAATGAGTAAAGCGGTAGAGTGGCTACGACTAGTGCTGTGGACAATGCTCAAATGAAAGGAGGCTGGTGACTGCATAGAAGTATGGACATCTGACATACCAACTTTCATCTCAATTTGCTCGCACAACCCAAGAACTTAGGGCTGATGGTAAAAGTATAATCATATGTTTAAGCAAGACTGTTAAAAAGCAAAAAAGCTATAATTTTTAGTGACTGCGGTTCCTCTAGCTCGTCCAAGCTGAATTTAATGGAATGCTTGCTTTATCAACAAGCCCATCTGCAGCAATGATACTTTGTTGGCCTCTGACACTAGGAATTTTATTTCCCCCAGTAGTGAAGGCCCTTTGCTCTTACTTTTAAAAATATTTTATAAGGCACTTCTAGTTGGTTAACCAAGTAAATGAATTGGTGAATGGCATGACTGAACCCTCCCGAAGATGAAAGGGAACATTTATGTGATGTAGCTACGTCTTTTTCATACCGCAGTAGGCGAGGCGCTTTTCCATCCAGTTTTCCGCCACAAAACCTTTCAAGCTTGTGATACCTTTTTTCCCAGTAGGCAGTTTTGTTTCGCTTTATCTTCCGGCAATTTTCATCCAATTATCCATTAGAGTTGCAATTTCCATATGATTCTCAAAGACAATTTTATTCTCATTCTTGTTTCTCATCCCGCTTTTACAGCTCACGGTCTCAGAGGGTGCAATAAGTGGGCTATGAGGGGAAAAATACATTAGGGAAAACCTTTGCGTCGCTGCTAACAAATTGTAGTCTTAATCAGACCAACGTATAACAGAGGGCTCTGCTTTCCTGTCTCCAAAACACGCAGCGTGTCTCCTTGACCTAGGAGACACGAGATCCTTCAATGCATATGGTGGATTTCCTAACAAAATATTGGGCAGGCAAGAACGAAACTATAAAACCATAGGATTTGAATGGTTCCAGAATGTTAGAAATGCAACACGAAAGGAAGTAAAGACTTCTGTAACCTCGAAAAGGCAACGGCCTCAACACCTGGACATAATTTCGTAGTTTTTTTGTGACCCAAATGAAAAGCAGACCTTCTGCCATTAAAATTTATGCCAGGCCGTTGGTTTTAAAGTTTTCGATAACTCTAGGTCAAGACTGCCACGGATCAATTGCAGAAGGTAAACAGCATTAGTCACCAATTTCACGTATAACTCGGAAATCTGCCTTTGAACCTAACATTACCGAGGTCACCGAAAGACCACTGCATGACAGGCGCGGTATTCTCTATTAGGCAAAACAAATTAGCAGTTTGTTAAGGGGACTTCAGCAGGGAATGTGATTTGACCAATAAGCCAGGATTTAGTCAAGGCGCCTAAAGGCACAGAAACCACGAAATCGTCACGACGCCGCCTTGATGGCATGTCCCTCTGGCCATGCTCATTGCAATACAGTTGACCTGTAAGTTACACTGGTGTGTGCATCATCTTGACGAAACGTCAGAGATGCACAGGAAGTGAAGTAGGAAGTGAAATTTGATTACCTTTACCTAAAAATTCTAGGAATGAAAAACCCCCTCGGAGACACTGATTGTAAGAAGGAATCACCTGAATGGGTTCAATTTAGGATAATTTTCTTGAACGTATCACCGCAAATAAGTCAATGAAGACTAGATTTAATCGGATTTGAAAACCGAATTAGTGAGTGATTAATCTCTCAAGTACTAATCCCAAAAGTCTCTTCGAATAGGCTTTGAAGTTAAAACTGTTGCGCTGTTGTCCTTATGCATCGCTGATTGAAGCAAAGCACGAATTTGCAATTTAGAAAACATATTGCAACCTCTCATTTCTCCTTACAATGATGGACAGTTTAAAGGCTGCAATCGAACCATCAGCCTTACTTGCGATCACTATTATTAAGAATTAGGTGCACAATTTGACCTAAGTAGTGTCTGATTTGAAGAAGAAAATAAAAGAGCTAATCTGTGTAGACCAAAGGTGACAAAAATGGCATAAAGTGACTGAATGATTGGACTTTGATCTTGCTTTGCCTCACCAACCCCATTGTCTCGCCTTTACTGAAATTGAGGGGAGAAAAGGCAATTCGGCAGTCTTACCCATGCACATGGGAAAGTAAAGTGCTGTGGGATTGCTGATGCTATCAACTTGAAATGGATTCTGCTTCTCCTCCATCATTTAGGAGAACGATGACATCAGCATTGGCTGCAGTGGCTTCGTGAGCAAGGCAGAAGAAAAGAATGGAACCATTTTGCCGGTGTAAAGCGTTGTTTGGCAGTATCTCGCGTTTGAACCCTGCAAATCTTTCTTGACTTTGTTCCACTTAACCAGTGGATGGGAATATTTGGATGTGCCAAACATGACTTTTGGAAAGCAATGTTTCAACATTCAAATGAACTGACGTTGACACCTCTATTGTAGTGAAGAGGTGGTTACGCACCTCTAAACATCATTTTTTCTCACGCTTCAATCACTAAAAATGTCCGTCTTTGCCGATTGTCTTGGACACTGGTTTAGCCGCTGGGTATGTGTGCATTTTGAGAGAAAAAAGGATTTGGAACTTTTCCATATCCAGCCAAACCAATCACTTTGACTAAACTTTACAAGATTCAGTTGCACTTTGTCAGCATGGTTGTGTGAAAGAAAAGTTTATTTACCTCCAATTTATTTCAATTTTTTTCCACCTATCATCCGAAAAAATCAGACAGTCGGCCTTAATTGTCGTAGACCTAATAAATAAGTCAAACCTTTACGTGGACTCCACTTGAGAGCATATGGAAGGATTCGCGATGCTTAATTATTCCGGTGGGAGTGGATGGAGGGCATCTTGGTTTGCTCCATTAACACCACGCATGGGACAAAACGAAGTCAACAAACCACCTATCCAGTTAGAAAGGACAGTGCTTTTAAAAGGAAATCAAACAATGTCTGATGACTACGGGGAAGTATCAAAGTGGCTTTGATTGTAACTTGGAAATTTTAAGAATTAATTAGCTTTAAACGAGCCATGGATAATCACTTCTCTTAAAAGCATATGTAGCTCAGAGATTCTCCCCACAGAAAAAAGAATTTGAAAGTAAAAACTCCTACCATAATTTTTGACGCTAAAGATGATTCAGCTTATTTACGACAGTGGAGTGGCTGCAGCCTCCAACTTGGTATCTAGACTGCCGATCTCAATTATCGGACGTTCGGCTTAGCGTTGAGGCCATCACGGAATAGATAGGCGAAACCGTGATTGTTCTCCCTTTCACAGGAATTGAGTCAGTTGATAAGGATCAGTCGCTTCCGGGGAAGAGATTAGGGAGATTAACCTTAATAACGGAGCAGAAAAGTTAATTTACTGCTAGCTCAAAAACCCGCAAACCTAGACTTAGATTGCTAAGAAGAAAAAAATTTCAATTTGCCAAGCACTTATTCTATGGTTCGCGCATTGACTGTTGTTAACATCCTTTCTGCCATGAAGGCGCGTCGGGGCAAGTTTGGGGATGTTTTTTAGGTCTGCCTATTTCCATAACAGTCTATCACTGAAAGGTCAAAGGTCAGGTGTCATTGTTCCCCCCGTTTTAACTAGTCATCTGAGAAGACCGTTGCGCCAAAAAAATCCTATTCATAAAATAAATGTAATTTTATGGTCTAACTATCTTATCTGAGTTTCTTGAAGATCGACCAGAAGGATGCCGTACCGTTCGAACGAAATCAGTTTCTTTGAGAGTCTTGAGTTCTCTCTGCTAAATTACCCGCGTTAGTCTTAATTTTTGATGTAAAATTCAGGCTCCAATTCCGGAGTTTTGGACGTTTGTTATTGCATAGATGACTGAGACGCACTGTGGAGCAAAAATCAAGGAGCTGAAGTACCGTTTTGAAGGTTTAAGTGGAGCAATACTTCTCACTCATCTTGCACAACTTCTGATTCAATTTGTCAATTAGAGGTGTAAAACGGAGATAGGTTTTGGTGCCTTCGTGTCCTGCCCCATGGCTATTTAAAGGGGGAACCGAATAACTCTAAACACTGTTTTGTCTTCGCACTCGCTCAAGGATTATTTGCGTCTGCCAAATTACAAATCGTTAACCTTAATGAGCAAAAAATCTCTTACCCATTACTCCACCTAGGCGGCAAAAGGAACTTGAGGCACCGACAGATGAAGTGTTGGGCCGACGAGATTTAAAACAGCAAATTCTTCGTTCAAGTAGGCCAAATCTTAAAGGAGTTTGGCTGTCGTAGCCAACTAGATGCATCCCCAGACCCGGCTTTAATTATGCACAGGAAGCTTTATTGTGTAACTTAGGAGGGAGCATTCCCTATCCCAAACTTGATGTCGTGGCCAGGTTAAGCAAGAGTGCCTAGGGTGTTAGGGCATTCAAACGATAGGGTTACTTGATCCTTAACTGATTTGTTTGTTTCAGAAAAGTTTCTGCATTTGGAACAAGAATATTGACCTGACTTTGGCCTCTTCGCGCTGCTGGAAGACCTTCCAAGGCCTAAACTCGATAGCTATTAAGCAGTTCATATTTAAGTGCGTTCTTGTATTTTAATGTATAAAAGTTTAAAAATTCATAACCTTGTTAACCATAGAGTTAGCAAACACAGCCACAAGGGCAGAAGATGATGTATATGTCATTTATGCACTGAAAAGGAATACAGAAATATCAACTCAAAAGTCAGAATCGAGTGTATCTACATGAGTGCTATAGTCACTTGTTCATCACAAGTCGTTTGGAGGTCTAAAAAAATTGAAATCACCATTGTCTCATTTGTCATGAGCACAGAAAAACCAAACTGCAGCAGTAATGGCGATAAGGACGACGATGGAGATAATGACAATAATCATCACCAAGTTGGTAGTTGACAAGGCACCACTGCCGGCAGTTAGAAGATTCAAAACGGTTTCGTTTACTTTTGTCTCTTTTGATACATTTTGCGCCTCTTGGGGTAAAACTTCTGCATCATTCTGAGGAGGATTTTGAGGTTGAACTTCTTTAGTTTTCAAGGCTACTCTTGATTGAATTAAAGTAGCCTGAGTTGAAGTAACTAAATCGGGCTGAGGACTTAAATTCGAGTCCAGTGGTGATTCACTTAACTGGAATAAGCCTTCGTCAGCTCCACTGATGGACATATCGGATACCGTCGAATCCGCGGATTTTTGAATTCCTTTTGATTTTGTGGAGACTGCAGCATCGGATAAATTTTTATTTCTGAATTCGGCCGATTCAAATGGAATGGACGATTTTTCCTCTACAGCGGTGGACAATAAAGTCTCAGAAGGCATATTAATGCTTGCCCTGTTTTCATATGTTGATTCCGTTGATAAATCAAAAGTCCTCAATTGGTCATTTGCGTTTTCGGTTGTGAAGATACTGTGCTCGACGTCGGGAATAGCTGAAACATGAAGAGATTGATAATGTAGAGCACAGATCTAAATGCATGGTTCGGTAACAACACAGTCTAAACTGGCTGAATTTTGCCTTTTTAGGTGCTCCAAACTCAAAATCGACTCTGATAGCTGTTGCACGTGGGCAGAGAAAGTTGAATGAGACTCACAAAAAGTTACTATGTCGACTGTGTTACCCCATTCTTCAGTAGTATGTTTTTAAAGGGAAGTACTACAGCAGTTCCAGGAAATTCGATGTCACTAAGGCATCACGCTGCTGCCATTTTACCGCTTTTGGAAGCAACAATGCATGGTTCTGATGGCAATGCTCCCAACAACCGAATAAGATGCGCAATGGCTTGATGTACAATGCACACAAACAGGTACTCGTTAAGCTACTGTGAAGCCTCAATTTGTTCTTCCCGTATTATTTGTTATGCACCAACGACCCACTACTTTCCGAACCATGCACCACTCTATTTTAAAATCTATGCTCTGGTAAACTGCGAAGGAAAAATTTTACGACGTAAATTATTCAACCTCTTAGGATCAAACTATTACGGCTTGTATCACCTCGAAGGCATGGCAGAAAACGCTTTCTCTATAACCAACCCGTACTAGCTGGTCAGTCAGAATGAAGTCGCCCAAGGCAACGCAAGACCTCGTGGTTGACCGCAAAACTTACCCGTGGGAAAATTTGCACCCTAGGACGGGAGGTACTGACTCACCTTCACCCTTACCTCCCTCATTACCTTGACGATGCGATTTCCTTAAGTGACGCGAAATGCAGATGGGTGGAAAATAAGGCTGAGATTGGTAGAAACAGAAGTAAAACTATTGCTAGTTTGTATACTTTCTGAAAGAGTGTTGTGTAATAGAAGAAGTGGGTGCAATTTCATGTCTTTCTGGCAAGGAATTACACTAGAGTTTGTGTAACAGTAGTTTGAGGAACCGCAACGATGTAAGAAGTTTTCTACTATGGCTTAAGGTTGTGCGTAAAAACGGTATGAACTTTGGAGGTAACCTGCTGTTTTACAAAATAACACACTTTTTTTACTTAAAAACACAGGTGCAACTATGTCCTCACAGTGGTGATAGGGAAAATTCTATCCAACCCTCGAGTTCCTTCGTTCGACTATAATATAGCTGGTTCTAGATAAGAAAACCTTTCAACGGATCTGGAGATAACTTGGGCGGCACGTTAGTCGAGTTCTTTTTAACTGAATAATACGTACACTCACAGTGCTATTTAAGGAGCTCTCTCGACATGGTATTTTTGTAGCTATCTCGCTGGTGCTTGCGGTTTAGATACAAGGAAACAGACTAAGAGGAGCGGCAGAGGTGAAACTCCTAACGGGAGGAGATGATATTTGCTTGAGCTATTTGTCTGAATAACCGGACCTTTTCAGTGTCCACTATGATTACCTACCCGAATGGTCTGCCAGCCACTCTAAAACTTCGGCAATACTTACTTTTATATCTCTTTCAAGATTGTTCGGCATCTCTTGTCGTCTTAAAACGATGCAGCTGCGTCCATTGGGGATTCATAGAAAAATTACTTCAAAGTGGAATCGCTGCTTACCTTAAAGGATGATCTGAAGAGCAAAATTCGTTGATACCTATAAACTTAACTATAAACTGCGCTAATTTCTATAGCCGTCATGCCAATGTGGTCCTAGGGCACCTTCAGTGCCACAACGACCTCCGTTCGATATACCAGCAGGTGAGAGGAGGGGTTGTCTTGGGAACGAACCCACCGGAGAAGTGGAATGGCTAATTTCCATTTTCCATTATCCGGGCGGATTTTAACAGTATGAAACTTAAGAAAACCGTTTTATCGGTCGTTTAGATGTAACATTACTGATTCTTGGGTCTTTTGTACGACAAAAAGAAAGTCGCTTCCTGGTCCATGTCTTTTGATGCCTTCTGAGTGCAGTTAAGCAACTGTCTGATTTTCTCAAGTTACATTACCAGTGGACGATGGCTCGGAAGACCAGTCAAAGGACTCTTCAGGAGGAATGGACTGAGTAGAGACGTTTTGCGACTCTTCGCTGTAGGTGAGGATGAAGCGTGCATGACCGCTGGTGATTTGAAGTATGGGGGCTATCGAAACTTTTGCCGAGGGGACCAGCTTGATTGCCACCGCATCGGAGGCGGTGACGTCGTTGTGGCACTGGATTGTGTAGCGATCCAGCACAGACACCAGGTCCGTATCGATGCTCGAGCAGATGCTCTCCTTGCCTTCCTCGTTCACCAACACCACTAGGACCTCACCTGTTAGTAAATTATTGATTTAAATATAAGAAAAGTCGCTGCAGTTTCCCTTTGGGAAAGGCGGTTTCATAAAATTTCCTAAGTTTCTTATGACTGAAGCCTATGTAAATGTAATTTCACTGTCAGCTCAGAGCATTTGTGATGTAGCGTCACAGATGCATGGTGCCTGTTATTAGTTGATTTTGCCAACTTGTGATTCCAAACTGAGGCTTGAGATATTCTTTGCTCGAGAATGCTTCCATTATGAGGGTAGTTAACATCAATGGAGCTCTAAAACACATTTCAGATTTATTGGTAAGTTTTCAATCGTGTTGTGGCAATCAACTCGTTAAAGATGCTCCAAGTTTCCCAAAGGGCACTAGAGACATAGGGGTTGACCCTATCTAACACCAGTTTTAATTAAAACTAAGGCTGTGGAATTAAAAGACTAAAATGTGTTGCGCAACAGTACAAATGAAACAGAGTGCTGGTTAGTTTATTTATAAGTGAATTTTAAATGTCTTCACACATTGCCCACCCGGACGACCCATCATCTAATTAAAAATTGCTTTTATCATGTGTAATGTTGTCAAGCCGTTCGTTTAAAACCCACATTCACGTAAATGGGGATGCAATTTAATCAAAGTAAGGGAGTAGCAATTTTCTCTGAAAATGGCTGTGATGAATGCTGGTCGAAAGTTCCACACGGAGGAGGACTTGTGACATTAATATGGTAGCCTTAGGCAAGTGCTGCTGAATTAGAAAGAGTTGCCGAATGCGCCAATACAGAGTGAAGACTGGTGAATTTATAATCAAGACCCAATTATATACGCTCTAACTAAACTAAAGCACTTGCATTTAATTTAAAAAATGAATTATCCAGCCTTTTATTTAGAACATTAAAAAAGGGATGCCGAACCCGATTATTGTATCGAGAGTAGACTCTTCGTCACTAAAATGTTAACATTTACCTCAACAAATATTTTCGCAATCTTTTCAGCTCCGAAAATCTCGCCTCGGAGCAGTGTCGTGTTAATACTGAACGACCTGCACTTTTAAAGGAAAGGACAAAAAATGGATTTTATTCGAAATAGACCCTTGTGACAGGCTGAAACCCATTCAAGATCGAATTGTAACCATTTGTTTGCAAAGCCAAATGACCCTCTCCTTCACTTATTCATTATTGATGCGTCATCTGCATTCCCCATGCTAAAGCTGCAAGATATGCTCTTCTTAGTCTTCCGAATTATAAAAGTCAGGCCCTTTGGGCCTCTTTGACATTGCTATAATGGGACCGTGAACAGAGCTTGAGACGATCGTGACAAAACAGCGCACTAGTTTTTAGCTCACTACGGCCTCAGGGATCCTAATTTCTGCTACATTAAATTGTAGTGTTCATCCAAATCACGGTCAGAAGTCGAGCCGCCGGCTTCAAAAACACTACTCCTCTCAGTGGTATTCAATGATTACTGCGTGAACGTGCAATTAAAAAAATGTGTCCAGTGGTTGCTATTTTTTTATTTTGTCGTCTTGAATGCTCACCAGGAAATTTTGGCACTACAATTTGGGTTTTTAAAGCATTCAAACTTGATTTAGGTATGCAAATTCGGCGTAAAAATCAACACCAAGAAAAAGTGTTTTTAAAAAATAAGGTCCTTTACTTTTCATTTTTGACCACATAAAAATAGAAGCCGCTCACTATTATGACAGTTTATCAGAATCAGAGATTTGTGCACAATACGATACCGGAATTTATAATTTCATGCAGGTCATACCACGAAACCCACCCTCTGGTCAAAGTTGTGGTCGTCGTAGTTTAAACTCTACTAACCTGTCATATACTGTTACCGTCTTCTACGATTAGTGTAGCATTTGGTTGCAGAGCCTTTTAGGCAATCGAGAGTTGGAGTGCCATCACTGTCGCAAAAGAAGCAGGTGCCGGCTTACATGTGTTAATTCTGTATCCGAAGCGGATTGTCCAGAGCATGCAGGTGTCCACGGACGGAAGCAAACGAGTCAGTGATTCAGTAGTAGTTGATACATCCTGTCTGCTTTAAACTATCCAGGCTTGACTTGAGACTTGCTGCAACTCTTATATCAGTCATCCTTATTTCGATGCACCGACCATGCCTATACAGATTAATCTGTTCGTCTACTCACTTTTTTAACATCCCCTTTGAGTAACCGAAACTTTGCCATGCAAAATTAAGGGGATCGGTTGAAAGTCGTTTTGGCTGATATCATGAAAAGTGTTTATTTTGTGGTCTACAAAAAAACCACTACTTACTTCTGCCATCACACCGGAATTTGCATTTGTCTGGGCCATGAACAAAGCGGGTCATTGCGCAACCTTGGAAAGCCCTCACGGTATCAATGCATATCACTACTAAATTCAGATCATTACAGAAGCTGAAAACCAGAAACCAGAGAGACTGTTCCTGGACTTTATTCACCATTGCAAAATCGGTGCCAAAATGAATTTGCAAATTAGTTTAAGCGACCTTACTTTTGTACATTTGGTATGGCTTTAAATTCCCCACAAAAATGGCCTTGTTTTTCAGCCGTATAAGCTGCCCTTTAGTTCACCATACTTACCAAATCTTTCGTGCACAGTAGTAGCAGTTCGCCACTACACAAGAATTTTCGTCTGTTAAATACAGACAGATCCACACCTATGATTCAGATGTTGATGAATTCACTTGAGAGCATTAAAAGAAAAGCTCATAGATACGGGACCTATCACATGATCGTTAGCAGTGATCAAGGTATGATTTGTCACTATAATAATCTAGAAGTGGAGATAAATTTGACGCCTTTTGGAAGTAAAATGATTCTAGTCATGCTGAGGAGTGCCCAAACCAAGTGACAGTAAATGAGCGCATGGAACAATCCAAGCGAAGTCCTTCAGTTTTCCTAGATAATTAGTAGTAATCCTCTTTGATCGGGTTTCCTAAATTCGGAAAAATCCCCACATTTTTGTTGGCGTCGAGTAATTGGAAGGAGAGGAGCTTTTGAATGATTGGATTACATGGAAAGAGCGCATTACAGCCTAAGTGGATGGAAATATGCGTCCTAGTCACTGGTCAAGCCTAACCAAATGCTAGACGTTGAAGGGTTTTTTTGGTAATTCGAAGCTAAGCGCGTAAAAATTGGAAGTATAGGTGAGTCACTTAATGTGACCGATTCCGACTGTGCTGTACTGGATCCTCCAATCCATTCATGTCGTACCACTTCAGTGCGTCTGGATTGTGCCAAACGGACGACTTTTGGAGGGCATAAATGCAATGTTGCGCTAACTAGTAGAACTAATTGAGCTCCTATTTCAAGAAAAATTCAAGGTGCTAAAAGCTAGACTGTGCGAAAAGCGAAGACACAACACTCGGCGTGCATTTGATAAGATCACTGTATTACATTTGCAGCATTACATTGACTTAAGTAAATTATAAACAATAATTTAGGGATAACTGCGTCGAGCCTATTGCCAATTTCGACAGTTGTATATTTGAACAGCTGTTGGTTCACATTCGACCCAAAAGTGCGGAGCAGGTCGCTTCATTTTAGGCACTAGTGAAGTCTAGGCAAGCGCGATTGCGACCACTTCGACCAGTAAAGGTAAACGATAATAAAACACCTACGTGGCGGAAAATCACTTAGTAAATTCAAAGGTCCCATGGATAATATTGCTCCCTAACTTTTCCTTGTCCTCAGACGATTCCAACAATGTCTAGTCACTAAATGAAACGCATTCTTGAAGATCTCATTGACTTATATCTACCATATAGGAACTTTACCTACCTAAAATAAAAAAAAAGATAAATTATGTGTTGTGGTGAACCATTAAAGGGTGGATGCTTAGACAACTTCAAATAAACACTATGAACACTCCCAAATTTTTAAGGCTAAAATGAATTGAAGCACCGACAGATAAAACTACCACTTCCAAGGGAAAGTGATGTCTCAGGACAACTTATTGCTGTAATTAAAAAAAGGTCTGCTGACGTTCTGATCTCTTAGAAAATAGCGTTCTTTAATTGTTACAGGAAAAGGTCAAAAGGCAATAAATTACGGTTTTTTCCAAGGGTGCCAGCAGTCCCCAGGCCTAACCATGCATCTCCCCAATTTTGTTTATTTATTTGTGTAGTCTTGACCAAAAAGTAAGTTTGTTTATTCATTTAAGATATAGTGTAAAATTACACAAACGAAAGGAGATTTCCGTGGATAGAATCAAGGAAAGGGAAGTGGTAGTGGGTGGCTAAGCTCCATAAAGTAAATGGTACTCGTCAATGCAGCGCACCTTGCTATAACAGTTAACCAAGCCAGTAAAATGTACAGCTTTATGCTCATAACTATGGCCTTGCATTAATTTTAGAATAGGTGACGTCTAACATGTAAAATGCGATTCTCATCATCAAAATTTAGTTTGCCCGTCGCTTTAATGTCATCATGTCACGGGGCATAGAGCCTACGCAAAGTGTTTTCCAAGTCTTAAAACTCCAATCTCCTTCTGCTTTATATTCCACCTCTGCGCCTGAGTGGAAGAGAAGGAAACAACTTTTTGTTCCACCATGTTGCATAGCATTCTTAAAGTCTTTTAGGTGCAGTCCTCACAAAGGGCAGCGAACAAGTTAGCGCAATTCCACTTTATAGTTATAAAACCACAGTACAACACATAAAAGGAAGGCGTAACCGTCGTATCCTACTGCGAATGCAGCGCCATTGGATCGTTTATAAAATCACTAGACTCGACTGGTATGATTGAACTTATTTTGACTAAGAGAGGGCAACGAGAGGTGGGAGGTAACCTACCACAAGATTCCGCTTCACAGGTAATTCGTCCATTGAATCGAAGGGCAAAGAGAGTTTTCTGTAGCTGTGTCTTATTTGCCAGATCTTTCGGATCCTCGATTTTCCAGATACTCACGATCGGTACAAAGTCGCCTTCGTTCCTCCCATCCTCTTCCTCCATTCGTGTCAGTGGAAAAACGCGTCCTACATAAAAATCAAGCAAAACATCAACTTTCATGCAGAAAAAATTACACGGTGGTTTTTATCTTTGATTACAAATAACACGCTTAGGCTTTACATTGCTAATAGTTTACCAAAAATTCCTCAATTTTATAATAGGGCATCTTCCAGACCTGTCCGTGTAATGATGTTTATAAAAAGAGACACAGGGGTGACTAATAAACAAAAACTCTGGTTACAATGGCTGGATTTTACCATTTGTAACTTGTGGAAGGAAGACATATGTGAACTTCTGAATATGCAACGACCCACAGCAGAAAGGTTCCCAAGATAGTGCCGACTTTGAGCAAGTACACTACCTTTGTATTCAGCAATGTGTCCAAAGACAACCAGAGCAGAATCAGATTTGAGCGAATTGAAACGACTTTAAGTAATTTCGTTATGAAGAAAATGATTTATAAATATTTCAAACCGTTTGAAACTACAAGCCATTAATGACAACTCAGGTAAGAAGGTCTTACAGCAAACTTAAACCAGAGAGTAAAATCTAAACATAGCTTTGAGATGTTACCTTAATTAAATGGCTTTCTATTAGAAAATTTTACCCGGGAGAAGCTACGGGAGCACAGCAAGGCAAATACACCCCAGAAGTGCAGTTCACAAAAGGACCGTAACCCCAAAAGCCAGACAAATCTACGGAATCGGTCAAGACTACTGTGTTTGGATGTCGTCTGTTTCATGATTTAAGATTCATATTGTTTTATTTGACCGCCTCATTATGATAAAAATTGAGGATTAAAAACGGAGCAACGCATGCGTCGCTCAAGAACATAGGAACATTTTCTGTTTTGTATTTAACAACGCTGGCCTTCCCAGTGTTCCGTGGCATTGCAACCTTACCGGTAGCATGATCCTCTGCTACGTAAGTTTAACAAATTCACTTTTATATTCACACGCCTTACATCACCTAAGGACACCGAATTACCGAACACGAAGCAACCAACATTAAAGCAAAGCAGGAATTTTTAAATGATCTTTATCACTTGTTTAGTCGTGGGATCAGAAACCCGACTGCAGATACATCCTTCTGTAATGCCGTATCAAGATGTTCAGGTTGCATAGCACCGGGGTATAAAATTAAAAGTGCGAAGTAATTTTAACTTCTATAGGACTGTACAGTGTGAAGAAGGGCACTTTCAAACATTTTATTATGCCGCTTATGAGAAACGTTATTATTTACTGCGAGCTGCTATCATGGATTGCACTTTACTTTAAAAAATGCATTGTCCAGTGTTCGGGAGCGTAACCGAACCATCCTCAGGGAGATTCCCACCTTAAATGACCTTTTGCAATAAGCATTTAAAACGTGAATGGTGGAAAGTGCCAAAGATCAGAGGTGCAAAGAATAGCTTTTCGTCTCGCCAAAATTGGCCTGAGGCATAAAGTTCTCCTCCCCCAGTTTGCTCTAGGGCAAATTTTACCACGTAAACCATCCACCTTTTTGGATATTCCATTGTAGACCACTGCTTAGTCGTCATTACCACCAAAAAACTAAGTCCACAGCAAAATACGGTTGCTTACCCAAGGGAGACATTTTCAAAAATTAGAGTTAGTTTACCATTGGAATGAGTAGTGATCTCATCGCATCGCTTTTGTTGATAGTCATCCACAGGCAGGCTTGTGACTCTCGAGGGAGAACAGTGACCACACGAAGCACTGGAGATGAATTTTGAAGGGAGTGTCTTGCAATAAAAGCGCATTTACTTTAGATGTGGATTTATGCACATGAGTATTTTGAGACCCACGATTCAGATGTTAACATAATGCCACCGTGTCCCGGCCTTAGCTTTCCCGCACGCTAGCACTAAGTCATCCTCAAATTTGTTGTACTTTATCATGTTTGCGGATGTGATTAGGAGCACTTTTCTATGTTCTTATGCAAAACTGACTCGTATGTATTAAGTGCTAGCAAGGTGTAGAGTTAATTTCCCCTCCACATCAATGGTTTTCCTTAAAAGCTATGCACTTGCAACTCTATAGGTCTGATCTGATTCCCCTTCCCAATTCTGGCGTCAGAAAATACCTCTTGCACTGTATCTTGAGGGCTGGTTTTGTTAGCTATTCCATCTGGATTGATGGATAGAGACACGGCTCGGTGTCGCATTGTAGGATACTTTTTGGGATAATCGTTCAATCAATCATTTGGTGGGTTGCAGGTATTCGAATGGTGCCACACCAAATCTCCATTTATGTATACCTAGAGGCATTATTAAAAAGTGTATGCCTAGCTAGGGAGGTGAGGAAGGAAATATCAAGCCGTACTTACCGTACTTTGGTACGGAATTCTTCTCATCAACCAAAGTTAAGAGATGGGTGTGAGTTGTCCTAAACGAAATCATTTCACCTAGAGGTGGGCGCATATGATCAAGCCACCGTTAAAGATCATGGCAATGAAACTTTTTAATAATTTTTTAATGAGAAAGTAGTTTGCTTACACTTCTCAAAGTAAAATTCCTTTTGCCTGTCAGATGTGGTGACTTTGACAAGTGACAGTCAATGGTTTGGACAAAGTAAACTGCGGATATCATTGTAACATTCTTGTTATTTTTTAAAAGAAAGTTGATATTAGTGATCATTCATTCATTAAATCAAAAAATTTACTCTGCATTTCACAATGTCAAAGCTATTCCTCCTCATTCTTTAGTTTACGCCTTAATTTGCATTTTGGGTGCCCGATTTGCGCCTAATCCCTCACAAAGTGGATGTTGAGAAGTGAACCTGGTGATTATGGTTTTAAGTTGGGATCTTAACGCATAATTGGAGTGGGTTGGTGCTGATCACCATTAGCTCTCTCTTCCTCTTCCTTTAGCGAGGCTCCATTTCCTCCACCCCTTTAAAGTGCACTATGGTTGAATTGTTGCACTTTTACCATGGAACTTGCTTCCGCTGCAAGCTGGATGATTTTGAAAAAACGATGGAGAGATCTGTTTCAGACGGTGAATGGCCAATCGCGCACTATATTTACGCTATCGGTTAGATGTGGCCTTTTACAGTTACTTTCAAATGCTTCCATCACGAAGCGTTGCAAGGAATTCAGAAAGTTATTCATAGAATAGTCAAAGAAAACTAGAACATGTATCTGATATTTAATTGAAGAAGTTAGTGTAAAACCGTTTACACCTCCTCTTCCGTATAGGGCACCAATAGCGGCAGTTTTAAGCTCCTAACTACCATTTAAATTTGGACGTAAAAACGCAATTTTTCGAGGGGCTTTACATGGTATGGTGCTGCTTTATTCTGGCAAAGTTTCATTTTATCAATGAACCGAGGACTTTGAGGAAACAGACGGAAAAGCATTTCTGCTCATTCTTTGACTGCAATAAAAAATATGGAAAGTTAATTACATGGAGAATTTTATGAATCATGTGAGAGATTAATCGGATGTTCCTCTGCATATCCGCGAAATTTTCCAGGATCACCTCAGGAAGAAGTAACGAGGCATGCGAGATTTGGAAATTGAAAATTAGACCAATGGAGGGTTTTGCCCAACTCCATTTGCTTGAGCGCTTTATTTCCGGTCACCCAAAAGGGAGGTAAAATTAAGCTTCCTTGTAATTCTTTAAACGAATTTTGTCATGCCTTGATGAAATCGAACGCGATTAACGCTAAATTAGGCAAGTATGACTTTTCCCGACTTACCAGAATGCGATGATCACCCAAATTACTTTATTTTTTGAGTCAAAAGTGCTGTACGAATTTGGGAATAAAAAACCACTCGTGAGATTAGTTTTGTTTCGTTCGCAAAAAAATAGAATGGCTGGTACCTAACAGCTTACAAAACTTTATTGACAAGAACGCCTTGAAACTACTGCCTCCGCAGAGTTAAGCATGCGGATCATTCGTGGTCCATCCCAAAGGGTTTTGTTCAAGTTACTCTAATATCATTGCCATTTTACCAGTGTCCATCTGCAGCATGGCAGTGTCTCTGATGATAGCAGTGCTGTTTTATTCAATGGTGAAATTGTGAGCATGTAGGGATGCTCTTCCATCCGGTACAGGTAATGCGTCCCTTGAGGACTTAAAATGAAGTGGTCCATTATTTAACTACGAAGTGAGTTTGCGATGCAAACTACAGCTTAATTGAATCCAGAGCAAACAATTTAGTAAGGCGGTCGCAAGAAACCGCTCGACACTACACTAATCAGTGCTCTCCACTGAACTTAAGTCGAATCAGTTATAAGAATA
Source organism: Taenia solium (assembly GCA_001870725.1). Classification (NCBI taxonomy): domain Eukaryota; kingdom Metazoa; phylum Platyhelminthes; class Cestoda; order Cyclophyllidea; family Taeniidae; genus Taenia; species Taenia solium. The sequence continues at coordinate 277,217 of MIEF01005605.1, read as the reverse complement.
ATTGGGAAGTTAGCACTTGCATCGGCTTGTGAGCATCACAGTTAGACAGCTAAACTTTTATTATCTCTTCCATCGCAGAAAACATACACTTTGCTAAAATAATTAAATGATTTTATCTTGTAGATGGTTGGTGCATTCACCAATAACACCAGAAGTTAAATAAATCTTGCTTAGAGTTACAAAAATTTCGTAGCCTGATGGGAATTGGGGATAATATTGTGGAGTCGATTAGACCTAATGGCTTGCATTTTCACTAAATAAACAAACAAAATTCCGACCAATTCAAGAAGTATCAAATAAGGGATCTGTCCCCTCCCCTCACACAGTCGCATATTGCTTAGGAAGCTCAAAGCCGAACTCCACCTCCTCCTACTAAACAGCTTTGCCGAACTCTGCAGTAATTGCCGATGCTATCACTCGCCTAGATGATAGAAGAGAAGGAAAACCCTCCTCAAGTCGATGGCATCAGCAATCCCATAGCATTCTACTTTCCCATGTGCATAGGTAAGATTGCCAAAGTGCCAAAATGCAGTCGTTTCACACCGTAACAAACCGTTCCACTGAGTTAACGCCAACGAGATCAGTGAAGCTAAGCTAGACTACAGTCACTTTTGGCATCTTCGGTTCACACTACTTTACTTATTTACTTGTTCATTTGCCATTTCGACTTCGATACGATGTGAGTCACCTCGTGCGCTTTATTTCCGATAATAAAGATCACAACAAGGGCTTATGCCTCGGTTGGTGCCTTCAGACCGATCCGTCAGCACCTCCACAAAATATCAAATTCTACAGATGGGAAGACTAGGCATATTACCCTTGCCAAGGTTGGAAACAATGAGACATCAATAAAATGTACGTTTACTTCACCTGCTGTAGATACTCTTCCAAGTTATTTAAAATTACCGTTGTCAATAGGACCACGAGCCATTCAAACTCACCGACCTATATTTTACCGAGATGATATCTTTGTGTGTAAATCAAGGCATCTAATTTGATACCTGCAAGGTGTTTTTGCTATCCCATTTAAAGGTAGGCCTCAACAAAGGAAGTGGTCTTTCGAATTAAAGGATGGGCGAACACAAATGCCCACTCGAGATACTGGGGTGGATAAGAATTTAGGAACCATCCTGTGAACCAAGTGTCTGCACTCATTTGCCACAAACAATTCCTGCCAGATTCTTCAGCACTTTATCTCTTGTTCACAGTAGCGCAGTTACTTCCAAGAAGAAATGAATTATGAATTGATAACAAAACGACGTTGTGGAAGTGTATGAAATGACCAAATAAAAAGATCCGAGCTCGTAAAGCCTGAGCCACTTCATTACGTTTAGGGCTCCGCTGTCATTGAAGCAGTGAGGCAATGAAGATGACGAATGACTCCCGTTCTAACTGTGCTAATGAACCTGCTTCTTATTCTAAGTGAGACAAATCAGTTTGTCGTATTCTTGAAAGAAAAATGCAAGTGCAAAAAGAATTTTCGAATAATTTAGGTTAACTGTTTTGCCAATTCAAGCATTTGCTAAATGGAAAGGATAGAGGAAAGAACGCCCAAGGGCTTAAATGCCCTCTGCTAATGCAGACTTCTTCATTATAAAAACGGGAGTATCTCCCATGTCTCAGAAGATAACCACACCAAAAACACTGCTACTTGCAGGAACGATGCCACATAAATTGGGGATGAAATGAATGATGTAACCAAACTGAACTGCTGGAAAGTTTGGAAAAAGGAAAACAATGATTGACAAGGTTCCAAAAAGGTCTCCTGGATGACGTGATAGCCCTTCACTATAAGTAGTACATCCACCTAATTCAGGACGAAAATCACAAAAGGCTCGTGCACATTTGGCATTTACGTGACAACTTAAAGAGAGCACTTTTCTACCGATCCACCAAAAAAGTCATGAGCTCAAAACAAAAAATTGGAGGAATAATGCTGCCAATTGTATTTAACAGCAAAATTTGTTAGAATTAATAGTAAAATTGAATCCAGGGAACGCATTTATGGTAAAATTTGCATTTCTATAAATGTGTATTCTCATCTGAGAGCATTGGGACATTTTAAAGACTTTGGAAAGGAGTTAAGGGAACAGAAATTCGGTCACCGAGACATCAACACAGAACAGACAGTTTCGTACATTCCATCCTCTGCCCATACCTTCGAGAGATCAAACAAGATCTTATCCAAACGCTTGTTTATTTTTCCTCCCCACTTTGCCACGAGGCACTGTAATTATTCATCGCTGTTAAATCTGAAAATGTTGCAGTTGACAGCGGCTCAGCATAGTAGACACTTTTGGGATTAATTTTCTATCATGTTTTTAGAGCTAATTTAAAGCGTCTTATATCCCTGTCTGATCTATTTTAAGCAAATGCACAGTTAGCCTATTTTTGGCATTTATTGGCGTTTTATAAGTTGTAATAGGACCAACTGACGCTTTTATTACTAAAATTAGATACTTAGAATCAGAATTAGGTGGTTGGTAAAAAGTAAAGTGTTAAACACGCAACTGCCCACCAAGATTACATTCATTTTGTTCAAGCCGGCAGTTTTCCTCGCAGCTGATGAGTTGGGAGCCATTTTCGGTGTCGTCATTGACACCGGTGTCTGTTGATCCGCGGAAGAGGCGACAGAGGCCGGTGGAATGTCGTCGAGACCGTTTGGAGAAGGCGAGGTTCTGGCAGCTCGGCGTCTCGGCACACGATTCGCGACATTGCTCCAAGGAGATGTAGCGCTCAAGTCGGAATTCATTAGCCCTTGCGTAAATGCTTGGGATGGGGTCCACGAGCTTGAAACACCGGTTTTCGGCTAAGAAAAGGGAGTGATTTGTAGTAAAGTTAATGCATTTGAGTCATATGTTTTTATCGCTTGACATGAATTTGTAATTTGTCTACCTCAAATTGATAACGATTTTAATGAACTTTCCCCAGAAGGCTTAGTTGTCACAGCAGGTCATACCTAGATGCTAGGGAATGGAGAGATTTAAAAACTCATCCCCTTTTTGATCATACAGAAAAACCTGTCACTTTTAACAGGTACACCTTTTATTTTTACATTAGTCTATAAAAAGAACCTTGCAATCCATTTAAGTACTTGCTGATAAATGCGTTTTTGTATTTTCTGAGGACATTTTCACAAAAGGTGGCGCTAAACCCATTTATTCAGAGCGAAAAATAATTTCGAAGGCATAATCACATCTGTGAATGCTAGAAATAGCTACCATGTTTAGAGAAATAGGGTCACTACTTTCACCGCCTACTTCCTCAATCAGTCATTACGACGCTCCTATCATCTGCATTTTTGTTAAAATGATGGCCATTTATCTTCTACACCTGCACCTGGCGGTAATGCACTTTGCTTGGAATCCTTGCTCCCTGCTGGTTTGGCAGATTTGGAACATCAATTCCCAGTTAGAAGAATGAATAAGACGGTGAGAAGTGTACATTAAAGCAACCCCTTTCCTATGCCTCACTTTGAGTGATCACTTTTGAAGCCACCCTCTTATACTGTTCCAAAGTTTTATGACGTGGAATCCAATTTCATGGATCCTGGTGCTCTCCAGGTGTGGAGTGCTTTCCATCTTCTTCATTTCCCTTTTAAAATTAACAACTACCAAGTCCATGGTTTATGCTTTTTGAAGTAGTAATCGCTTGCTTTTGGAGTTCCTTCTAACTCGGCCTAATTTCATTGAATGGGAGAGGCGAGTATTTTGGTAAGCAGTCTCATCTGAAGCATGGATAATTACACTATCATTTCCACTGATACAGAGCCATCCAAGCCACATGCAGACTTACAGGTTCCATAACTACATCAGAAACGACTCTGCTCTATGCAGCACGCAATCTTGCACTCGCTAAGCTTAACCTTAAGGATCCATTTAGTCAGAAGCACCAGCCAAGCTGACACCTTTATACATATCAACTGAGGCCATAATAAATATCGCGAAAGGTGACCTGCTTTCCCTCATCCTTCTTGCCCATTTACGCACTTTGAAGGCTCATTTCCAATGTTATCACAACATTGCTTATTTACTTCTAGCATTCGTTTCTAACTGTGTCAGTTTTTTTTAAAGCTATGATATAACATTTGGAGTCCACTTTCCTTTTCAGGGCATGGGTCCATATGATGCGTGAAGTAGGCGTGGATTTTTGAAACAAACAGATCCACTCTTCTTCAGAATGCCTTATGAAAAGTGCACTAAGGTTTTCCTATTTTTAACTGCAAACAAGGGTATTTAATTTGAGTGCCTGTTCAGCCACATGATTATTTTCTCTAGATGCGTTTCAGCCTCAACACCGATGCTGGTGGGACCTTGCTCTTGCTACCTGCTCTACCACTGTGCTAATCCCTCCATACATTGACAACACGACAGTTCAATGTTTTGAATGCCTTATAAGGTATTTGGGAACAACTCAGGTACCTTCTAGAACCTGCTCTTAGCTTTGTTAGATTCCGTGTCATAAAACCTCGCAGCCTGAAGCAGCTAAGGATAACAGTGTGAGCAGAAGTTATCCATACAGAGAGGAAAGTTGTTTAAATAAGTGATCCAACTCAAAGAATGCACAAATCTATCCTGAAAGTGTAAGCCAGACACTTCTCCTCCACTTTACTCCGATTTACTAACTTCAAAGTCTCACTTCAAGAGTTTGTGATGTAAAGTTCAAACTCATTTCACAACCATTCATGATTACACCCGAAAGTTGACGATGGACTCACTCTTTTAAAAAGCCAACATTTAGCAGCTTATCTCACCTGGAGCCTGTAGGCCTTAAACTAGGAACTTTCTTTTAGCACTCCACTTTTAAAGCTCTTAATTTAGAAACTCCACTTTTCTTCAACGCCTTCGCTTGACTAACTTTGCTTTGAATACCAACCAGATTTGGACAAACTCAACGTTTTCTTTCACTTACCGAAGTAATTAGTGCTAAAAGCATCAGATTAATCTACTCAGTGGTATTAAAAAGGGAATCTAACTTTGTCTCACGAAATAATCACTTTTGCCAAACCTTCCTGAACTCTTGAGTCATGGTAATGACTTCTTTTGAGACCCACTTACTGACAAGAACAGGCCATTTATCATCATTAAGGCAACCCTTATTTGAATTTCTATTCTCTTTAACAACGACCATTGAATGAAGTGGTATAAGACACTTCATATTCACGGCATTTGCCTCAATAGAGGCCTATCATCAAGCCAGGGAAAGTATCACTCTTTTAAAGGGACACCCTTGCGTTCTGCAAAAGTAAGTTGAACAAGGTTTAGTTCCTATTTATGAAACCTATGAATTAGCAAATCATGTCTAGAACTCAACCCATGCAAAGTGACTAAAGCAGGATGTAAAAGTAACGTTATTCTTTGCAAAAGGCAGTTGATACTCAGAGATGGATGAGTCGTATGTCAACATAAGAGCGTAAAAGGACCATTATATGGCTACCCTAGTGAATAATTTGATATTTTGAACATCAGCTCTGCTCATTCAAAACATCATTCTAGAAACCATATTTTGATGCTGTAATACGGGCTCCTAACATTCATAAACTTCCTTCTTAAGCCCTGTTTGGAAGGTTTGAGATGGTTCAATTCCTTATATAACAATCGATTTACTATTTTCTAGAAAGAAAATCATTTTTAAGTAATGATTTAGTTATACATTTTCAGCAGGTGAGACACTAACTCCAGGATCCACCCCAGAATAGTCTGTTCTGTTTGTGGACCTATCTCTGAGTAAATGCCAACACTGTCGTCACATATGCAAGACACTTTTCTTTTCTTATCTGGGCCCCCACATCACACATACGGCAAGATTAGTTACAAAAATTTGACTGTAAAAGGGAAACAAACTTAAAGTTACATTTAAACGACAAAATGCCTATCTTTCACTATGGTAGAGCCTAGCAGAAAGATGTTTTATTTCTCCATATCGGAGCAAAGACCATCCCAACAAAGTAAAGATCTATCAGCAATCCGGCCTTTGTTACCTAATGCGTAGACTTCTATACATCAAAACGAATTTTCAGAAGTGATTCTGAACACCGCAATGAGGTGCTGAGGGGACGTACCTTTCCTAACATAGACGGCGAGTAGACAGACTTGAAGGGGCTTTAGGTGGCGACGCACCAGGAGCCAACGACCGTGGAGAGGAGTAGCGCAGTGGACGGTTACGCTGGTAGCGCTGTGGTGGTCGGAGGTGGCGCTGCCGCACAGTGAATAGGCGTGCCACGGCAGGCCTGCCGTGCCGTTCATCCCTCCACCGTAGTGCGCCACGCTATGCATGGGCGTGGTCACGAAGATTTCGAGGTCAGAGATGTCTGGAAGAGCCGAAAGAGAAAGGTAAGGGGTGAAAAGAAAGGTTTGACATAGGTCGTTCGCTAGCTCAATTGAGGGATTTTAAAGACGAGGTGCCACGAAATCAGTACAATTAGGTGATGTTGGAAGAAGTTGATGAAAACGAATTATGCTCAATGAATGTCTCTGTAGGTCTCACTGAATTGGTTTCATGCTTCAATAAACCACTGTTGGTTCAACGAGATTGGTCTAAACCCTTCACTATTTAGTGGTATCTAGATAAGTCAAAATTTGGCAATTCATCCATTAATGGGCAATTAGGCTCAAATTACTAAGCTTCTACTTCTAACCAAGACTTGAAAACAAAATCTGATTCAATTGCTTGCCCTATATCAATACTGAAACGATGTGATGCTATCGAATTATACATCGTCTGCAGAAACTTAAAAACGCTTTCTTTAATGGTCTCCTTATTCATAAAGCACTACATTGCATGTGCTTTTCCTTCTGCTAAATGAAGTGGTGTCGGTGCCGCTTTTTAAGACATAAGTTCCAAAGCGATTTACGAAGTAAATGCAATCTGACACTTAAAGCGCCGGAAAGTACAATGATTAAACGCTCCTTGGAGGTAAATCGCGCTTTTCCGGCCGCAAACATTCCCCAAAGTCCTTGTGCACCACCCGAGTTTATAACCAGAGGTAGCCTAGGGAGGTGAGGCATAAGACAAATTTGCAAAAGGCTTGTACATGCCCCTTAGAACGAAGTGAAACTGAGGCTTTTGAAGTTACAAAATAATTGAACACGTTCCAAAAGCATGCGGACTACACTTTTCCATAAATGTTTTACCACAGCCCACGTTCACACACCGCAGCGTTTAAATAAGGTTTGCAAGCCTGCGGTACAGAAATATTTATCGACACACCCGAGCCACTCTAGAACAGCTTAACTTTCCCGAACCCAAAAAGAGCTCATTTTTCTGACGCGCAAATGTTTACAAATGATTGCATTTACTAAATTTAAGCATGGATTTGGCACTAGCGTGGGCAAGGCATCCAAGACCAATAGATTCACGTGCTAGTTGAATGTTTCCATAAATGGTTGCCTTGGTGATGGACTGGAAGCCACCGCGGCCCCAATCGTCACCGACATACTTCGCTTGAAGCGGCTTATAAGCAAGTGCCCTTAATGAAACAACATCACTGTAAGCTGTTCCATGCAAACACTGCCTCCGCTGCTTGCTGCTTGTATTAAGTCCATCCGGCCTGATTCGTGGGAAGCAGTGGGAGGCCATTTACTTAATACTACGCTGCAGCTGTACCCTCTTTAACAAACTCACAATTGAAAGCTGATATTTGGTTAGAGACAGTCTAGACAGGTATAGGATTAAAGTGCACTATTAAAAAGGAAATATTTAGCTGGGAAACAGTACCCGTGGTGTTAAAATTGTGAACGAGGTAGGCCTCCGTGATGTTCCACGTAACGATGCCGAGGTCAACAGCAAGCCAGCTGAAGCCGTCGGGATCGAAGTGGCCCGGACGGGAGTGAAAGCAGGTCGGTTGGTTGACACTCACTTCCTCGTCGATGGCGTAGGCCGGCAAACTGTCTCCTGCCACGGAATTGGTATAGGCTATGGCATTCTTCGTGCTCAATAATTGCATTTCTGTGGCGTAAAGAAATATCAGCCGTGTCATAAATGAGTATTTTGTATTTAGACTTTTACTAGGTAATTTTAGATCATTGAATCCACAAAATTTTCTTTAGAAAGGAGAGTGAAATAAAATATTAATGAGGCTTTGTTGTCTCGAAGATCGAGAAGTGAAGACGAATAGGTGAATGAAACTGGAAGTAGAGCACACCGTATAGTGGATGTTTACGCATGCCATAGACAACTACTTGCTTTAAGGATTAATCGCTTTCGGAACAAAGGGTTTTTCGAAAAATGGCCTCATAAAACATACAGCCAATTTACTTTTATACCTGAAGCAATTTGGTTGACTGGTATACAACCGAGGCGTTTCTATCAAGTCATGAAAGGTGCTGCAGGTAGTTGCTTAGAATGCCTGGATGCATCCCATACAAAGCCAAATCTTGGGTTCGTAAGTACACTAATGACTACCATAGCCTCCTTTCATCTGCTCAAACTTTAAAAATTTTGAAAATACGAAACTATATGTTTTCAAATGTCCGAATATTTGGTTCGGAGCGTGCCAGAGACAGCGGTAAGAACCGCTCGTCAGTGCGACGAACTTAACCGCGAGCCAGAACATCTCAACTATGTAACAAATCGATATCGATTTTCTCCAGTTAACTGATAATCGATCCAGTCTGCTTGCAACCCTAAATCTGCCAGTATCCGCCTGTTAGTATAAAATAGGATCATTTGGTGTCGCTTATCCTAACCTCTATTTCAAATGTTATTTACAAATGTGTCTTGCTTAAGTATTGTGGGACTTAAATGTAGGCTTGCCTACCTACTTAGAAAATTGAAATACTTAAAAATCGCGACAGATCGTGGTCTGTTATTCGTGATGACACGGAATTTTGCGTGATTAAACAAATACGCACCATTTTCTCTCACCCACTTTGTCAGCATTTTATTTATTAATTCTTCATGTTTGATTCTTATCACGAAAACTCGAAGTAGCAAAGTCATTATAACTAACATCAAAGGTAGAAATTGAAGTATTGACGAAGGGGCTAGCACTTCCACTGGCAGTAGCGCCTTGATCCTTGCAGAAAGGTTGATGAGCTACTAAGATGGCTAAGCCAGACGGCTCAGTGTATTACCCTACAATGAAATGGGATACCACTACTAGGCATCGGAACAAACTCTAGGTGCTTCGAAATTTGCTAATGGAGTCTTAACCATGAAATTTGAACAAATTTTCGCCTTATTTTAACTTACTCAACACATCCCAGCCTACAATGCATTGCCAACGGTGCGCATTACACTGGAAAGTTAAGCCGTTTAATTTGGTAAAAAATTCTTTCAACTATCGCCCTCCCTTGTGCAGTTGGATGGGACTATATTTGTCGGCCAATGGAGCACAGTGCGACACGAAGTATCAAATTCAAAGCCACGGCAACGAGGCGATGCAGACAAGTAGGCGGCCAGGCAGAATCCCAAACATCGCACGAGAACGCTTAGTTTGTGACTGAGGAGTCGGAATGGGGCCGACCTCGTGAAGAGGGCAATCGAAGCTTGCATAAACACAGGAACACATAAAAGGTCTAGAAATCTTCAGCTAATTTTTATCAATTCATCATTTCCAGCTTGCAAATTCTCCCTAAAGCCTTTTTCGTATTTTATCACTCAAATGCAGAAGTAGTTTATTCCTCGAGAAGCAGAGAAACCGGGAAGTTTTTCTGATTGTACATGGAATCAATTATCAGAGGACGAATGCGTTTAGATATTACCTTAGCGGACAATTTTGTTCATTCATCACTGCTCTTTAGTTTTTTTTGTTTATTTGCGGCACTTGAAAGTGGGAAAGCACTGCACATGCCTCCCTTCACACATATCGTCCGGGTTGACCGCAACGTTATGGCACATGAAAAACGTTCACCACTCCTAGCAGCTTTTTTTAATACTACCCATACATCCATTATTTGCGAATATCCATCAAAAGTACCTTTACTTTATGCTCCCACAAATTATGTATTAAAAGTTATGCCGAACCATAAAATTGCTTTTTAGCATCATTATTGGCTCAACACATTCCCTAACATCGTGGCCTCCGAAATCTATCGCCTTCAAGCAACTCTTTTGTGCCAGATTGCAAGCCACAGACAGATAGATGTTGGATATTCTTATTTGGAGGAGACTAGCATTTCGTATTCCCGGAGCAGCAGACCCTAAATGCAACACTTTCCGTTCGCTTGGGATGTCAATCCCCTGAGACCCTGCAAGCGAGTGCATTAAAGATGCATTTAAAAGAGTTTTAGACCATTCTCCTTATAGAAGGGATAAGGGAAGCTATTTTATTCCGGGCAAACATGCAACCGCCGATCGCACTCCAAGTCGACTGCTTTCACTGGGTGAGTCGATTACTTTCAGACAATATTCCACTACACAATGGGCTGGGGGCTATGCTTTTCCTATGCCGAGAGAACGCTTTTTTTGATAAACCATTTATAGTGCTTAGCTGCAGTGGTAAAAATTAATTCCAATTTAATATTACCGCTTTATGCTTACCTTCAACGAAACGGGGAATTGTTTTGCATTAAAAGTTGCTCTATTGTTGTGTTCATTTTTCGAAAATGAAAAGTGAAGGATAAAGTCTGGGCAACCATTGCTCTAAACTGAATTTGCAAAGACGTTTTGGGTAATGCCATGATTTATAAAATAAAAAAAATTTATTACCAATGATAAATTATACTACCGGAGAAATTTCATTCTCCAAGAATCAATTGTGTTATATAAAGGGTACAAAAGCAGTTTTTGAATTTTATCTGCAAAATCTACTTAAACACTTAATCAGCCACATCTGACATATCGATTGGTCTACTTTACCTATTGATTTATTGATTGCATTTACAATAATGGAGTCATCAACATACTAGAGGAGTTGATAGATCCGATGAATAGGGCGAGAGCAAAGAAGCCAAGGAGGACCATGTTGACAGGCGAAGACAGCCACTGCGACGACAGGGCAAGTTGTGTGCCGGTGTGTGTGTGTGTGTGTGTGTGTGTGTATGTGTGGTGTTCTAATATGGTCCTAAGCACTTTTCTCCCCAACCAATCACAGAGCCCCTCGTTTGATGCGTCCACTCTACACCCTCCTGCACTTGTTCATGCCTACTGGGAGGCCCTTGGTATTTAATCGTGCATTCATCAAAGGAATGTCTTGCAATCATTAGGAATTCCGGACAGATCCCTTTACGCAAGGGTTCTTCATTGTGACAGTCCAAGTGCCTCTTCCATGCCACTTGTTTATGCCTGTAGCAGTGGTCTTCGAGATTGCAACCTTCCAGCTCTTCTGCATGCTTACAGTATATTTGTTTTTGATTACAAAATCTCCTACTACCTCTTAAGGACGCTGCATTTTTAAGTCCTCGTGAGTAATTTAAAGTTGGTGTGCATTTCATTCGAACACATCATTCTCAACTCCCATCAATTTTTTTCCAAATCTTGTCTTCGATTCCCAAGTCTGTGAATTGATACCAAATACTTACACTTGCCTCTCCTTATCTGAACGAATATATTTGCTTAAAATGGTGAGAGAGAAGATGAAGCTTCAGTCAATTAAGTCGGGAAGATAACATTGAATCGCATTTGATAAGTGCACAGGATTCCATAGAACAACTTTGGAACCATCCCCTCCATCAAACCGCTTTAGAATACGATTTATGACAGCGATTTGAAGCCTGGAAATTAATACGAAACGGTGTCCTTAATGTTGCAAGGGGAAAACAATCCCATTAGTGAAATCAAAAGGACGGCTCCATTATTTACCGAGGTTATTTGATTGTTCGTTTCAAGCCTAACTAACATCTGAAGCTTTCCCCTATCCATTGTTGATGCTAACTGAGCCTGCTGGAACTCGCAAAATGAATTTGAAATTGAATCATTAAACCATTAAGGAATTTGGCTACTCCAGATTAGTTTATACTTCATTGATGCAACCGTTGATGCGTTGTGGGATTCTGGGACCAAGAGGAGGATTCCCAATGTAATCCATTATGCCACCCTGAAAGACCATTCAGCATGTCACTAAACTTTAAGATAACCATTCATTCGTAGGCTTATTTTAAATGAAATTTGTCGAAGTGATCAAAGTCAATCTGACGGGAGGTGCATTTAGAGACGGCGTTTGGGATTCTTTAAGCATGCTAATCAGAGGCATTGAGTTAAATAAACAATTTCTTCCACTGATTTAAGGCCTCCTCTTTGCTCTTTTGTGAAGCTCCAGCTGATTTGCTTTTGGCGACCATACTCCAGAGTCTCACAAATTCCCAACTTTCAAGTCTGCCCTTGTTTATGATTTTACGTACAAACTTCATTTCATCCATCTCTAAGATATACTGTCATTTGGTTTTTTGAACTGTCGATGGGCTTAAGGAAGACGTGTTCAAGTGACCATGTAACGAAACCAAAGTCATTCACCGTGACAGAACTGCCAGTGCTGTAAAATCAACAAGCCTGTAAAGTTATGCGAATTTATTTGAATTGGGCTTGACCATTGCGCTCTACCTACTTTCAAAATAATGACGAAGTTGTCACAGCGACCATTATTTAACAGTGCCATAAAACCATTTAAGCAGTAATTTATAGTCACTTGTGGTTCATTCCAACTGATGCTCCCCCCAGTGTTGGGTTAAAACTCCTCTCCTAAGTCTCCGTTAAATTTTCCACTTTTTACTGATGCAATCGTTCTGCTCAAAACCGGAAAAAAACAGGAAGCTCTGTCTATGGAAAGAAGGAGATTCAATGAAATGCCGCAAGACGTATAGATGAATTTCTAGCTGAAAATTTTTCGCGATGCTGCAAGAGAGCAGTCCCCATAGATGGATAATGAAGGAGAAATACAATTTGCGTGGGATGTGTATCCCTTACATGCACGAATTGCCAATGAGAGTGAGGTAGGCGAGGAACAAAGTGGGGAATAACAGCCCTATTCATGTTGCGCCACTATTTGCCCAACTAAATGTTGACAGACAAAGTTAATGTAGTGATAATGACATTGTGGAGTGGCGCATGACATGGCCCGTCTAGAACACCTAATGCCAATTTGACGTGAGGATTACTTCGCTTGGCACCATTGGCAATGTCTTTGAAATGTTAACACTTTGGTCTGTCCACTTCCCCTTCAAAGCATTTATGCCTCATGAATTCCCCTTTGCTGCCGCCTTGAACTCAACTACTTAAGTAGTGTGAAATTAAAGATCTTTAATTTTGAAGCAAAAATTACAAACTCTCAAAGGCAGTGAAGCTAATGGAAGTAAATAGTAGTTGACCTTTCATAACTACCCATAAGTGATATGTCCAAAGTTGTCATTTTAATATGAGATACGTATCCGTTCCCTGAATGATTGCATTCACCTAACTGTAAATGGCGATTGAATAAATGTCCAACATTCTTGGAAATTCCTCCTACAGTAGAGCTTGAAACGTTTTACTCCCTCCTAATAATCTTGCAAGTCATTGTGTTAGTTGATTTAAAGTTGAATTAAAAGAATAAAGTCATGGTGTAGTGTTAGTCCCAAAGGATATGCACCCTCCTCCCCGAACGTTGGTTCTGCCCTCCTAAGTGACCCGGTCACCTTTCACGGCCAGCTGTGTTCAACTCTTTTCAAGCCCCCTTTTGGGAGATAAAATCACTACGATACCTAAAAAAATATCTTGTCATCCTCTCAAACCTTTGGTTTGTTTTGTCAGCAAAACTTATATACATTTGTGCAGCACCAACACCGTATTAACTGGGCTTAACAAGCCGCAGCTACGAATAGCTTTTTTCCACAGTGACGTTGACACTACTCCAAGTTGATTTGTTGGGATAAATTTAACGAATTAGTTGCTCTGTAGCTCATATATAAAGATAAGGAATCAAAACAAAATGAGTGAACATCAAGAAGGGTGAATGCACAAAAGATTTGCTCTTCCTTCACAGAGCAAATAATAATAATAATGATAACTCAAAAGTTGAGCACCTCCAAGCCATATGCTCTTCATTGCACATATGTTGTTAAGTTGGGCTGGCTTCTTGCTCTAAATTGTCGGTCACCTCCCGGTCACCGGTTTATTTTGTCCGTAAAATATTGTTTGAAAGGAACATTTTGCCTGCGTGTTGGTACTTTGCCATCAGGTCTTGATTTAAAACGTGCAAAGTTAAAATTTTGCTGGATGCAAGGGTCTCAGTGCTAAAAAGCCCACAATCACGGAGCGAATGTTCTAATAATTGCATCCACTGTCCCTATTATTCTGACCATCATATTTGCTTTCCTAAAAACTGAGAAAAAATCTTACCACCTGTTCAACCGCCCCTGTTGTGACACGACTTGGTGGAAGTGCCAGACCCAGGCAAGGGATTGGGGAATGCATCGTCTCTGTGACGCGAATAACGAAAGTGTCGGCTGGTTTGAATGGGATCGGCTGATCTTTTTTTGGGATAATTTCTTCAAAACACCAGCCTCATAACCTTTTCGAGACAATGAAAAAGGCTACAACCTGTAATCTATAAATTTGCATACCTGGTTCAAAAAGGCGCTTTTTTTATTCCAGCGAAGGGCGAATAGACGCCTCGGGGAAATGCCACCCAAAGCACTCATGTGCCCTTGCTCCTCTGCATTTGCGGAGTCTTTTTGCAATTTTTTAAATGTTAACGATGTCACAAGTCTATTTGGATACCGAAAAGGTATGCGTGAAATTCTGCGATTAATCAAACCGAGGGGGCCCCTCCAGCCGAGGGGATGAAGGATTGCATGTGCGAAAGGATATTCTCTTCTGATGTCCCACCCTCACATCTACACTAAGGCGAATTTCGTATTATTCGAGACAATTGTTTTACCTTGTTAACGCCGTTTGAAATAAAATATCACAGGCCTCAATATTTGATGAAATGGTGTCTTGGGAATCAGCGCAGCTTAGAGCTGCTCCTCAGACTTGTTAAATGAGTTTTAAACTCTATGGAGCACTTATTTGTCCTAAAAAGCCATATTTACCTTAACTGGGTGGAGCAAGAAGTGCGAAACTTTGCCTTATAAGATTGAATTCAAGTGCAAATTGTACCCTGCAGAAGTGGTCGGTTTAACGCCATTAAAAAAAATGAACTTGACTATTTTAGCTGTAAAAGCGTTCAAAACATAGATTTTTGTTACTTGAAAATTTCAGTATCCCACCCTTGACAGTGGTACTGGCGTAGAAAGTGTGCTCTTAACGTTGGCCGTACTCCAATTAGGAATTATTAAGACTGGATAACCTGGTATCGAAGTTCCAATTTTCTTCATTTACTTTACTGGTTTTAGTTCATAAATTTTAATTTATCGGTTGATTGTGGGCTCTTTTTATAGTTAAACCAGGGACTCTTTCCTAATTTGTTGCAGTTTCCACTCCGATTTATTAGCACGTGACCTTTAAACATACAATTAATGCCTTCAGATGGAATTTCACCCATCTGTCTGGAAAGTGTCATCACTCCTCTCCAGTGTTGTTGATCCATTTAAATCGTGATAAGGTGTCACACTAAAACTAGTACCGTTAAACTGAATAAAGAACTTTTTAGAAATGCTGGCACACTGGGTAGATCTTTACCCATCATTCTTCGTATTGTGGTCTCTGAGTGGTGAAAGGCTATGTGCCATGGGTTGCTGGTGTCCTGCAGGTGGCTACTCATCCAGCCAGTAGCTTGAGCGCGGCCGTGATTGGTTGCCTCGTCGACTGAGTGATTGGCCGACGCCTCACCCCATAAAAGAGGCTCAATGAGATCGCTGTATCTCCAGAGCATCACAGTATGTCTAGTATTCGCTGATTTCTTCTGTTAACAATTCCTCTTAAAGTACGTTTTCGTTTTGTAATGCATGATATCCCACATTCACAGTTTGTTTTGTGATCCGGCTTGAAAGATATCATTTTACATACATTACTTTTTCATATTTTAAGAGAACTTTCTATAGCTTCCTTGTTGAGTTGTTGGTTGGTTACGCTAGTCCAGATCTTTGTAAGTGAAAGACGGTGAATTAAGCCTTGTGGGGTGACAGAACTTGAATAATGCCCTTCAATTTTCTTGGAAGTGATCTAATCCAACGTAAAGTGTGGCGGCAATCAGGACCTCCCCAACTTAGTACGATTGCAGAGAAGGGTGGAAATGATGTAAGCAGAAGGCTGTGCAGCTAAGATGTGCGAACTGGAAGCCGCGACGATTTTGAGATTCCACGTAGATAAACAAGCAACAATAATTCTGTCACCCGACTCTTGGATGATCTCAAATCCACTGGCTTATCGATAGATCATCTACAGGCTTAACTGTTAGTCCACGGGGACTTGATTACTATTCCTTAAACATTCCCTCAACGCAATTCCCTCCCTGTTGTTTAGCCGATGATTGACCAAAGCTTAGATAAACGAGTAAAAGTGACGCTTAGGTAACTATTTGTATTAAATGGATGAATAAGAGAATGTCCAGGCGTAAAGATATATGCTTTGTGTACTTACCCCTCGTGTGTCATTTCTTCTCTCACTATTACGTGAGCGTTTCAAGCTTCCCTCCCGCTCGAGTCTGCAATTGGTCGTCAAGAGAAGGAGGGCAACGTCTCTCTCCGTCCCCTTCCGCCTTCACCACCTCCACTTATAGCATATGCTCTCTGATAAAGAAATGCTTGAATTATTTTACCACATCTCTTAACAAATAGGTCTGAGAAGACTAATTTTAGCAGTTTTTTTTTTTCAGCTACCTTATGTGCAGTTGTATCAAGTAAGGGATGAACTTCACTCCCTCATTTTTGATCCTCTGATAAGCTTAAAATCCGAGAGCTCGAACTCAAGGCACAGCGTGACAAGTTGAGTTGTCCTAAATAATAAGGGCTTAGAAAGTGAAAGTTCTTTTGTCTGTTCTTCTCTGACAGGGTGAGAATCCAAAAATTGTTTACTCAATCATGCTCATAAGTGGGTATCAAAGGGCAAATTTGACTCAGCATGTTTTCTGGCAAATGTATACTTTCGAAATACGGAGCGAAAAGTCCAGTCGTACTAAACATCAGTGCATGTTTTGCAAATAATAGCCGTCCCTTACACTTATTTATGATCTTGCTATTTTCATCATCTCCCACAAGTTAGCCTGCGTAATAAAAAGTGAGGTGCATGGAACAATGGAGTTGGCTTCAATAACTACCTGGTTACCGTAAGCGCCCTCCTCCCAACCTCTCTCAGTCTCATTCGAAAATTGGTTAACTTACTTTGGCATGAAAGGTTCCTTCTATGCTTTCAGTCCGTAATTTGACGTTGGGAAGATCAGTTTTGAAGGCTGTTGTGAATGTTAAGTCACAATGCGTAAAGTTACAAGTACCATGCAGCCTTTGGTGTTGAATAGGGGTCTATGAAAAAGCTTTGTCCAAGGCTACTATGACTGCTGTATTTGGCTATCAGTGGGTGCCAGAAAGAACAGCCAAATCCATGCGGAGTTGAATATTGCAAATAACTGAATAGGTACCTTTTCTAATTCGCTTTCTTGTGGAGTTCTGTTCCGACGTTTGGTTTCAACGGTACCCCAGTTGTGGCTCTCCAAAGATTGCAATGAAAATGAAGGAGATTGTGTGCGGTATTTACTCGTTGTGGTGGGCGAATGTCTGTTGAGAGTGCCTGAATCGGTGTTTCGCAATCTTTGTAGGTGAAAGTTGTTGTTTATAGGCACTAACCTGAAAGATGTGAATTCACTTCAGGATGATAAAAATGACTTCAGTCATCTCAACTCCTTAAGAGTTTCGTTAAAGTAAATTGATTCCCAGGTTGTAGATGCGTTCCAAAATCCCACGGAATTTGCCCCAAAATATACTGAAAAAAGCCAATCAACCAGCAAAGGTGACTCAAAAATCGCATTCACCAGAGATATTAATCAAAACTGCACACACGCAATCCCCGTGAAACGGTGGAGGGGATTTCCACATGCGGCTGTGGCTTGGCACAAGCTTCTGGCTAACCGGGTTCCAAGACATTGGTAACATACCTTCACGCATTCCCCGTTTTAAACGTTGACTTTGCCCTCGGCCCCCATGTCTACCTTAACATGGCCTGCTTCCCCATTGGGACTTCCTTTTCACTTCTTGCAGTAAAAACTGGACTGATTTGGAGATACCTTCCTGCGATTTCCTATTTTTTTAAATGAACACAAGGTTCCTTTTGAATTTTAAATCAGCCGAAATCCGTAAGCGCATTTTGCTTCCACTTTGTGCACATTTTAATTCATTTTAGGCAGCCAGTTTGGTTTTAACCTTGACCCAAGTAAATGAAACCTCACCCTGCATTTACACCCATAAGGAGAATAAGTTGATGCGGGATCACTGATTTTTGCTAATTTAGATTTGAAGTAAATCCAATTTTTTCTCCCTTTCTTTTCTTCTTAGAAGCTGCTGCATCAGTCATATTTACAGCAGTTGACCAGCCTTCTAACCAACCATTCTAACGGCAACTTAAAGAGCATAGCATAAGTAAGAACTCGTTTTCAAAAGGGAAAGAGATCGGTGTCCTTAAGATTTGGATTCCAATTAATTTTAAAAGACAAATAGTTGATAGATTGGTAAGGACTACAAGAGTTGGCAATGTGCCAGCGAAGTGCAATATTTTGGGCCTTATGAGGAGTACTTAGGGCCTTAAAATGCCGTTTGTGTCAAAAAGTGAAGTAAACCTCCCAAAAAATGATGTAAACTCTAAGTTCAGAATGCATTATTGGAAATTTTATGAGGCAAAGCAGCTGCTACCGCTTGGTTACGAATCCAATCCAGGCGGAGAGGTTGTTACTCTTTTCCTTACACAATGAGATATCGCATTTGTTGATCACACTTTGTCCTTTACTCCGAACATTTTAACATTATAGCTGTCACTGGTGTCTATTCAAATTAATTTAAGCAGTTAAAAATCAGTGACGTCAACATCAGCACTGCAAACGAAACATTTAACTACCTAAATAACGTATGTACGGATGGGGTGGAGGTGCTACTTGCAAATATTCAGCAGTCGCTGTGTATTTGTCTTGAATCTTACTTTCCTAGATTAGCATTATTCAGTTCACGCAACTATTCTTCCAAACGAAATGTAGAAATTGAACTGTTACAAGACATGAATGGCCTAGCGACCTTTCCAAATTCGTTATAATGAGTAAGTGATCCTTTGATAAAAAGTATGGACTAATAAATGTGCATCGGGACGATTCTACTGAAAGAAATTATCCCAAAACTTTGCTGAAAGTTTGCCATCCATTTATAGGTAACGTTTAAACTTGAGACACAGATTATTTTATGGAATTATACTCATCCCGGAACTTTTCATTTATAGTAAAACATCCTTTTGTTCCTACGAAGATGGAGGCACACTAGAAGCTATTCTGCCACAAGTATAAAGTTAATTTTTGCTATAAAAGTTGGAATTAGACTATTATTTATCTCTCTCATCATTTCGCCTTCATTCCAAATCTTTTAACACTCACTGGACGCTCTTCTAAATGCGCATATTAACTATCACTATCTTGAAAGGGGCATTGCAGGATCCTACCTGTTATTTCAAAAAAGACCTTGAGAATTTTGAGCGTTGACGAAAGCAAACATACCTGCGCAATTGATTTCAGGAAAAGTTGTTTGCATCACCTCCTCTCTACCACCCTACAGCCATGATTCCACTGCAGGAGTCTTCAAGCCGTCATCTCCCTCAACCAGCCATTGTCGCACTCTATTGCTTCGCCGCCATCTGCCTTCTCTTCTTCTTTGCCTTCACTTACACACTCCTGCGTCAGCGATGCACTACCACCTCGACAACAAGTTACGCATCTCGTCAATCATCCTATGATACCTTCGACTCCCAGACCGCAGCTCCCTCGATTCTCCTCGACGAGCAGTTTGTCCAACCACCTAGTTCAAGTTGTCGCTCCACTACCCTCTCTCCCATCCACGAGATTCATTCTGAGGGTCTTAGAATTCCCGTGCTCCCTTTTCGTCGCCATTCTGCCCCAAAATCCATTCAAAACCTATGGAGAAGTGAAAAACGCTTACTGCATCGGCCAGTTAACAGTTGCATTCAGTTCTCCCAGCCATCTGCCTGCTCTCCCACTCTTCATCTCTCCATCAGCTACGTACACACTGTGGAACTGTTTCGAATGGTTGTAGACGAGGTTACTGGTCTACCCCCACTGGGAGGGGTCCAGATGATCTACACATTACAAGTTCGCATCATCTCTCGATCAAGAACCAGTGCGTATTTAAGCAAACCCATGGTCACTCCAGCAGTACCGGGATATCCTAAATTCGACCACCTATTTGAGTATGCAGTAAGCTTACAACGCTTGGAGCGAGCGCGTATCGAAGCAAAGCTGTACACCAAACCTTGGGCCAATACTTTGGCCTATGGATGGAGGCGGTACACACTGGGCGCAATCCCCTCCCTGTCTTCGGGCACCTCCGATGCTACCGGCGCTGTGACAAGTAGGCCACGACCGGAGGTCAATTTGACCGAGCTGCTACGGGATTACAAAGAGGTGGGGAAGGCGGAGTTGGTGCTTGATACGTGTTTATTGCGTAGCAACCCAACGGCGTTGGAGCACTTAACACTGCCGCTTACCTTTTTCGAGGAAGAGGTGGTGCCAGAGGTGGATGCTAAGGAAGAGGAGAAGGAGTGAGGTCTCCTCTTCGCTCACATTACCACTTTGAGTAAAAATGTGTGTAGTTGTACTATTTTCATTTTGTTGGGTTGTCATTATTGTTTTAAAACTAGCAGGAATACGCTTCATTTCTGCAACCATTTTACATAACCTAAAATCATCGGGGAACTGAGGTGATACACCTGCAGTCGACTAAGTAATTGAGAAAATCAAATGGAGTCGGTATGAAATAGCACTAACTTCCTAGCACGTATTTTAATTTAGTCAGTAAACATGGACGAATTCTTCATCCAACAGATAGGCAGATGGAAACGCCCAAAATGAACACCACTGTTAATTAAGTCATTTGTCCCAATGCCAAAGTTAGTGTCGGCCAAGACCGTGTTATTTTGCGATGCATAAAAGCGTATTATTACAAAGCAAGTCGGTTAATTAATAGGAATTGGGATAGCTAGTAAGAACTTGATTTGGATGGTGTGAGTAGGCCAGTGGAAGATAATTCGGGTTGCCCTCTTCTCCAAAGTCTAATCAAATTGGCTTTGTGATAGACGGACAGTTAATGCTTTTGTGACCGTTTCTGCAGAGTAAGCATTGGATCGCTCGAGTATTCAATGGATCATAACGGGGTTCTAGTTCAAAAAGTGACCTCTATTTTATAGAACCCCTTTTCAATAATAAACAGACATGGTCAAGCCAATTTTTATAAAATTAAAGGGGATTTGCTTTAATAAATTAACCCATTCGAGTACAAAAATCAGATCAAGTCTTATAGTAGAGGGTTAATTTTTAAAGGTTGGCCATTCAAACACTTATTTATTTGTTCGAATTAATGTGGAGTTGTAGTGCCCTGAGACTTCCCTGAGGACAAAAGAAGACATAGTGCTGGGACAGAACGTCTTACCGACGCATAGAAGGGTTTGTGGGCTGCTGGTGTGGTCCTAAGTGCCCGAGCAGCTGAATCGAAGAATTAAAACATGCAACTGAAATATCACTTTGTCATTCTTCAAATTTGTTTGCAAATTAATGACCTACCAATTACACCTGCGTTCTCAGAACCTGATAGATTAAAAGTGCAACAAATTTCCACTTCACTTCCGTTGGGTATGTGAATGCTGAAGAAGGTTGCGGTTTAGCAAGGGAACGATCACATTCGTACTGCTTGCCTAAGGTGGTGCTTAATAGGGGATGTACCATTTCCGATCAAATTATGGCAGCATAGTACTTGTTGAAGATTGAGTCTCAATGCATCTTCATTAGAAATGTGCAGAGAAGCTTGTACGCTGATCCCAAAAGTGACGTGGGCAGTACTGTCATGACGCCAAAATTAGGGTCGGGACTTGTGGGCACCGAAGTGTAAATATACATCTCGCTGGCATTCTGTTTTTTTTGGTATATCATCTTTGTCACAATTTAGCTACCTACAGAAGACCTCCTCTTTCCGCAATTACTAGTTGTATTGTTTGGAAGTCGAAATTGGACCCCTTGTATCTGTGGATTGGGTTCACTTATCCTTCACACTCATGTAATGCTTGCACAGAATTTAGTAAGAAGTTTGTAGAGCTACTTCTAGGTATTTAGCGACAGTGGTATAAGGAGAACATTACAGCACCAAAAAACCACCTGAAAATTTGGATGCTTAGAAGCCAGAAGAACAGACGTACCCCCAAAATCTGGACAGGATTGTTGTAACCAAATAAGGCACTTGACCGTGAGTGACTGGTAAAGTGGGAATCTTTAGATTTCTCCGTTTCATGACAAAAGTCACACACCTACCTGCCAGTTTTGCTAACAGTTTCCGTCCCAAAATGCCGACGAAGTCGGAAACAGTGTTTGAGTCTAGCCTCTTTTCCTTGCATGAATTGTTCCGTAGGTTTCAGACTATTTGAAAAGACGTACGAACGTCGGTTTGAAGGTCACCATGCATGGATCACACTGACTGCTAATCCTGGTGATGTAGGAGGAAATTTTACTGACGCATTTGCTACCAGGGCGCCTACGAAGTAAGCTGTTTGGTCCAATAACACACTGCGTACCGTTTCATTAATCAATCCAGTTATTTTCTTACTTTAATTCAAATAAGAAATTCCCTTGATGAGTTGCAATTTCCTTCCGCGTCACATCAATTTGAGGAGTCAAATGCTTTCGAAGCAACTTATAATCCTGTGTTTTCGGCTCCCACACACGATGCGCGATTGAGGAGGTCAATCGCCGTTGATCTTGGCGCAGACCAATATGGATTGCTGGACCCTAGGGCGAAAGCAACGTCAATTACATTGGTTTAAACGGCTTTTTATGATTTCCTCAGCAATATTCACCCCAATACGCTCAAAAGTAGTGCTTTCATGTTCACTTGATTCCCCGTCAATGCTATTCACTGGTTCATGTACTAATGCCTCTTAATACCATGCAAAAAGCATTTCAGTAGTACGTGCAGAATTTCCTATTCACTGCGCAAAAGCTTTTGCCGCGAGTTGTGATTCCAAGTGTTTTAGGTAATGCTAAGTGCAGTAAGTATTGCCAAATAGTTATGAATTTTTTTCATCTCCTACAACATGAACATAACAGGGGAAATCCGTGATCCTGTCGATCATAACCTTCCTTTTCCATGAACACAACTTATCGAAAGCATTCTATTGCCTTTGTTGACATTTAATGACCATACCGACCAAGTGCCTAAAAGTGGGCCATTATTCCGGAGAATTCGCTCAGTTTAGGGAAACAAGTCACGTTTTCACCTTTTTAGCGGAATGTGAAAAAAAGTAGTTGAAGTGAAGAAGAGGTGGGGTAGTGGAGACCTAAGGAAACTATGTTGGAACTGATCGTAAACTTAGGCCAGGTCGACAATACTTCCAAGTTGCTGTGGCGATGGCTCTCTGAGCTACCAGGGCTTGGGGGCAATGCATCTTGTATGCGAGAGCTCATGGCTAACTGAGAGCAGTTGCTAAATGAAGCTACAAATTTCTACTGTTATGCAGCTGATGGCATTTCTTCCAGGATTCACACATTTTTAATGTAATTTCCCTCAAAACGAGCTTATGTAGCCCTGCTTAAGTCTAACGCTATATGTTTTAGAGCATTTCTGTCTTGTCTTTGCAATCACCGTTTATGGTCACCTTTAAGGAAACTACCTTAAAGGATTAGGGTTGCACGTTGATGAAGGTAGCCTACCTTCCTGGGTAAAGACTTATTTATCAGAAATAAGCCCGAATTTGTTTTACTAAATGGTTTTTTTAATTGCGGTACTATTTGGGGACTGCGCCATGCATGATAAATCAGATGCCAGCTAAAAGAATGTTTACTGATAAAAAATTGCCATCCTTGACCAATTTTTCAATTGGATCCCAGCATCTACTTACATGCTGAAAAATCGCATGACTGATTCAATACACCATAAAGATAATTTTAATGCCATCATTTGAATGCTGCGAGGCATCTCTAGTTTGCTCTTATGCCGTATGAAAGGCATTGCGCGACCGTGACCTCTCGAGGTGACCTCAACCTAGCGGACATAACTTTAGTAAAGACTATAGAATCTGTACCAACGCATTTGGTCACCGTGTTCAATTTAAGGCGGAGCTTAAAAATGGTGATGTGAGGAATCCGGCAGGAATGGAGACATGGTTGGCTGAGGTTGCGCCTCAGAGCAGTTTGATACTTTCTTTCTTTCTTAAATGTCTGTTGAAAGTAAACCGACTTAGAGGGTTTACCGTTAAACAAAGCATCTGATCCTCTTTCTTCTCGATGTTTGCGTATGCCAAACCGAACGCTCAACAGATACAGTTTCACCGACTAGACCTTGGTTTTAGATGATTGGTTGTCGTAACGCCGATCCTCCACGATTCCTGCCTTTTAAGCAGCAGGTCAAGGTCATGGAGATGTTGTTGAAGAGTAGGGTGGTAAAAGTATTGCTGTGGTAGACGATTTGTACACATTGAAAGAGTGCATTCTTTCGGATTTTTTCTAAGTTTCTTACTTACGTTCTAAATCATTTTGTTTTGGGTAGTTATTTTACTGCCAATCACACGATTTATCTGCAAACACATTAAAGAACATCATTGTCATGCATGGGGATGGACTTTTTATTCATTACCTGAAATTCCGGTAAGGAAATCATTTTGCCTCTTTTATCTGTCCTCCTGTAATTTTGAGCAAACTCGCACAGAAACTGCGCCATCCCAACGTGTGATTGATGCGGTGCTTATTGGTGAGGCTTGCCACTTGAGGCTATTTTAGTTTGAAGAAGGACCAAATATGGAAATGACCTAAGCTCTCCCAAAAAACATGAAAATTTTATTTAAGTTGTAACACCCTACCGGAATGAGGGGCCGAAACTTGAAGCGAAATCGTAGTTGGCTTGAAGTCCCTCTCCCATCACGCCAGTGTCACAGACCTGAATGCTAGGCGTGGGTGAGCTAATAGTGATCGGCCACTGATCGAGATCATATAGATTGTCATTGTTTGATCCCACTAAGGAGATCAAAACACACATGCGTGTTCATGCCATCACTCGGTCTGCAAGTACAGGTTTTGTGATGGGCAACAAATGTCCTCGTCAAAAAAATTTCGTTCATCCATTCAGCGACTCAAACTCATTTTATTTTGTCTCTTATCTGATTTTAATCCCCTATTTGTGTATAGTTCAAAGTTGTAACCTCTTGTTACTTGTTTCACAATGCAGAATGATCTCGAATGCAGGTATTTTTGCCGACATAGTAGTCAGCTAGTGCTTGAAGATTAGCCAGGAGATAAGAAAATAACCTTTCTAGTGTTGGCATAATGATGAGCGAGCATGTAGGATCTGCAAATGAAGAGTACCGAAAGACCAGTCTATGCAGGACGTGCAAAACCCCTCAACTGTGACGGAGCAGGTAAGTCTTGACACTCCATAGATTATGCATTACAAAGAGGGAACTGATCTTATCAACTTAACTTCCTTTTAAGACTAACCATACACGTTTATTTTCTCTTATTTTGCGTTTTCTCAGTGTTGAATAAATTATTTTTGATTATGTTTCGTGTAACTGACGTCGTTGCGGGTAACAAAGTGGCCGTTAGTTGCGATGATGGGAAAAGACTAGGCAAATATCAGTTTCTCTTAAAACTTGCAAAAACAAAGGGCCTTGCAACAATCTGCCTTTGTCAAGTTGTGCATTTTTCTAAAGAAGTCTTCAAATGCACCGTGGTCATTTAAATCGAGAATTTTAACCTCATTCAGGCGCAAAATTCAGCTTTGTTGGCAAGTTTTGCTGTAGAAAAATTTCATCTTCACTTTTAATTAAATGATTCCAGCCTACAGATACTTTGGCTTGGCACTTCAAAGGAACAGGTAAATGATGTTCATTTGACTTATACCGGTTTACTCGTAAGCAGAAAGACAGGCACGCACTTTTCCCCTGTTGATTTAAAAGACCTAATCAGATGCTGGTATGGAATCGGAAAGCTGGTTTCGAAAGGTCTCCAAGCTAATGTGCCTCTATAGGAAAGACTAATGAAGCAACGTCTCAGTCTACTTCAACGTGGACTCAAAAATTATTCAATGGCTAGGAATGCGGTGAAGTGGTTTGTCTACTCGGACTCCACACCTGCTGCTATTTTGGTTATCATCTTAGTGTTGTGATGCTCCTCTCATTTATTCCTGATACCACTTCATTGACCCTTACACTTACGCTTATAGCAGGGTTCTATCCGGACTTGTAAGTCCCAAGGCCTCTGGAGAGCATTCAGGCGCATCGGGAAGGAGATTGGACCTAGGCTGCCTTCAATGGACTTTGTTATTGTCAACCTTTGTAGAGACAATGCTTTTTATTTCATTAAGTGCTCCATTAATTTAATGTAACTCTGAAGGGACAAATTTATTGCAGTCTGATAAATGCTAGCTGTAAAAAATCAAAAACCTCGCAATTCACTGACTTCTGAACATTATGGTTCCGTGCCCAAGTTACTGAGCTTATTAAAAGCGAACTTTTAATGAGCTTATGCAATTGAAGTTATCTTCTGATATGCAAGCAGGTGATTTAGAGAAGGTCGCAGAAGCATCGCTACGCTGCCACAAGGAAGCAGGCATAATTCCAGTTACACTTGAGCAGTACCGTCACCTGGCTTCTTCAACTCCAAGTTATATGGAAGGAGACCAATTACTGATGCCCTGGGGTGAATTCAGTCCAGGCACTTATTTACACTTTTAAAGTGGACAAAAAATAGTGCTTATTTGACAAAACGAAGCATATTTTATGCTTAAATTGCTAACTTAGTATTGTGTCCCTAAGATTATAGCCATAGGCGTGAATACGAGGTCCAAATTGACGGAAAGCCTTTATCTGTACTGAATGGACAGATGTTGCTGTGACAGTAGCAGAACGAGAGGCCATTTTCCAGTCCACGGAACTTGAAGATAGATTAAAGGTAGATTAGTGTACTCAATGCACCAATCTTTTCTCCTGTTTAAGACGCTGATACCATTTGCATCAAAGAAAGAGCTGTCTTATCTTCCCATGCTGATGACCGCCTATCGCTAATGACTCGGACGGACTGACCTTTGTCCTGTATGATTGAGAGGAAACTGACTTTACTGTTTTTTTGTGCATTCATAATACCAGTGTTTGTGTTTTCGGGTTCAAGTAATTACGCCCAGTTTGTTATTTTGTAATAAAAGTTCAGAATACATACTAGTGGTAGAAAACTGAGGGTAGTACTACCTGTCACCCACTGCAAGTAGGAACTCACATATTTCTGCTCTCTAGAATATTATGACATTTCGAAACTATCACTAGCATGAATTTTCTTGTTTTTCATTGCTTCCGTGCAGTTTTATTGTTTCAATCTTAATTAATATTATTAGAGCAATAATTATTTCGCATTTTGAATGAGAACTCATCCCTTATGCATCTAAGCCATTTCGAAATAGGCTTAGGTGCTCGAATCAGTCACTGGTTTTTTTGCGTTGTTTCAGGCAATATGTAAATGAGGCTTTGCAGCTTCTAAAATTGTAAAAGTAAAAGCACAAACGAATGGATGAAATTTAAGTTGGTGCAGTCTGACTGCATAATTAGGTGATGTTGTGTTGCCATAGTTAGAAGCACATGGGAGAATGCGCATAGAGAGTATGTTAAAATATCTGCATTTTTATTAGAAATAGGAGCGTTTTAAAAAGTAGTAGAAGGATATTAAGACCTCACCGAAGGCAAAATGAGACTTAATGCTAGGGGAAAATATGTAATTTTGACGCTGAGGGGGCTGAGGAACTACCGGCATGACCTGGAGGTCAGGCGACGCAATGAGAGTGCCAAAGTGGAGTCTTAATTTCCACAAAAAAACGAAACAATGGGTTCGACAATTTACCGAAGCACTGTATAGCCCCCACTCCTCTTTCGAGCTTCGTACTCTGGCCTCCCCTTGATCAACCTCCCGCGTCAGCCATCACAACATATTCGGTGCTGAAAGAAAAATACCAACGAACCATCTGCGCCTGTGATCAAATTTGCATCCGACTGGGATTATGTCAGACTTCACTGACACCGATGTCTAGACCTGTATTTGGGAAAGAGAACTGTGCAGGTTATCACATACGTCCATCAATAGCCACAGAAGCACTAACTCGAAAGCAGAGTTTAACATAGTTCTGTGAAGGTAGGAATTCGCTTCAACCTCCCATTGTCACTTTGTTAGTACTCTAGAACAGCCTGACCTTAGACACCTGGATTCTGTTCAGTTAGTTAAGAAGTGGAGGAGGTATAACAAGTCCATGTAATTTATGTCGTCACATGAGTACCATAGACTGTTTCGTAACCAAATTTACCAGATGATTTTACGCTCACAGCTGTTGTCGCTTCAGATGATAGTAGCCGAAGGTAAACACCAACTCTGGCCCTTCTGTGGGGGGTCGGCCTAGATTCCCCCATCTGCAACAGCTGCACTTCTTCCACTCTACCAAGGTTTATCGCCTGCAGCAGAAATCAGGACAGTTGTTCTTTGAGATGAGTTCGTTTCCCACTATCGCCAGCGTAGCGTTCTTGGACTTCCCTGAAGAGGCTAAAGAAATAAGACTATGGGTTAATATATGTTATCGACGTGCAGATGGGCTGGGAGGTTATCGGCACGGCCTCCATGCCATTACCACTGGGTGAAAGCACAATGGCCGCGCTCTTTAGTATCCATGCGACCAAAACGAAGAGTTAGACAAGCGACCAAAGTACCACACAATGATTGGTCATCAATCTGGGCATTCGAGCACTTTATTTTATGGCTTTGCTCAACTGTTCCACTGCATACCCGCTTCTGCGAATCTTCCCTGTTCTCGCCTTGCGTAAAAACTCTGGAGCGATCTATTTTGTGTAATGTGAATATTTGTAGAAAAACTGTTTTTTGGGCCAAACGCTTGGAGCTTCATACAACTGAGCTAGTCGTTGTTCATGCTTTGCGAGCCACACCGGCAGGCAAGGCGCAGGCCTCTGGCCATTCGGTATGGACGCGTGAGCACTTGGTTTGGATGTGTCGTCTAGAGGACGGCGAATAATGGTTATTTTTTGAAGACACAGAGAGTTGTTTCAGAAGTTTACTCAGCTCCCGTTTCCTTGAAAAATTGGAGTCCGTGCGTGATTATTCAATCACAATGTCCTTATTAAATTTTGACGCTTTTCTCTTATGAAATTTTAT
The DNA here is from genome assembly GCA_001870725.1 of Taenia solium. Taxonomy (NCBI): domain Eukaryota; kingdom Metazoa; phylum Platyhelminthes; class Cestoda; order Cyclophyllidea; family Taeniidae; genus Taenia; species Taenia solium. Next base: position 247,981 of record MIEF01005605.1, on the reverse strand, counting down.
CTCCATGTCTCAAAGCAAAGACCCTTTTATGCGAGCAAAATTTTTGGGTTTGAGACACCATTGTAATCAATTTTATGGTTGGACGAAACCATCCTTTCCCTTGCATAGACATCATAATCCTATTTACTGTTTTCGAAGTCGACTTCACTTTTGCTTTAGTTAAGCGGTGTCCATGAGGATTCGTAGAGAATTGACAAACGATTGTAAGGAAGATGTCCACACTTGGTCGCTATTATAACTCCTTAGCCGTTTTCTCTCATTATTTAGTACTAGATGCAATGCGGTTTAGTTGGATGATTTATAGCTCCCCTTCCTCCTCTGGTCTACCCTTCGCCTACTTATTTACTTGAACTTTTTATCGAAAATGCCGCTTTTAACTGGTAAAATAGACGGAATTTTATTATCCTATGCATTTACACCTAATCACTAATAGGAACGTTGAGTCAAGTTCTAGGTCGATGTGCACACTTGACAGAGCCTTCGAGACGAGGGAATAAGGCGCCTACCAGTTCATCGAACGACAACCCTACTGGATGAGTGAATTCATCCTTTATTACATTCGTTGCTCCCTTGGTTTTGTTGAAATGGATCCGAAATATGGGCAATAAAATCTTTTATTATTTGGCTGAATTTAGGGGTAATGAACTTTACGGTCATTTAGAGAGTAGTTTCTGCGCCAATCAACGCGTCCACTCGCGGTTGACGTAAAAGGTTTAATCTTCGGATGAGATACATTAGCAATATCACCATATTCTTTTTACGACCACTCTAAACACTGCCAATGGTAGCTACGATTTTATTTGAACTTGAAGTGGTGGAGATCGTTGGCAACCGCAGCAGCCATTTGCGCACACCACTCAAGTGGAAGTTCCAGGGACTATTCGCATGGGTATCAACACTTTTTCATAAAACCATTTATCAGACCCAGTATCTCAAATCATCATCAAGTTGCTAGAACCCCAAAAGCAATGTTCGCCATTCGTAGCAGTGACCGAGGTCATCAATCACGCATTACCGTCTTTCAGTGCAGGCAGCCAGGCAGGCTTGATGATATAAGACCGAGGCCTATTTCGAGGTCTATTATTTGCTCCTCGTTTTCATAAAGGAATTATGCAGCTTGATAGGAAAAGTTGTTTTCCATCACAAAACAAATTCCACATATTCACTTCTTAGAGGCATCATGCATCACCTATGCGGCTATTAGTGATGGCAAAACACTTTAACACAAGAATATGTCATAGAGATGCATGAAGGAATGAATAGAAAGAGGACTGGATGCAGTACTCGTCGTAGTAAAGGCAATTATTTTGAATCTAACTATGTAAAAGGTTAGACAAATCATAGGAAGCACGCGTTCCTAGGTAGCGTGAGCTGTTTGGTATAGTGTCGCCATGTACGACAAAGAGCAATGCATCATGAATCAGCTTAGGCAGCTTTAACCTGTGGCCTGATGTTAGCCCATTTTACGTTTTACTTTAATAGATTCTTCAAATATGTTCTCAAAGACAATCGAAAGAAGGCTGAATCATTAAATTGTGTCAAAGAAGGCTAAATTTGGACTTTTAATCACTTTCATGACAGACGTTGTGGTCTTCATTGCGGAACGCCACTCAGGACGTCAGGAGTTGAGAGGCAGAGTTAGTGCATTCTGTCGATGCGCTTCGAATGCACGATCTCCTCATTCTCTTATCGTAATGTGTTCCCTGCCATTCACATGGGTCAGGAAATTGTACTGGTGCCGACAGCAGTTTCACTGTCGATCCATTCAAAAATCCAAATTTTCGTCACTTCGGATAGGCGGAACATAGCACGGGTTAACAACTGCGTCGTTATTCACGAAATTGTGGTTTCCAGTTTTGGGTGTCGCTGCATTGTCATCCAAGTGATTGTGTGAAAAAAAATAATTCAAATCCATTATGCATATTTTGGCCTGGCAATTTTAGGGTTAGTAAAAACTAATCTTCCTTGATTACCGAGCATTCGTTTGGGATTGGTGTAAGCTATTTGCTTTTGTTTTGCGGCACAAAGCACAGGAAATCGAGGCATTTTTGTGCTTTTAACTACCTTGGGATGCTGGGTCGCGTAGCTCCCCAGCTTCTTGAGCGCATTCGCTCATGGCTTCCTTCACTGAGAAACAGGAAGAGGGTTTGGGAAGTTGAGGCACTCAAAATGAGTTTGCCACATTAAAGTAAATGCTTGAATGTAGGAAAACTCATTGACATTAATCGCTTAATTTTTACCCAATTTGGGCTCGACGCCGTGTGTTTTACCAACTTCTTTTGGCATTCTCGTGTGTAATTGTAATTTAATAACATAGAATTTAGAAATAACCTTTCGCCGCAAGGTCTGTTGAGATTCCAAATTCTCAATTGTGATTGTTAAAATATCTATCGAATTGACAAATGTCCTTGTTTGACAATGACGAGATTTTCAGGGCTTCAGCTCAAGAAAAGAAACATCCTAGTGCTTCTTGCTAGCCTGAGAAAATTTGGAGAGAAGACTTAATTGTTTCCATTCCATTCCACTAACCCGGTAGCGATGCAAGAATTGAAGTTAGAATGTTTTGTTAGAACTTCAAATATTCCAGAATTAAAACCGATTTTCTAGAACCCTGCTAATGCTGATTGTTGCTATGGGAAAGGGTTTTTTAAAAGGAACACAGAGCATGAAGAAAAGGAACTTACTTCCATTCCACCTGCTTTCCTGTGGTATTAAAACTACAGTAAAATGAAGACAAGAAATAGCCCAGTTGTTAATAAACCCTTATTTCTTATGTCGTACTAACAAAGAAGGAGGTTATTTCCATAAATTGCTCAAATTACCGTTCAAAGTCGTTGTCGATATCCACCCTCCTCTTAATGCGCCTAGTGAGTCTACTTATAATGAATTCAGTAGAATAGTAGTAGTAGTTCAAATCAACCACTTAAAATGGTCGCTACTGGTAGCATCACAGATATGTGGCATTGATCTAGAGTGTTTTGGTTTTGCGGAAATTGGCCATTCTTAGCTCTTGAGAAGCACTGTATCTAGTCATTATGGTAACCCAAGCGATGTTGTCATTGTAAAACAATTAATTGCATTGTGTTTCTGGTAAATGCGGTAAAAATGTTATCAGGTGATTCATTCCATGCATTAACTTGTGTAGCTACTTTGTGATCACTAATAAAGGAAAATACATCACGAACTTTAAATGTCCGGTAAGAAGAGAGTTAATTAGGTGGTTATTTAGTAAATGTGAATGCAACAAATAAAAAGCTGGAGTCTCTTCCAGCCTTTCCCACTCCTCTCGTTAACGGCAGTTTTATGTAAACTTGAGAGTCACATAGGACCCATAACACGTTGCATAAACAGCCTTGAGGCATTAAGGCAAATGTGGACATAAATCTAAGTGATGAATGCCCAAGTCAAATGTTATTAGTTAAGTGGGGCCCATATCGTCGCAAGCTCGGCTACAGGTCGCCTCCAATAACGCCTAAGGTAATTAGTTCCAATAAATACGTTATGTTGAGAAATCAGCGGCTGGATCCACCCTATTCCAAAGGAGGGTGACCAAGTAGGAGAGTGACTTACTCGTCTACCATGCGAATGGCTCCAATTTTACCCAAAAATCTACAAATCTTGCCAACTGAAAACCGCCATTTTCAAGTACATATTTATAATTCAAAGTAATTTCGTTCTTATGATGTTCATTTTTCATTGAAGTGCAAGTGAGTTGGTTCAAGACCCCAATTGTCCTCAACGTAATTTGTCTTCAAAACCATGAAGCGAAACACACCAATGCTCATTATTTTACTTCTTCATGAAGGTGAATCTTGCGCAGAACTCCTCTATGACTGCAGTAATCGTGTTCCCTCACACGCAAACGAGGACCTGCTTTCCTCGCCTGCGAGTCAACAATGCTTCCACACAAACAAAGCACTTAATTCATGCTCAAATATTTCATGATCTTAGATCGTCAACATCAAAGAGACTTATTGTTTATGTCGTGGTGGTGGGTTTGTAAAAATCCATAAACCTGCTAGCCCTATTGTCTAAATTCTGATGGTAGACAATGGCACTGCCGTCTATCCATAAGGAAGGGAATTCCCGAAGGGCCCAAATGATAAATAAATGTGCAATCGACTAGCACTTTCCAAAGTCCCACTGTTTTCTCCGCACCAACATCGTCAATGTGTGTCTGTTTCTCAAGAAAGACAAATGCAGCTAACACTGAGTGAATCCACATGTTCCATGAATTTGACTGAGGGAGCAGTGCGAAATCTCAGTTGAGGATTCTTGTCATGCCCATATGTCATTAAACCCAGAGTCTATTGCAGGAACGTGTGGATATGTGGAGGTAGAAATTCTTTTTGATAAACGGCGCGATAGAGCAACCTGACTTGTAGACATACATAACACAGGAGAAGCTCACCCTCTCCCTCTTCCTTCAGGCATTTCAATTCGAATCTCAGATGAACTAAAACAAAATTCTGGAAATTAAGAGTGCAGATGATCCAACTAAAAAAAGAACCCATTTTAACTGCATTGTAACTCCTTCATTTTCTTGCAGCTCTCCTCTAGGGTGGCTGACGTAGCTCATGATATGAATTCGCCCCTAGACTTCCCTGAGGACAAAAGAATGCATAATACTTAGCCAGAATGTACTGCTGACATGGAGAGAAGCTGGATGGCTACTGATGCGACTCGGAAGTCATGCTAGCCGACAGAGCCCTCAAGTGATCAGTTATCGAAACTAAAAAGTAAGCAAACATTTGACGTATTACAGTATCTCGATGTAGCATTAACATTTCTCCCTTCCGTAAAAATCTATCGTTCACTATAAGATCTCATATAGCAAGCTCACCTGGACAATTTAGACTCAAGGCGATACAATTTCTTATTTGAGACGAAAGTGTATATTGAGTAAAATCCACATCGTTTGTCGGTAAAGTGCAGAAGGTTCCAGGGTGCTTCTGCGGTGAATTTATATGGTTTTTATGCAGGTATATCAGTCCTCGCAGTCTGTACTGTAACGAGCTTGTTTAAAAGTACTTTTTAGATGGGAGATGGCCAGAAAGTGTGTGTAGCGTTCCGAGACTTCCCTGAAGACGAAAGGTGACATATTACTAAAGCAGAATATGTACATTCAGAAACAGAGGAAACGGGGTTGCTGATATGGCCTGGAGGCCGGTCCGCCCGGCTAGGGCAATATGGTCACCTAAGTGACCGAAACCGGAACCGGCAGTCAGAACAAACAAGGTGCTACAGTGCGAACTTCGTGTTGGATTAGATACCATCTGCTCCCGAGGAGGCACTATTTCCTAAGCACGCTTAAACCACAATATTTATGTCCACTCAACAATGGCTACGCACTAAGGCAGGCCCTCATCCAACCCGTCCACTCGTTCAAAAGGCGTGAAGACCAAGGAGGATGAGGTAAACGTTGAATCTACTACAGTACTTGCATAGTGCAGCATGGACATAAGGTCGTAGAAGCAGCCCTCCAGTTTGCAATACTTTGTTATTAGAACTACCGGTTTCGGTCACTTGGGTGGCCATATTGTACCAGTCGGTTGGCCGGCCTCCGGGCCGTGCCACCAGCCCCCAATCCCTCTGTTTCCGGAGTGCATATTCTGCCCAAGTAATATGCCCTCATTTACCTCAAAGGAAGTCTGGGGACGCTACACAGTTCTTCTGTGTATTTTTACCACATACCTCCCATGCTACATTGGCTTATTACGACTTAATCAAAGATCACAGACGTTACGATCCTGTACATCATGAAAAAGTCGTCGATTTGGCATTAACCCTTTTTGCTCTCCAAGTGCGAATCCAGTCCAAGTGCCTCACTGGCTCACATAGGTCGAATATACTAAAGCACCATAGAGTCTACAGGTTATTACTAGAGTTCTTCGGAAAAATGGGCAATTTATTGGTTTTGAGGCATGTAAATCAATAACTATTAGCAAATATTTGGTCTTGTTCAATGCAAAAAATAAACCTGGTTTTGTTTATAGGTCTTTGGAGGCAATTTTATCCATAACTCTTGCTGTAGCATCTGTGGTTCTATAGTTCAAAACTATCCATTTTCAAAAATACTCGCTAAGTTTGGTCCGAATTGCAGAAATAACTGCTAAATTATTGCCGCAACAAAATGACGTGAAACTCACCCTTAAGTTAAACATCGAGGATGTCGCGCAATTACTTTGTTTAAATGTATCGCCCAGCCCCGCCTACTATGAGTTTCAAAGATTTGCTTTGAGCGTTTTGTACGTTTTGCTAACTTGGGCCTCTTGGGCTGGTGGGACAACTTCTCATTTACTCACTCAAAAACAACTTTAGCTCAAAGGTTTTCAGATTTGGGTGGCCAAATTGCGTCCACGCGTACAAAATGACAGATGTGTCATCAGTTAACGGGGTCGCCAATATCAATAGGATGGGTGCTTCTGCGGCGCCTGCCAAGAAAAGACTTTCTGTTGAAAGGATTTACCAAAAGAAAACGCAACTGGAACATATTCTAATCCGCCCTGACACTTATATTGGCTCTGTTTCTCGGACCACAACGATGATGTGGGTGTTTGATAAGGAAAGGGAAGCCATGGTACAGAAAGAGATCACATACACACCTGGTCTGTATAAAATATTCGATGAGATCTTGGGTAACTGTTCTTCCGCTTCTGGTCATCGGTTTAGTAAATGCTGCCGACAATAAGATTAGGGATCCCACAATGAACTGCATAAGGATAGATATCAAGCCGTAAGCACAGAACTTTCCCAAACGTCGTCGCTTTAGGGCCGAAAACCTTATCCGCGTATGGAATAATGGGGCTGGAATCCCCGTTGTGCATCATAAGGTCGAGAATATGTACGTTCCTTCACTGATTTTCGGCCACTTGTTGACGTCGAGTAACTACGATGACACGGAACAGAAAGTCACTGGTGGCCGCAACGGTTACGGTGCGAAATTGTGTAACATTTTCAGCAAACGTTTTGTTGTCGAGACCTCAAGTAAAGAGAACAAAAGGTGCTTCAAGCAGGTAAGCTGCTCATCCTCATCGAAGACGCCATTTTTATCTAATTAGACATGGCTAGACAATATGACCAAGACGTCAGAACCGAAGATAAATCCGAATTCCGGCGAAGACTTTACCTGTGTTTCTTTCTATCCTGATCTTGAGCGATTTGGGATGACCGAACTGGACGCTGACACCGTCGCTCTTTTTGAACGCAGAGCTTACGATGTTGCTGCCTCGACCCGTGGTGTTAGGGTCTTCTTGAACGGGCAAAGAATACCCATTAAAAGTTTCAAGGATTACATTGATTTGTACCTCAAAGGCAAGGGTGAAGATGGCGATTCTGTACCGGTTAGTTCATTCCTCCTGCAATCGTCATACTTTTGCCTCCTCGATAAGTGCGTTTCTTTCATCTACTTTTCAGGTCGTGTACGAGTCTGTGAATCCTCGATGGGAGATAGCTGTGGCGCCGAGTTCAGTTGGTTTCCAGCAAGTCAGTTTTGTCAACAGTATCGCCACCACCAAGGGCGGTAAACACGTGGACTATATAGCCGACCAAGTGGTGGGCAAGCTAATTGATATCGTAAAGAAGAAGTCGGGCAAATCCGGTGTCTCGATCAAGAACTTCCAGATCCGTTCGCATATGTGGGTCTTCATCAATTGCCTCGTGGTGAATCCTACCTTTGACTCGCAGACTAAAGAATTTATGAGTCTGGAGGCGAAGTACTTCGGCTCCACCTGCCAACTAACCGAAAAGTTCATCAACCAGGTCTCTAAGTCGGGTATTGTGGAAAGTGTCCTCTCCTGGGTGCGCTTTAAGGCGCAAGAGAAGATGGATAAGCAGTGCCATAAGTCGAAGCACGCCAAATTAAAGGGGATTCCAAAGCTGGACGATGCCAACGATGCAGGGACAAGGAACTCGCAGCACTGCACCCTCATCCTCACAGAGGGAGACTCGGCCAAGTCTCTTGCCGTGGCCGGTCTCGGAGTGGTTGGACGTGACCGCTATGGCGTCTTCCCTCTGCGCGGTAAACTGCTCAATGTCCGTGAAGCTCCTACACGGCAGATCATGGAGAATGCTGAGATTAACAATCTCATTAAGATTCTGGGTCTGCAGTATAAGAACAAGTACGAGTCTCAGGATTCTGTTGCCAATTTGCGTTACGGGAAGTAAGTTCTACTGGCTTTGAATGGCTTGTGTGGTCTGTTTTTGTTTGTCAATTGTGCTTTCTATGTACTTACTAAGAATTATGATAATGACGGATCAAGATCAGGACGGGTCGCATATCAAGGGCCTGCTGATCAGCTTCATCCACCATAATTGGCCCAATCTGCTTCGTCACAGCTTCCTGGAGCAGTTTATCACCCCAATTGTGAAAGTATTTAAGGGGAAACAGGAAATTGCCTTCTATAGCATTCCAGAATTTGAAGAGTGGCAAAAGTCGACGCCCAACTGGCATACGTGGCGTGTGAAGTACTATAAAGGTAGGGGAAGACGCTTTTTGATGCGGTAACGTTAGGGCATGCTTTTTATCTGCCACTATTTGTTGCATTCATCATGCTCGGAAGCTTGCAGGCGGACAGAGCGCCTAAGGTGGCATTATTTCGGAACCGTTTTGGCGGTTTTTTTAACTTGGTGAATTAGCTTATTTTTAATATTCTCACCAAGTTATGTCAGCATTCAAAAGACCCTTATAGTTTGGATTTTTCGCCGTTTGTGTAGAAATTAAAACGCTTGAGACGTATTTATTGGGTACTTGATTGTGATCATGTGCCTCATTGTAATTTTGTTCCCAAGCTGGAAACCATTCATCGATTATCCGTTGCAGTTGTGCTATCCCATATCAACTCGAAATGCATAAAATACGTGTCATTCTAACATGAGTGTTGACTGTGCCACGCAGTGGTTATTAAAACTCATGAATTTAAGACATCAGCATTCTTATGTGTCGAGATTGAGATGGCGAATAAACACTTTGACCTTTGCGGGCTAATCATTTGAATGAATGAGTGAATGTTTACATCCATGGCCGGGCTTATGAACGGATGGTAGGCCGTTAGGCGATTGAGGGCATTGGCGTTTAAACAAAATGGATATGTGGATGAGTGCGTAATATCCAGGGTCGAAAAACAAATAAAAGCGTTCCAGTAGTAAGGAGGTGCGGTAATCGTATATTTGTCATTATTTCGTTGCACTTCATTCATCCATTTACCATCGATTCCTCCACGTAGCCACCTGCATGGCCACCTATTCTTTCGCCAACATTAATCGCTTTTTTCAACCCACAAATCCAATTACACATCTATCCACCAAATACTCGTTTGTACAGCCACTCATTCTTCCGCACAGCTATGCTCGTATGCAGAATCACTTATTTGTCTATAAAATATCCCCTAACGCACTTTTGCGAATCGACAAAACTACGTGATTGAATGCTAACTCTGATATTTTGTCCAGTGTACTCGACAAACGACTGAGTCTATGAATAATAGCACTAATGGTATTTCGCTTGCTCCATCAGGTTTGGGAACCTCGACGAGCAAGGAGGCAAAGGAGTACTTCTCAGATATGGCGCGCCATCGTATCCGTTTCCGCTACTCGGGGCCTGATGACGACAGCGGCATTATGCTGGCCTTCAATAAAAACAAGATCAATGAGCGTAAGCAATGGCTTACCACGTGGATGGAGGAGAAGCGACGGCGCACGGAGCTAGGTTTGCCCGAGGACTACCTTTACGGTGCAGGCACCCACGCCATCACCTACCACGACTTCATCCACAAGGAGCTTGTCCTCTTCTCCAACATGGACAATGAACGCTCCATCCCCTCTCTGGTGGATGGCCTGAAGCCTGGTCAGAGAAAGGTGCGTCTGTGTCTTCCATTTGTATCGGGATGAACTTAGTTTATCCTCCCCTCCTGATGGTCACACTTTGGGATGTGTCCGAATTAAGGTGCTTAACACGACTGAAGTGGAGGGCATTAATCCTTCGGTTGTTTGGGAAGAAAGAATTTCGAGCTTTTCAGCACTCACTTCGCACTGATCATACTGTCAAAAGTTGCAGCACAATTCCTGAGAGTACGTTTTACACAGGTTAAATAGGTGTTTAGAAGAGGAATAGGAGAAAAGTACTCTGTATTGGACTATATTAATGATGCGCTTATTCAGTCTTTCGGCGACTGAATCACCTTCTTTCCTGTTGGGGATCTTTTTTGGATTTAACATATTTACACGTAGTGCCGGAAGTAGAGGTTGAAACACTTCTGATTGAGAAACACTTCTACTGTATTACCATTTTATTTTCATTGGAAATGTCAGAGTTGGTGCGGAAGCCATAGTCCTTCTCTCCATTCGTTGACGCGTAAAAATAATTCGGTTTATGATTTGTTAAGGTTGTATCATAGATTGTAATCTTAAATCTGGACTCACAGGAGATAGGCAGCCATTGGCCCATTCATTCATCAGATCATTTGAAATCAAGTCCTTTTCTCTTTCAAAATTGTGCATTGTCTGAACCATGATATTCTAGTTCCTCCTATTTCTCAGAATTTGAAATCGGCATGTTGTTGTATGTGGATTTGGAATTTCTGTTTCTTAAAAAAGCATTGGTTCCTCGTTTGCTTTCGTTTGCCAACCTGTGAATTTGAACGAGCGAAGAGGCTAGGGAATGCAGCATTTGCATTAGATGGCATACAAAGCTGGAGAAGGCTGAGTCATTTAAATTACTTGATATTCTAAGATGGAGCACTGAGTCATCTTCTAGGGGGCATAGTGATCAGAATTTACGGATTTTGCGAAATCAGAGCAGCGGATTTCTGTTGAATCGGAAAACCGGACAAAGAAGAACATCTTGCTAAAAAGTCATATTTTCCTTCGGGATGCTTTTAGAAAGCGAATCCATTCTTCATAGTTCAGTGAAGCACTTCTAAACTAAGGGAAAATTGGAGAACGAGGGGCTGCCTGCTCGAGAAAAGTAAGTCGGAATTGCAGACCCCTAGAGGAATTGGGGTGAGTGGCTTGTGCTGAAGTGGGGGATCTTTTGCGAACAGACGGTGATAGCATGCAGATTATCTTACTATCCGCACGGCAAATGAGCACATAATTAGAAGTAGGGTTTCACAATCCTTGTATTTGAAACGTGTTTTCTACACAAATCTCCTCTTCGGCGCTTTGAAACGCCACTGTGCGTAGTTTCTGTGGCGTTGATTGATTTAGCCCGCTCACATTCCGGTGCCTAAAGCAAAACATGTAACTACTATCTGTGTTTAACCATCTTGTCTCTACGCGAAACAACTTGAGATTGAGCGTTGAATAGTGATAGTATTTTATCACCTTGGTGGGAGTTCTGTGGTTCACTTAACGTTAACCGTGGAATATATTGCTAAAATCATGAATATTGAGTAAAAGTAGGGGATAAGCTTTGTTTGTATAATTGACTTCTAAGCACGAGAGCCCGAAATGATAACGATGTTCAGTCTGCCCTAAAAACACTTCATAGAGGAAGGGCATCGATTCGCAACTCCTGCGGACTAACCTGCGCGAATGTAATTCTTGAGAGTAGGTCACGCGTCTCTAGGATACTTGGCCCAAATAGATCAACCTTTCGTTGGCCGTCCTGTTCTTTAACCACTACGGTGAGAATCTCGACTAGCTGAACCATCCAGGATGTAAGATATTGGAACTATGGATTTGACTGCAGCGAGAATGGTCCCTTTTGTGAGTCCTTATGTGTGTTTTTCAGGTCATGTTCACTTGTCTGAAGCGCAACCAAGTAAAGGAGATTAAGGTGGCTCAGTTATGCGGTGCCGTGGCAGAGATGTCCTCCTACCACCATGGCGAGGTGTCCCTCATGGGCACTATCATTGGGCTGGCTCAGGACTTTGTAGGTTCCAACAACCTCAATCTGTTGATGCCTTATGGTCAGTTCGGTACGCGTCTCGCCGGTGGCAAGGATTCTGCTTCTGCCCGTTATATTTTTACCGCCCTTAGTCCTCTAACCCGCAAGATCTTTCACGAGAACGACGACGCTATTTTAAACTACCTATTTGAGGACAATCAAAAGATCGAGCCTGCATGGTACATTCCAGTCATCCCCATGGTCCTCATCAATGGAGCTGAGGGTATTGGTACGGGATGGAGCACCAAGATACCCAATTACGACACCAACGAGGTGATCGCCAACCTCCGGCGCATGTTGGATGGAGTGGAACCGCTGCCGATGCTGCCGAGCTATCGGGGCTATCGAGGGAAAATTGTGGAGGTGGGGGAAAATCGATATGTTCTCTTTGGAGAGATTGCGGTGCTGGATGATCAGACGGTTGAGATTACGGAGTTGCCGGCTAAGACTTGGACGCAGTGTTACAAGGAGACAGTGCTCGAACCCATGCTCAATGGAACTGAAAAGGTGCCGGTTAGCATCAGGCATGTCTGGCAACTTTATTGTCTATAGCGAGCTCTTTCATTTTCGCACACAGTTAAGTGAGTTGTCTGGAGATTTTTTACTCTAGTATTACGAAAAGTTGGAATAAGTGAACTTATCTAGGTGTTATTGTTTGGAGAGTGCATTGTGTCTTCAATCATGTCTGACTTTCTCCTTATCTGTGAGGATTTCATGCATAGGGTTTAAGTTCTTGATCTCCAATTTTAATTTGGTCAAACTAGTGAACCATCCATTCACCCTGTACGGCCGTTAGAGTATGTGCTTACCTCCTCTCTTTCGCCCACCGGAACCACTCCCCTTCGTTTCGTCTAGTAGGTTGTGGGAAAATCTGCTCTCGGTAGTCAAACTTCTGCATGAGTTTCGTGAAACTGCTCTCCGTAATGCTTCATCAGTTCATCTTGTACATTTCCCATAACTGGGGAATAACATTACTGAATAAACTTTTTTCCTGCCTATCCCTCAACAGTGACTACAAAGAGTATCACACCGACGTGACGGTACGTTTTGTAGTGCAGATGACACCCGAGAAGCTGCGTGAGGCAGAGAGCATGGGTCTACATAAGTTCTTCAAACTCGCTGTTCCCATGACAACCAACTCCATGGTGCTCTTTGACCATGCTGGGTGCCTGAAGCGCTATACATCGGCGCAAGAGATCCTTCGTAGTTTCTATGCCCTCCGGCTGGAATGGTAAGCCTATCTCCTACTGCTGCTTCATTTCTGATCTTGTCTACGTGTCGTAGCGTTCGTGCGCCTGCCTTGAAAATTCTTTCTGGCGAGCTTTATCGTCATTCCAATCACCAATTACAAGCAGCTGTTCAGTCGGCATGAGGTTGAGGAAGATAAGATTGCAATTTGAATTAGCTGGTATATTGCATCTAGTGCTTGAAACGCTGTTTTGTTCGAGCATGAATCTTGTCGCTGGCATCCTTTGCTATGCTGTCATCATCATCAACGTTATCGTTCTACCAAGGTACGTAGGGTACATCTTAGTCAGTCCATAATCACTAAATCCGTAGTATAGCCCCACTCTAGCTTGCCACAAAACAACCACTATCGCAACCTGCAGGTATGACAAGCGCAAAGCCTTCATGGAGGGCATGCTATCAGCAGAGGCGCGACGTCTGGAGAACCAGGCGCGCTTCGTGATGGAGAAGATTGGCGGTGTCATTACCATTGAGAACCGTTCGAAGCGGGATTTGGTACGTCTCCTGCGCGGACGCCACTACGACCCCGATCCAGTGCGCGCGTGGAAGGAGTGCATCGACAAACTGGCCGCTATCGAGGAAGCCGCCGCGGCGCGCAGACAAGCGGGTGAGCCAGTGGATGAGGTGGAGGGTAGTGACGGCAGTGGCGATGTTGCGGTAGACGAGGACGTAGCTCGTGGGGCTGCCGACTACAACTACATCCTCGGAATGCCTCTGTGGAGTCTGTCGAAGGAGCGAAAGGAAGACTTGTTGGCACAGAGGGATAAAAAGCAGGCAGAGCTGGCCAATCTCATGAAAAAGACGAATAAGGACCTATGGAGGGAGGATTTAGATGAACTAGAGTCTGCTATCAAAGTGAGTCTCCTGGCCTTTAGGATGAGGATGCCTGCGTTTTTGTCTCTTGAATCCATTTTAATGGCTGATGTTTTGGATTATTTTTATCTCACGGTAAATTGTGTATGCTTATACCATAATTTCTTCCGAGTTTCCCTCTATTTGTTCGAAACAGGGAGCATAGAATTTTCTCGTGACTGTCGTCTTGGAATGGCACCTTAAATACTAGCCGCTTAAACGTGTAATGTTTGAGATGGGGGAAGGGGGATAAAAATTTATCTAAACGACAATTTTTCCCCGTATTGTTCATGAAAACTGGCATCCATCGTGAATCACCTTTAAAAACACGGTACAAGAAAATCTGCCTCCGAGATTTTTGTTAGCTGTATTCCCACCGCCACCTCAGAAGATTAGCTCCAAAAGTTTGCTCAGTTTTAGGTATCGACCGTGGGCACAGCTTATTGGTATCTTATCCTTTGAAACGGATTTTAACTTCTACATCATCCTCACTCTAAAAGAAAACAAGTTTTATTTGTTTACTGCCCAGTCTTTTCCCCCTTTGCGATGCCATCTCCCTTCAGTCTTAACACTCACCCAAATGCCATTTGCCCACCCCGCCAATTTGAAATGTTTCCGAATTCGGGGTTGCCACACATCATGATGTTAGCATTGCTGAGCCTCCGTATTTAGTGTTCCTGCAATGACCGGCTCTGCCGTCTTAAAAAGGCTCCGTGTTGGTAAGGATCTCGAACCTAATATAAAAGTGCTTTGGTATGAATAAAGTTGTGTTTGATTGAAAGATTCGTATACTTGTCGTAAGGTGGTATCTGTTGTGCTGCAAGTCACGCTTTTACCTTCCTTCACTGCACAGTTGCAGAAACGCTTTTCCTCGTCTGCGTATGAAAAGGCTTATTTACGCAGGTTTGATGCAGGATGGTTTTTTTCTGCAAATTTGATCCACACAAGTGATTCAGTAACTAACCCCTTCATTTACTACCCAAAACTAACCGAACGGTGGATGTACTATTTGTAAGGAATGTTTTGTACCTTCACAAAAGTATGGAACCAATCTTCATCTGAAAGCATATCCTTCGTTCCCGATATCATCCGAAAATACTTTGTATGATTATTCAAGGTGAATCCGACCAATTACTACCCCTAATTCTATACAATGATGTGGCGGTTGTCTTTACACTCCTGTGCCGTATCCAACGTTTTCTATGGTTAAAGTCGCCCCATGAAAATTCTTTCGGGGAAGAAAACGTTTATCAGTCGATTAACCGTTTATTCAATAGGTCTTATCTCCTAGAATTGGTGGATGTCTGCTTTAAATCGCGCCGCTTTTGGTTTCGCTATATCGCATCCGCTCAAATCAAACTCAAGCCTAACTACAACCGGCTACCGCATGCGAGCGCTCATGCCTTGTAACATCGGGTTCCTGTTGGTTTTAAATCTTCACGTGATCCCTCTGTTGCATCTAAGCGTCACAAATTTTCGTTTATCTTCATAGAAATACGAAGCTGAACGTCAAAAGGATCTGGAGGACCTTATTAGCGCCGCAGAGAAAAAGGTGGCCAAACAGGCGACATCGCAGTTGAAGGGTGGTCGTAGCGCCGCAGCCAAGGGTGCGGCTGCAGCTCTTACCAAGGGCATGCGTCAGACGCGTCCCGATCCCCTGGGTCGCCGTGTCGAGCCCGTTGTCGATCCTGAGTTGACCAAGAAGGCCGAGGCTCAGCTCTGTCGTGAGGCCAAAAAGAGGGCGGCGGCAGCAGCTAGTGGTGGAAGAGCAGCAGAAGGCACACCAAATTTCGTTTGCTCTTTATCCCCTTTTTGTGGTTAAATTCCCATTTCTCTCCTCGTCTTTCAGACGACTTCCTAGCAGATCTGGATGACGAGGACAGTCAGTTCGGTGGAAGTGCTCCTCAACCGCTATTCAATCGACTTAGTGGGACGGTGGACCCAGAGGACGCCAGCACTGCACTCAGTACTCTTGCCTCAGCTCAACCGTCGAAACGCGGTGGTAGTGTCGTCGCTCGTGGAGGGGGGCGTGGACGTGGCAAAGGGGGCCCCACTGGTAAGTATCCCCCTGTTCTTTAGTCGCATTTAACTCAAATCTTGCGTTAGTTGATTTAGGTGGAGATGACCGCGTAGCAGTTAACACAGTCTTTTAGAACATCTTTCACTAGTGTTTTCAGATTTGGTTGTTTACCCATCCACAACACTTTTGGTGTCGACACAGGGCTTAAACTTCCCTCATCGTAAGAGTTTTGAGGTTGCGAAAAGTCTGATGAAGAGGAATGTACGGTGAACAAACTTCTGGGTCCGACTAAAGCTATGTATTCTGTCAGTTCGATGAGTCTCCATCCATCACGCCTCATTGGCGAATAACGTTACAAAGACGTGTTACTGAGGTATCTATGATACTTTGCAGCGGGCGCATTTCGCATTAGATCCCTTTGCATGGGGAAGTTTGTGGTATAACAAGAACACGGTGCAATGTACCGTCCTGTGTTAACTCATCCGTTTTCACTGTGTTACTATTTTGCATTTTGTTAACATGTTGCAGCATTTCCAATATGAGAGGCCTCCAAATCGCCTAGTTTAGGTTAAAAATCTAAAACAGTTCTTTACTGAACTAAGGGGAGAGCCGAAATTCCAGCAGTTTTAGGCGAGATCATCTCGAAAGTATGGAGATTGAATCTCCCTAGACTGTAATGGCTCGAATCATCTGTTTTACGATTGAACCAAATGTTACTGTATGTCTTTACCTGATTCGCTTCCGTGAAATCAAGTCTAGGAGATGTGAATTCACTTTCTTTTTTTGTGCCTCTGTGATGTATCAGGTGTGAAGCGGTCACCGGCGAAAAAACATCGTCAGAAGAAACTCACCTTCGACAGCAGCGAGGACGAAAACGATGACGACGACGTCAGCGATGATGCCTCGGACGTCTCCGAATTCGCACCCTTCAAGAAAGGCACTGGTGGTACGTTGATTCCTCTTAAATCGATTTCTAGTTGGCGAGAGGCGACTCAAATTATTTTAACTCACCGTTCACTCTGCCTTCCTTCACCTCGCCATTCATTGCCACTTCACCACTTCCCTGATTAGTTTTCAAGTTCTTGGCTGTCTCATGTACTTCTCTATCGCCTATCCCGATATGCATCTGCCATGTTGTCTCTTCCAGCAAAATTCTGCGTACCATGCCTTAAAATGGCCTGACAGAGTTTCTAATTTGGAATTTTGTCATCTGAATTTTTAACGAACGTGGCGCCATGGCAATTGGAGAAAATTTTTCCCTCCATGTGTGAAAACACAGATCCATATTGCATACTGGAGTGATGATATCTTTCTCTGCGGAAGCAATTCACTTCCGCCGCTAAAGTTTCCTTTTTTCTCACTTTATCACAATTTTCTTCTCAATGCAGCAGCACATCTCATGTTTTGCGGAAAATAAGGTTCGTCGTTGCGTCGCTTACCATCCATTCTCGTTGTCCCTTGGCGTGATGTTGCACATCACCCGTTCCTTTCAGTCAGTAAAAGTTATTATTACCCTGGGAAGAGAACAAAAGTAGTCTGCTGAATCGTGTGCGATTTACTCCAAACTGAGGCTATCTTGCTACCACTACCACCTAAACTCATTTCAGTCTCGTGGTCGTCTGTTTAT
Source organism: Taenia solium (assembly GCA_001870725.1). NCBI lineage: Eukaryota > Metazoa > Platyhelminthes > Cestoda > Cyclophyllidea > Taeniidae > Taenia > Taenia solium. The sequence continues at coordinate 230,347 of MIEF01005605.1, read as the reverse complement.
TTCATAGTATTATCAATCAGCTACACGCAGATCGTGGTTTTCGCTCATTCAGCATTCTGCTCTCAATTGATGTACTATTCTGCGTTTCTGCCATGACAACGAGTTTTTTTCGCTAACTGTACCTTTTGTGCGTTTCTAAGTTGGTGTAAAAATTATGTTGAGCGATCAAATGCACTTTGTGTGTTGCAGTTCTTCCACTGTAGCGTCCCAGGATTCCCTTGAAGGTAAAGGAAGGCATAGTACTAGGGCAGAATGCATATATTCTGGAAACAGAGGGATTGGGGGCTGTTGGCATGGCCCGGAGGCCAGCCAATCGGCTAGTACAACATGGCCACCCGAGTGACCGGAACCGGCAGTCCGAACAAAGTATTACAGCCACAGCCAGCTGGTTTACCTTTCCAGCATATTTTGATAACCATCATTAGAGCCTCATAGCAGCCAACTTTATTAGCCTCGGGAGGGTACCGACAAAGGAGCCCAGACGTCTCTTCATCCTTTTAACACTACTAGTTCTACCACCGATACTCAGGTCCTAACAAGGGTATAATTATGCTCAGATTGCGACTATCCCGACCCCTCTTATTGGTTTAAACCTAACCAACTGGTTTGCAACGCAATTCGGTGCAACCGGTCATCACATAGTGGACACGTCAGTTCTGTGAGTCATTCGTCAATATGTGCTTGCAGTTACCTCCCCACATGAAGGTGCTGTTTTACGTACTTCAGTTGACGCTTTCTCAAAGTGGAAAGTGCCCTCTTCCATTGATACAGGACCGGTAAATAATGTGTGGGTTTTGACTCGTGAATTAATCATTCCACACCTCCGACGTCTGTATGGAGATGTGTCGAAGCAACGCGTGACATGTTGATGTCTTCGGCGTGAACTTATTTCATCCTTGAATGCACTGGAGTTCAGGAATATTTTTTGCCTTCCTCCTTTAGGTTAATCCTTCTAGAATCGTTGAAACACGGTCCTGGTTCAACATACTGTCAGTATCATGTGGACATAGCATGTCATTGTTGGAGTGATAGTGACTGGTTACACCAAATCATGTATGTCGCGGAAAAAATGGCGCTGAAAATGTTCTCGTTACACGGCTGGTTGCTTGGGCACATTGGGTCTCGTCAAAAAGTTGGGCAGCCAGTGCCGTTACCAGAATGGCGTGGGTGCCTACTATTCTGAGGCACTGTCTAGGAATGTGTGGGGATATGCCCACTGATGCTTTGTTAGGCTAACCCAAACTAGGTTTTCTGCTCCTTCAGCAAACATGTGTGTAAGGCGGTCACTCTCTACTTGCTTGGCTCGTTAAACCATTTCCCTGAAGTGTGGACAGGTAATTGTGGCAAATTTAATGTGCGTACGTGCTTTTTTCATAGACGGCCCGGGGATGTCCCTGGCTGAGCGGGTTCGCAGCCAGCCTCCACGTCGCACCGCAGCTGCCACTACCAAAAAGTACAACTTTGACGATTCCGAGGGCGATGAGGATGAGGGAAAGAGTAGCGAAGAGGAGGTTTTCACAGCTGTGGACCACGGGCAGGGCGACAAGATGATCAATCTCAACAGCCCCGTGAATCAACCTTCCTCGTCAACCACCACACAGTCACAAACTGATGCTACCGAAAATCCGAAAAGCGGCGCTACCGCGCAAGTTGGAGACTTGATTCCTTTATAATTTTCAAGTCTTTGTTATGCGATCAAGACGTTTCACCATCTCGAGCGGCCTTTGCCCACTGTAGCTTTGGACTGTATCTTGGTGGATGGTGAATGCTGGTGCTAAACGAAAATTGATGGCTGTGTAAAATCATCTGGTTCCTACGCTGACTTCTGGTTCCTTGGGCCTCGTGCTTTAAGCATTGGTTTGCAGCTCCTGAATAGCCAACCGATTGTATCGCGATGTTGACATGAGTCCACCGCATCTTGCGGCATTGGCAGAGCTATTTCTTGCCAGTAGTTGACTCATCCCCCGGACGTAGATGTTCTCGTTTGTGATTTAACCTACCTTCTGGTCGGCTTCCAACTAGGGTTGGGGATGAATCACTCTTAAAATTGGGAGTGTGTTGCGTGCTGTATGATACCACTGGCGTCTCCTCTGCAGCCAATCGGGTCGAATGGTTAGCATTTCGATGGATTCTTTGTCACCCTCTCCGCCGAATACGTTGACGTTCTGACGACATTTTAAGGGCCAAGTATCGCTCCATATCCACTTTTCTTTAGTGCCTTGGAAGAACGCAGTTTTCTTCATCCGCTATTTTATTTGCACACATTGAGCGCAGTGTTGATTTATCTATTTAACCAATAGTTGTCACATTTATTTCGGTCGTCGAGCGGGCAGCTTTGAAGTTTCCTGCCACCTATTTATTTGTTCACATCATTTGCGTTGGCCCAACTAGGGTGCAGTTTGAAGCCATGAGATTTTGAGTGAATAGCTAACCAGTTCCCGGGTTAAAGTCAATGGCTTCACAATCTTTAGTTCAAAGTTGATGTTACGCGTTTTCTTTCCCTTGACTGAATGTGGTTTAAATGAAATCCTATCTTCCGTGATTTCCATTCGTGTTAGTCAGCTTCAAGCTGGCAGTGAAAGTTACAGTGGAATTTGCCTTTTTCACTGTGTCCAGAGGTAAGCAGTCGACTCTAGTTAGCTGCATTTTAGTAGGCTTGGAAAGCCCTCTCTCGGACTAGCTTTGTTCGGGCTGAAGCTCTTCTCTCTTATTCAGCTGGCCAATTTCCTACAAGGAGTCAGCCACCGTGGCCCCCAAGAAGCCGTCCGCGAGGGGCGGGCGTGTCGGTAGTAGTCGAAGAGGCGCCAGTGCTCGTGGTAATGGTGGTGGTCAGAAAGGAGGCGCAAAGCATGCCAGGTCCGCTGGTGCCAAGCGGGTGGTGGAGGAGACGGACTCTGACGCCTCTGGTGGCGACAAAAACAAGGACGATGAAGCCGATGAAATTTTTGTGCCTGGTTAGTCTCTAATTCTTTTCCACTTCAATATTTGTAATGACATCAGTCGTTCCCGGGCGCCGATCACAAAGCTGAGAAATTTAAATATGCTCAGTTTGTCATCTATCGGTGCTACTTTTCTCGTATGGCGGTTCGGATTAAGCCAACAAGTAGTCACACATTTCCGCCACTTTTTTCGTACCAGTAGATTCAAGGAGGTGACCTCGGAGGAGAACAAAAGTCTGAGCGGCTTAAGGGGAGCGTAACACTATCCATGAAATATTTTGCGTAGACTAGTGTGGTGGTCAGCTGCATTATCTTGCAGCGTCTACGGTATTTTTGAATATGTTGTACGGTGCAAAGATGGCTTCATTCAGGTATACAGAAGGATTGAGACCAGCATTTCAGCTGATGAGAGGGCGAAGTTTGCATAGCGTCACAAATGGATACGATGTGTTTTACAACATAGACACCTTCGCTATCTCATCGCAATAGTATCCAACTTAATAAGTACCAATTTTGGGGCTGGAACGAAGGTCCTACGATGATTTTTCACCACCACAAGATCTGTCCAAGTGGCGTTCCTGGTTTGGAAATGCATAATCAAGATACCCTGCCAACTTGGGCCGGAGGCTGAGTAGTGCTCTACGGCGAGCCCGCTTCGTGTGTCAGTCGTTTTTCGAAAGTGTTTTCCTAAGAATGAAAATGTTTCCTAAGAAGTGCAACACAAAGTTGCCTGACAAAGCTATATTCCGTATCCATTACTCCCACTGTTCTTTCAATGCTTCGTTCTATGGTCCCGATTCGTTCAAATCAGTTTCCACCCCGTGACTAGCCATTATGGAGGACTCAAGGTTGGAATGGTTACTGAAAGTTGACACGGTTTCGACAGCCTTTCTGTTATGAAGTTCTTTTTGAGTTGTGCAGTTCTACAAATTGTGTTATTACCAGCACCCGCCGGTACGGATGGAAAGGCGTAAGCCAAACAAAGGAAGGCTGAGAAGGCTTGAGATAAAGTGAATACCGTTTCATTGCAGCATCAAGAGCTGGTTTTTTGACTGAAATAGTATTGTACGTGCCTAATACGTTGGTCCTTGCGTTACTTCTAAAACAGGAAAAAAGCTAGGCAAATGGTTGAAGAACCGTTGACTAATGAGTTTTTCTCTTTTCCAGCAGTTATTAATGCTAATGGTATTTTGCGTTCCCTTGCTTGCAGACTCACCGGTCGCTCCGCCCCGAACCAAGGCAGCACGCAGTGCACAGAGAAAGGTGCAGTATTTCTTCGACAGCGACTCGGATGAGGTGGTGGAAGTGAGCAGCGTTAGCGGAAAAGGTGCCGATTCTACTGATGAGAGTAATATCAAGCCCAAGGGGCGGGTGGTCGTCCGGGGCGCCAAGCGAAAGCGTCTCAACTCAGACAGCGATGAGGACTATGTGCCTGAATAGGAGACTTATCAAGGCGGAGTGGCGATTTAATTATTTGTATTTTTTTCGTGTTGTTGTAGTCATACACCCTCTTGAGAGTTCAACTGATTCATTGGCGGGTGGGGCGTGGTTGTGGATGTTTATTCCTACTGGGGGTTCCCGATTCGGGTGGGACTTGCTTCCCCGATTTTCTATGTGGTGTTGTTGGGTTGGGGTGCTCCTGTTCGGGTTACAGCGGGTGGCGTCCTCTGCACGTTAGCTTTGGGGGGGTTGTCATCTGGGGACAGCGATAGAAGTTTTGCATTAAAAGCTCTTCTGAAGCAGACCATTTGCGGTGCCAAGGATTATATTGGTCCCTAGACTTGATAAAATGGTTTCTATCATTCCGGGATGTTGTTTTAATTAACCAAGGAAGGCTGAATATGCCCTAAACGACGCTTCCGCTTTTCAACTGTGCGTTATTGTTTATGCTATTTTATAATCATTTTTGTAAAAGATTTACCCTAGTGACAGTCATTATGTGATAATTTGCCATAAATACAAAACGTTGCTAGACTTAGTTAGCTTGTTATGCAGCACAGTTGACTTCGTCTAATGCACTTGGTGAAAATCAATAATAGATTTTTAAAACTTAACAGTTTTTACGAAAACTTTTTTGAAGTACCTACTGTTTTGAATTGAAATACTAGGACATTAATGCCTGCCAAACATCCCTTATCTGCACGCTTGCATCAAGACAAATCCTTCGCGAAAACCGTTAATAAGCTCATTTCAAGAGGAAATTGCAGGCTCGCAAATAAAATCGTAAGGCTTAAGAATTTTGCCGTCATTTTCTAGGACCAGGAAGTGTTTTGTTGTCTCAATCAAGCAATACACAAGAAATGTCAATTGGAAGTTGAATTTGAGGACAATCTTTTGAGAATCCACAATCAGAAAAATATAATAATAAAAAATCGCAATACAAGAGAAAAGGAAGTTCAGCGTAACAAGGAACTTGCGATGGAAAAAGCCAGTAGTCAAGAAAAAGTAGCACTGAAACAAATCTTAAAAGTGTTCAGGAAAGAATCCGATTAGAAAATTCGCGAAAAGCAAACAGAAAGCAACTGCTCTTAGAAATTTTGGTAGACGAAAGGAACCGACTTTCGGACAAAGACCAACTTGCATTTTTTTGTGACTTTTCTCAAAATGATGCCGCAGGTCTCGTAAACCTAGCCTTCAAGCTGGCCGCCTTAAAGAATATCGCTTATAAGTAATGTCACTTAAAGCTTATCTAACACGCTATCTAAGCTCAACTTGGCTGATACGTTGTTTGAAGTTCCTTTTTGTAAATGAACAGCCACTCAGTCTTTGGAACGACTACTTAGATCAACTTGATACAGAGGACATTAAAGTGAGCTGGCTCTTGCGCCCTTGTTTTAAGGCTTTAAAAGGAGAATGGGAATTCAATTCTCTTGAGAATACTGGTGAAAATTTTACAGAACATAAGTTTGTCTCAGAAAATGTGATGTTGCCTTCTTACGAACTTATGAATTCAAGATCCAAGCTTGACAAAGTTTTTAATACCTTAGTAACATTGGTAAGGCAAATATTAGCATCATTCGACAATCAAACTGCAATTAGTTTAATCATTTTTGCTTTAAATCTATTCGCTACTCTTTCATTAAGTGACTCTTTTGCATGAGATGAAAGAGCTCTTTTTTTAAATGCAGAATAAAAACGAAGTGGGAACCAAAATAAACTTTCAGATTCGAGGAGCAATATTAAGGAAGCCATATTGTGAAAGTCTAAAATGTGCAATTCTACAAGGTATCCATCATTAGAACTAATACCGCTTTTTTAGACGATTTTAAGGTAATAAGGATGAGGGATTTGAATCGCGATTGGCCGGTGGAATTTAATATGAAGGAATCTGTTTCCGCTATCATTAAAGCAGAACTCGAGTAAGTTCCTCTTTAATATTTTTCATTTATGACTAGCAAGTATGATCCTTCTGCTAATTGGCTCCTGGATGATTGTCCCATTAATTTGGACATCTTAAAGACAATGCAAACTGATCTTCATTTCAACGCAGTGTTTTTCATTGCTGTTTCCGACGAGGAAATAATTTCGCAGGCAGTTGATGGACATTGGGATACTGACGAAATCGCCCTTGAACTTGCGCGTGCAGATTTTGCGTTGCCAAGCATACGCAGCTTTTTTCACGACAAGGGGTGTCAAATTTATGAAGTGGAGTCAAGTTTTGGCAAGTCCGTTGATTCCCACATTTCCCATTCAATCAGTTGTCACCTAGAATGGGTGAGTGATTGATGGTTGATCCACCGAATTCTTCTTCAACCTATTTGAATTATCATCGTTTTTTTTTTGTTTAGCTAAGGAAATCGAAGCAACAGGCAGCAACAGAGGAGTGTCGAACCAGTAAATTAATTTTTGGTTACTAGGGTGGTTTCTACTGTTCATTCTTGATAGATTATAAACTTGATAATGAGGAAAACTTAATTGTCAGCTATTTCGCCGCAAAAGTCAGCCAGGTATATGGCATAGACATGCTAAAGCTGAACACCAAACTAAATCCTTTCGTTCAGGATATGCTTAAGCGACTGGGTAAGATTATGGAAGCCTCAGATACCGCTTTTGCCGACCATCTACAAAAGGTGCTGGCAAAACTACGTCATCAACGCCTACACATTGTGGAGCATCTTTGTGAGTGCCGAAAAACATTATTGACATCTCTGAGGCGACCGAGTAACAGACAGGAGCTTGTGGATACCTGGGAAAAGGTTTCGCTTAAATAATACTCGAAAGCACTTCTCTTAGGAGTCTAATGCAATTCCTTTGGAGTTGTTGCAAAATGACGTGACTAAAGCGGAACGCCATTTCCGCCTGCATGAGCTAGTTGTTCAGCTTTGCGATTCAACCGAGGAACGGCGAACTGACAACTTGGCACTGCTAAGAGACTTTTTCGAGCGCAATGAATGGCACGCAAACGAAAGAACAAATCTCATAAATAACTATTGCCTGTTACTTCAAATGGAGTTGGACAAGTGGCAGTACAGAAATCAGGTGGTTGAAGTGCTTTTTGGGTTTGCTGGCCATACCGATGAGGGTAAACTGGAGAATCAAAGCTGTTACCGACTTCCCATGTTAAAAGTACGAAACCATACTACTTTTTAGCATAAGTTTTTTCTACTATCTTTATATTTTAAGCCTATACTTTGGCCGTTTTATAATTGATTCGATCCATTAGCTTATAGGTAAGACGCAATCAGGTGAGAAGGATTGTTTAGGTATTTCTTACTTGAGCAAATGACCAAATCTGAGTCTATTTTTGCAAAAATAATCATCGCAGGAGGATTTTACTATTTATTATTTTCATATCTCTAAAAATTGATGGATTGCGAAGGAAACTAACTGCTCATTTGCCTCTGTTAATAGCCTCCTGGGTTATGCATCGCGGACCAGACGGCCGAGTTGAAGCCAAAACGACTTCAACCACCAAGAGACGAACTTAGCAAAGGAAAAGTTCATGCTGTTACATACACCGCGGAGGACTTTAAAGCCGACGACGAGACAGATTGCCCGCAACTACTTTTTGTTATCAGTGAGACGCTGACCGCCAACGAGATGCTTCCTCTCACCCGTAAGTTTCTTGGAGTCGTAAATGCGCCACGAGCAAGTTTACTGTGCACTAAAAAATTGAACTTCTGTAAACGAAGACGCCAACACTAAAGCGGAAGAAGTGAAGAGGACCAAGCGGAGTCTTGAAAAGAAAGCACCTGGCGAGAAGACGCGGAGAAGTGGGCGTAGAAAGGCTTCCTCGTCCCCCCTACAGCCAAATCGGTATTTGCTAGGAAGCCAAATGAAACCGCAAGAGCCTGAACTCGCTTTCCTCTATGAGGTTGCTACCTGTGCGCTCAAAGTGGTCCAGATGAGAGTATGTTCTCAACCTCTCTTATAGCTGACACTTCTTAAAGTCGAAATGAAGGCCTTTTACAATGCCAGTAGTTTCGTGGCAAATCCATTTTCATGAACAGTATGCATCTATGCCCTGTAGTTAAGGCTTTTGTTACTCAATGCATGTTGAATGAATTTTGCCTTTATTATGCGTTCCCTAACCACAAAAATCTTATTTATTTGAGTTGCAATGCTTTCGAGGATCTGTACTGGCAGGTCTGTGAAGCAGGGTATGACGCATCTCTTGGTTAGAACGTTGAAGTGTGTGTATCGCTCGAGTTCCTTTCAGAACAAGTGCCTAAATGCGTAGATGAAATAGCAGATTTTGAAAGGGGCGAAAATAAAACAAATGCAGTTCTGTCACATGGAAATGTTTGATTTCTTGTGGTGTCGTATGAAGGTAGTTTTCTTTGTGACTTGCAACTTTAAGTTCCTATTCACTATCTGGACAGACTTTGCTCCGAAGGTATGGACAGAAGTTCTGTCCTTGAACCAACGCAGACATAACGGTACTTGTATACAACTATATCAGTTGGGCTCTGGAGGTGGTTAAAGCTCATCTTCAGAGTCGCATTAAGTTCAAGTGAAGATTGACTTGGCTCAGTAGACGTCCTCCAACTACGGATTACGCAAATGAGTAAAAATAATTAATTGATTTGAGAACATAAATCTTCTGGAGGCTTTCGATATAAATGAGACAGTGAAGTGAACGAGATGAGTGGACTCTGGGCCGAACGGTTCAGCATCCATGTCTGCATGCCTAAACCTTCCAGCAGCAAAGCCTGACAAACTCTATTTTACTGATTGACAAATCACCTTCTTAAGGAATGTCTACCATCTTCTACCTTTGGTCGCATCAGTTTTTCTTTTGCCCCACACTTCTAACCAGTTAGGATTTTCATGCACAAATTAAAGACAAAATCAGAACCGAAAGTAATTACGATTTTTATCTATGAATCGGCAAATCTATCAGGTTCCGAATTCCCTCTACAATGTTGGGGTGCATATTCCTGCCTGGTGTGTCCCATTTCGGCTCAAATGTCAAAAGTCGCCCATCTTTGTATGGATTTGCTTTTATTCGCCTAAAGAATCAGCTGTAGCTTCTTCCTGGCTATGTGTAGCTCACCGAGGAACAGACGAAATTGGGAGTGTGCGTGGATGATAATGGGGACCCACTTCCACGTGTAGAAGAACTTCCCAAGACCCGAGATACTGCGCGTTCTCATTCCACGAAGAAGGTCAAAGAAGTAAAGAAAGCGGGTGAGGACGCACTTACTCAGGATATGACTAAATTGTGTAATCACTGATCTTGTACATGATTCCTGTTTATAGATAGCTTGATTACCCCAAACTACTTATCGCATTGGTGTGCATTGAAGTCACTGTCATTTATACTTACGCATGACAGGATAGTTGCCATATACTTTGCTTGACATTGTAAATCCCCTTTTTCTCAAAGCACTAACGCCAGAATTAATCAAAGAACCGGAACAGTTAGAGAAGCTTGAAGAGGGAAATGTGATCCAGCTCAAGCTCCTTAAAGACGAAGGTAGCCTTAAACTACTTTCCTCCATTCACTTTAAGCCAGTCCCCTTGAATGGTGCCTCTTTCTGTTAAGCTGAGAGGGCTGCGCTGCGTTTGCAACTAATCAGAGACGTGGGACTGCAAATTTTGGCCAAATTTGAAGAAGACATGAAGCACTTTCAGATTGAGGGAACGCAATGGATTGACGTGGAATACCAAGGCTTCCAAAAATCGTAATTTAAAGGTCAAATTTCCCGTGATAGAGAATGCTTTTAGGATTAGCAGTCTCAAAGAGTACGTTCAAGAGAGGATCGAACGAGGTGAATCGCTGGAATATCGCCTTCTAATTGCCGACAACGAGCCTTTCTGTGTATCTCAGGTGTGTTGACTTTTTTCACTTGTTCTCAAAAAATGACCTTTGTAGGAGATGACTTTCACACCGGAACGATTGCCCAATCTTCATCCATTCGACCAAGCCATAGATGAGTCTCCTCAACCAGAAGGCGATTACTTCGACCAACTAATGAAGCTCGTAGATCTGGTGAGTCTTCATTGTGGCTCTGGCAATTTGCATGTTCCAATTGACGTCCGTCATCAACATCGAGACCGGCGTCAGATTGAAACAGCAAATTTAATGCAATTCACTTCAGGAAGCTTCTTTGGATTTAAGTAAATCTCTGAAGTCCAAAAATTTGCATTTATTAGTTAGGTATCCTTTTTATGGCGAAAGTCGACAGACAGATCTTATCAAGCGTAACAAAGGTTTTCCAAGGGTTTTATCCACCCGTTTGTCCTTGTCTGTCTTGTTTTCCGTCTTTAAAGACTGTATTGCGGTTTCAGTGGATCCTTGGACACTGGTAATGAGATTAGTGAAACCCCATCAAGGCCTGGAGGCTGGATCGCATGTATATGATGACGGTAGAAGTGTATCCTTAAAAAAAATTCACACCAAAAAAGTTCTTAAAGCACCTAGCCAGTTAAAATAATCATCATCGCACAGTTTGCAGTTTACAAGGTTCTTGCAAAGTCTACCCGGTAGGAACCTGGGACTGATCACTTTTTTTTCCATTCCAACTGTCCAGTTCGACTTCCATCTGACCGTCCAACGGCAGTGTCAGGGAAGAGGAATGATAGTTCTCACTAAAAGTATTATCATCGGAAGGCTAAGAGTGTCTCTCCTCTCCCCTCCACTAAATGCATGCATACACAAAGTACAGCCCTGTGGGGATGATGAGGTGCACACCCTGAAGGTGTAGAATACTTAGTAATTGTATCGTCGCAGGATGGTGAAGGATAAGTTTACTCACTTAACGGAGCAGTTTTCCATCCATGGCTAGCTAAGCGATAGACAGTCCAACGCTAATGACTTGAAGAACCGATCTCTGACACTTTATGCCTTTTGGTAGCTCAAACCTACGCTAGAGTACAGACACATATCTGCATCTGCCACTCAGTGGTCCATTCCCAGACAACGCGTCGCATCACCCCGTGGCACACTTCCAATTGTCAGGCTAGCGGCCTCATGAGAACTGTTTGCAACTACAGCATCCATGATGAAGTTACTCGAGGCTTGGAAAGCGACAAGGAAGCTCGAGTTGGGTGTTTCAAGTTTAAGCGACGTTTGATGAAGTGCAACACGAGGGAACTGGTGGTCGGCACAAGAAAGAGAACCGCATCAACAGGACTGTGACTTGAAATGCATATGCATGTGATCGCTGGAGTGCATTCCACAAGTCCCTGCCATTGCAGGGTGTTATGCCCAAGACCACACAAACATTCTCCACCGTCTGGTGACTGAAAAAGCAGACAGCCTGTACAGCTCACTGGTGATGAAGTCGAAGTCCTTGATCAATTTCATTAAAGGGCGGCAATTGAGGTGTGGCTCAGGTCATTGAACATACTAATTTTCGGATTCTTTACGAAATCTGCCATCATTGGTCATTAATGATATCAAAGGGCTCCACCGCACACTCACAGGCGGACAATTAATGGGAAGGGGATTGAGAGGTCAGATTTTAATATTAAAAATGCAATGACTATGTTGGAAGCGTGAAATCAGATGGGTGTTGGTAGGATGCATGAGATGCAATTGTGAAGGAAGTGAAGGAGGATCCCACCTCATAACTCTCCCTAGCCAAAGGACGACGCTTCTCTATTCATGATAAAAACCTGAAAAACTACCGATGGCAATTAATAGCCACAGACTTTTCTTAGAAAAGATCATTGTTTTGCCTTTTTCGTGTTTAAGTTTCGGAGGGAGGCGCCTCATGGATGCATATGTGAAAAGGTTTTTGCTGAACTGATGACCGACAACTGGAAGTGTGACCCAATGGAAGTGGTGAAGACTTTCGTCGTTCCTCAAGGCACCAAGTCAACAGGACAAAGTATGGTGTCGTACATTGACTGGAGACGGTTTGTCGTTGCAGCTGTTTTGAGAGTGCTGAACTTATCCAGTGATCAGATGTGGATGAGTCTGCTCACCCTCTGGAGCATCACGCACGAATTGACCAAGCAGACGCTTGTTGGACTGCGCATGCCGACAGAAGAGGTTAGGAAGATCATCTCCAGTGAAGGAATCAAGTTGGTGAGTTGATTTGCATTTGCATGTCAAAATTGGTACTTTTTAGAATGGTCCTTTTTCGTGGCTCTGATTTTCTCCAAGTGGCATTAGCCTCCAACTCCCTTCATTTGAGTCGATGCTGAAGTTGTAGGCGTCTAAGTAGACCCTGTATGTATGAGGACGCTGCAAAGTTGACGAGTCCGGAACTAAGTTGGTTATGAATCTATAGGAGAGATGGAGGACCACTGGCATAGACGACATGCACCGAGTTCCACACCATCGGTGTAGAGACCGAGTCAGATAATAGTGGAGAGAATCGTGTGAAACATCGCAAAAACATAGTTTTGCTAAACACAACAAATCTTGATGTGTGACAACTGACACCGAACGAAAGTTAAGACCAATTTCAGTTCGTTTTCTTGCCTCTTGACAGGAGTCCAGAGGGTGTGACCTACTCATCAACCTTTTTGAGACCTCTGAGGAGGAAGGGCAGATGGTGAAAATAGATGACCTGGCGCTTTTCCTTGCTGCGTCCGGCTGCTCCTCGTCATTTGACAGCCTTGTGAGAAGCCTAGCCGCTCTGCAGACCCCTACGCTGCCACTCCCGACATCACAAACGACTCAGGACCTCTACGAGTGAGTTTGCATGTAAACTTTGACAATGTGAATTTCAATGCTTAGTCTAGAAGACGATCATGCCTTCAAGTTCTTGCTGCTTTAAACTTGCACCAGTGGTACCATTTCGAACGACCTTGATGTGAAAGTGAAGGATTTCCAAGCCAAGTCTACGTCTATGTGAACACGAACGTCAGGGAGTTACGACTGCGGAGTGGGAGAAGCCGCCCTTAACTGTCAAATTACGGGAAATCGCAGAAAATGGAATGACAAAGTGGCAATCCCATCTACACCGGCTCTACAAAGCTTCTGTTTCGAGGCTCTATAACTCGGACCGTCTATGTCTTTACTAAACTTTACACAGTTTATTCTGGCAGAGATTTGATATTTTGCCGAGGCCTTTTGGTCGATCCGAAGTAACAGTGGTCAATTGTAGACTTTTAACTTGGCTTCTAAATGAACCGCAGTTAAGAAGGAATTCTAAGACCTTAAAATAGTAGCAATATCAATGAAGCGCAGTGTGGAGAGTTTGCTGAATGGCAACAGTTTCCTCCAACAACCCAAAGAAGGAGTAGAGGCTGTCCGAGTGTTTTTTGCCGCGGCAGTGTCAGCAAATCATAAAGAAAAACTCTCACCTCACTCAACTGGCAGCCGCCGACACCACTCTGATGCCTCACTTTGAATGCCCAGGTGCCTTCCTGCGGCTGTTTCAAATTGATACTTTGGTCACGAGACGTTTCTCCCTCCCCTCCTCCCCCCCAACCCGTTTCCGAGCAAAAGCTGTGGAACCTCGGGAAGGTGACGATTTGCTGATTCGGTGAGTCACAAATGATCCAAATCGAAAACTTAGTTCCAGCTCCTAGAGGAGCAACAGGCACTGCCAACCTGACAGTCCAACCGTACTTTGGACGAAGTGAGCCAGGTTTGACAGCCAACTGATACCTCCTCAATTCGAAGGCTAGAAATTTTATAAAGAACGAGAATACCGACTTTAGATGGATTAATTGGTTCGTGCACCACCATTGATATTATCATGGAGCGTGCTTGGGTTAATAAGCTGGTTCGCACATCTTAACGCATTCTCACAATCCATCCTCAACGTCTGGCTCGTGGGTGTCCTCGAACGAATCACACCCTAGGGGATTTACGCACATCAAACCAGTCAGTAGCACATACGACTAAAAGTCTCGAGTAATCGCTAGAAGTGTAACAAGTAAGCGCAAACTTCACATTATCGGGTCAAGGACTTACGGTTCTGAACTTGAGAATGGATGCGTCACAGGGGAAGCGAGCCCAAGCTGAAACTAATACGGTAAGCAGGCAAGCGCACAACCCACGAAAGTGTTCGACCTGAAACTTCCCAGAAGCTTAAATTTTTACCTAACGTAACTCTTCTTTCCCGACGCACGCATCCCAGCCTCTACAACTACCCCAAGAACGGGCAAGAACCGAACGGAGACTTCGAAGTCTCAAAAGAAGTAGTTCAGAAAGTGAGTACCGGACACAATCGGGGCCCACACAGATTACAGTCTGGGACACACACTACTTCTTAATTTTAGGTCATGGATTATGTCCAAGTATTTATTGCCTCAAAAGAATACTCTCTAAGCGATGCGAGACTCCGAGAGGTGAGTTCACATCCAACCTTCCACACTCGGAAAGTAGTTTATGATCTCAAAACGAGAACCTGACCCCATTACCTTTTCCAGATAGAACTAAAAGAAGCATTCAAAGAGGCTCCTTCCACTGAGATAACAATTTGCTTCCTCCTGCATCAACCGCAATTTCGAGCGTTATGTTCTTGGATGCTACCCTATTTATATTTTCCCATCTTGTCTTACTAAAGACGTAACCAAAACAATATCAAGCTATTTGTTTAGTTCTATTAAAAGGAAAAAACAAGGACAGACTACTAAATCCCGCACTAGGGTTGTGCAAATATTTGGTAGGTGGCAAAAACCCAGATGAACTAGAAGGCGTGTACACATGCAAGTGGCTCCCGTAATCTCAGAAGGCCAAAACAGAGAGGTTGCGGCAGCCCGCTTCGACGGCCAGAAGTGGGTCATCCTCAAAGAGGCCCTCTGGGTTGGACTCGAGATAGTTCTGTACGTGACGAAGGAACCGAGCCGCAGTCAACTCATCGACAAAACGCGCGTCAGCTGAGAGAGTGAGGGTCAGCGTGGTCACGGGCTCAAGATCACCGCAGGGCAGGAGGCGAAGGCGACTCTGGCCGCCGCCGACGGCCAACGAGGCCACTTGGGGTGGATTGATGATGGACGAGAACTCGCGCACTCCAAACATACCCAGATTCGAGAGGCTGGAGATTTAAGGGCGAAAGAATTAATGGGAGTAATTGGAGCCACTGAACCTTCAAAATCCCATCACTTATTGGAAAGACGTATAACTCCCGGTAGAGTTCAAGTGAAGTTTTGCTTGGGAAATGTGTGGCAGGCTACTATAAATGAGTCATACTCAGGAGAATAGAAATTGCTTCTCTCAAACTTGTGGCGATCTATAGGCGACTGAAGAAAATACAGACTTAGAAGCGTTCCTTTAATTTGAGAGGCGCGGGATTTTACCGAAGACTCAAACAATCTCAAGCATTAAAAGGCTAGCCCTAATAGCTTAGATCAGAAAATTTGGTAGCGAAATCCAAATTAAAGACCGGTTGGATCGGATGGCATGCGCACATAAATTTTATAAGATCAACAAAAATAGCATGAAGATGCCAAAATAAACCACGTCGGTATACTTTATCACCAGATCGCAACTGTAAGTTGCTAGTCCAAACTACCCAATACTACAGCAGTCGATTAACTAGCATCTATTACTTCACTAGTAGCCATAGACCACCCGACAACGCCAAGTCAAAAGGTGAAGCTGCCACTGACAGTAACCTGGCCTGAAGTAAATAAGCATTGGGAAACGTAAGTACATTTGGAAAAGAAAGACTGATAGGGGAGAATCAAATTTATTATGTTACGGCAACGAATTTTCGGTCAAAGGAGATCGAGGCGAAAATATCAATGAAGGTATTGAGTAACAGCTAAGAACATGCCTTAAGCAAGTAAATAAACATGACCGGAATCTAAAATAAGTTACTCTTTGAAACGATTGACAACTTTCACAACCGAGAAGCAACGAAGGCAAAATGAATCGGCATCCCTGACAATCTATGAACGCATGTAAATTGAGGCAAAATGTGAGAAGGATTTACAGAGAAGGAATCCAACTTACACCCTTAAACTGCAATCCAAAGCAGCAGTGACTTCTACGTGAGCGAAATATCTCAATCACCGGTAATCATAATTCACCAACTTCGAGCCCAAAATACTATTATTAGTGGCTGGGAAGGATGAAGGGCCACATACGTGAAAGAGCCACCAGTTAATTCCTCGGGCTTGAGTTTATTTTCAAGTCCCCGGGTGACAAGGTCTTTGACAAGGGCTGAGATCTCCGAGACGGGCAGGTGGTCGGCAGACCT
Organism: Taenia solium; assembly: GCA_001870725.1. Lineage (NCBI taxonomy): Eukaryota > Metazoa > Platyhelminthes > Cestoda > Cyclophyllidea > Taeniidae > Taenia > Taenia solium. Next base: position 213,855 of record MIEF01005605.1, on the reverse strand, counting down.
GACGACGGGAGAGATGGAGCTGGTGGGTGTGGAGATGACCACAGATATGTCCACCTCTCCTGCCCGGTGGAACACCGTCCCTTTTGCTGCCGAAGTGCCATTCACCTCGGGCACCAACTAGGGGGTAGAGAAGGAGATAGCTTAAATGAACCGAACATATTCGATACGAAAGTAAAAAGACAAAGCTCAAGTGTGAATTCAGACAGTCGTATTACAAAAAAACTTAACAATAGGACCACCCCTTTAACAGCCGTTTTCAAACTAGCTGCCACTACACAGCTCAGTCCAAGCTAAAAACGCTTCCACTATGCGTAAGGAAAAGCGGATCACGATATGATCAATGAGCAGAACGACTTTCGTGTTTTTAACAGGATACCTCGGATTAAACGAACAAGCTATAAAAATCCATTTGGGACTGAGCTGTTTCAAGTTCAACAGAGTTAACACACCCAGACCATTTCCATCGGTCGGACCAGTTGAGATTTGGAAGGCAGAATAAGTCACAATAAGTGAATGACAAACAAAGTCGTGAAGACGGTCATAGAAGAGTTAGTATTACAGAAGACAATTACAATGCCTAGGCAAGATTCAACAATAACAAACCGATGCATGAAAGCGGCAACTAGTGTCAAATGCTGCAAAGATCACCAGCAAGTACGTAATGTTTTGAATCCATCATACGTCACTTTGACATCACAAAAATTTACAAGCAGCAGAGAAAAGTTAATTTACACATGAAACTACTAAAAGCGCGTGCAAATCCATGCAGTCAGTAAATGTTTGGGCTGATACAAAGTGACCAAAGCAGAACGAATCACCAGATACTTCTGCAAGACGTTATTTTATGCGAAAACATCGAAAATTGCTCGACTCATAAAACAACTAGACAAAATGATTTCCTCATTTCAACACGTTCCGTTTTCCCGCGCAATAAATCAAGATAGCTTATGAGAATACCCATCGCAACGCAAAATACTAGCTCCGAATATCAACAAGACCCTGGTTCGAGATAGCGCGCTGGAAAATCATCCTTAAAAGTCGATAAAACTTGGGGTATGAAAGCACACTTGTTTGAATTCCATAATCTAAAGACAAGGCCACCCTCAGTTGACGAAACAAGCCAATATGGCCCGCGGTCACATGCTCATCACTCCCACATGTTGGCGACCGAAGAACTCCAGCAACGACGACAAAAACTTACCCTCAAAGCATAGGCACAGGCCTTGAGAATGAGATCGCTGATGGTAACTCTGGAGTCGACCAGCTTAGCCCCATTGATGGCTTTCTGTAGAGCGAAGAGACGATCTACATTAAAGGTGGCACTGGTGTAGGCGTGCGGGATAGTAGTCTTTGACTCAATGAGCCGTTTCGCACTGATCTCGCACATTTCACTGACGGGGATGTCGACATAGCCAGAGCTCGAAACCACAGCTCCACGGCTTGGGACAGTGGCCGGTCCAGCCGTTGGTATCTTGCTCGGAATTGGCGACGCTTCTTGAGGGACTTTCTGCAGGCCCTTGCTTGCCACATAGGCCAGAACGTCCCTAGAGGGAGGCGAGTAAGTAAACCATTTTTTATCGCGAAGGATGGGGAAGTAATAAGGAGGAGCACGAACCCCTTGAGAACAGTTCCGTTGGGCCCAGTGCCAGTTATCTGTTCGGGCGAGAGGCCATAGGACGAGAGGAGGAGGCGGACAGCAGGACCGATGGGGAGTTGTTTGCCGGTGGACGCAGGGGTAGCTGCAGGGGTCGGAGGGATAACCGCAGGGGTTGGAGATGCAGAAGACTCGCTGGTTTTTGCGGCACCACCACCACCCATAGAGGCAACGAAAGCATCAGCATTGCTTCTCACCTCCTGCCAATCCTCGTCGGCGTTGGCCAACACTGCGATGATGTCGCCAACCTTGTTGACGCTCCCCTCAGGTTGCTGCATGTGAGATGAAGCAGGAAAAGTTCCAAACAGCGGACGAAGCAAAAGAGTGTGGAGCTCAGTTCGATAAGGTATCGACAATTACCATCAACCTTCCGCCTTAGAACGCTGAATTCATTAGGAACAACACTAAGTAATTAAAAGGCAAAATAAGTAAAGGAAATATAAATCACTTCTGACAACGAGCCAATGCAACGATTGAATCCCCGTAGCAGCCATAGAGAGAATGCGTTGGAACGCATCAAACAATAGAGAATAAACATTCTTGAAATAAAACCGCGAAGTAGCGTCACGATGCATTTAACCTGTAAGAGTATTTGGAGCCACAAATAGCAACGCAAGAGTTGATGAGAAACACTCCGGAAATTTATGACGCGCCACGTGTGCAATGATAATTTGCGTTGGCACGGTTTATAGGAATAACCACCGAAACTATTACTGATCAAAATATCCATACATTGTCATTCATCGCAAAAATGACTCTCGATACCTGTTGGCCAAAGCCACAATGACTTTGCATTTTATGAGTCGAGAGAAAAATTCATGCTAACAATACCACAAGATTGGCCATTCCCACGAATATTCCCACAAAACAGAAGCATGAAAGAGCGTCGAACCCACAATGATTTTAGCCATTATGCCCTCCTCATCGACCTCCATGCCAACAACAGCCTTATCGGTTTGAACTTCGCAAAGAAGATCACCCGGAGCCACTTCATCTCCCTCCTTTTTGTGCCACTGCACGATACTGCCACTCTCCATTGTAGGGGACAGAGACGGCATACCAATCTTGATAGGAGCTTAAAAAGTAACGTTAAATATGGAGCTACATAGAACTTGTGACTGGGTTTGGAAGAGTCTTAGACAGACTCTTGGGGCATTCAAAATCAAACGGCCACCACGGAGAAACGCAGACATGACCGAAACAACTCGAAAAGTGCGCGTCACCATCCGCCAACTTGGTCGAACGAAAGAACAAACTATGAACTGCTAATGTTTCTATGAAATTGCAGGCGGTTCCCTCTTAAAGTGCACAGCCAGACCTAAGTTTAAAAAATTTATCAAGTCCATTAAACTATTTGTATTACTTATGCGCTGTATCGGATTCGTCAAATGCGTAATTCGTTACCGGGATTCTTTATAGTTAGTATTTTCTCTTGTATTTGCCCTTATTCTTACGTGGGTTTTACGACAAGTGATTCACACGGAAATTTTAAACTATGGACCACGGATTTTATTGTGGCATGGAACTTACAAGTCAGTGATAAATGTTATCATAACAAAGAAGCTATATTAGTGGATTTCGACTCGCCCATGCATTAACTGAGCCGATTTAAATGCATAAGTTGTCATTTTTCTTTTATTTATCCCCCGAGCATTCATAGTCCCCTCCCCATTTCAGATCTCACTTAATTTCACAACCCATTGCATTTTTAAATGAATGTAGGGACTTTGAGGGCTCCTTCCATCTTCACAATAATACTCATTGCCTTCTTAACGACGTTTTTGTTAAAAATTTATGTTCGTTTAAAAAAATCTTGGTGGTACCACGTCCTTCACGCGGTGTTCGTGTTCCATTATTGCAACGCCTACTTTAAATGATCAGTGTAATACTTTGTTTGTTCGAACTACCGGTTTCAGTCACTTGGGTGGCCATCTTGTACTAGCCGGTTGGCCGGCCTCCGGGCCGTGCCAACAGCCCCAAGCCCTCTGTTTCCAGGATATGTATTCTGCCCCAATACTATGCCTTCTTTTACCTTAAAGGGAGTCTCCGGACGCTACAATCAGGCTCTTGGAATGCATAAATTCATTAAATGTTATAAGCAGCTGTAGCATCCTGAGACCTCCTTGAAGATAAAAGAAGGCATATTACTTGTACAGAATACGTATTCTAAAAACAGAGGGGTTGGGGCTGTTAGCACGGCCCGGAGGCCGGCCAACCGGCTAGTGCAATATGGCTACTTAACTGACCGAAACGGCAGTTCTAACAAGTAAAGTATTACAGCAGCTACAACTTTTTAAGTAGGCGTTTTGTTGGCAAAAGTGAAGCGGAGCCGTCCTTATGCAGGCCACTGTGATCCGGAATCCGAGATTGATGAAGCGAGATCACATTGTTGGACGCGCTTTTGAATAGATTCGCTCTTATTTTATGAGCAGCCCTCACGTTGGCTTGGAATTGCTGCAGTCCTCTCATTGTCATTTATTTAATTCGGATGAAACATTCTTGGGTAACAAGGTACCAGTTCTATACGTAAGGGTTTAACTATAAACTCTCCTGGTTTCCAGCTCATTCACCATTTTATCAACAATTTGACATCGACGACTAGATTAACCCTGAAGAGGTGTACTCGGAAACAATCTCAGAGCTTTGATTCATCAAGTGGTCATTAACGCCTTGAAGGGCTTTAAGGGCACCAGAAGCATTAACATTTAACGGGCAAACCCTGATGACTTTGCCTACCTTCCATCCCCAACTCCTCCTCCTCCTCTGCTGCTAATGTTGTTGAAAGAATTTCACGCCTCGACTTCAATACTGACCGGAACAGAATTAATGTGAAATGGTATTTGATATAAAATGCAGAATACAACGAGTAAGCATAATTACATCGATGATAAGACATGGTGTGTATGGTTGATGAGTTCTCCACAAAACCTGGTTTGACGCCTTCAGAGTAACCGTCATAATTCAAAACCCTGTCGAGTTTAATCAGTCTCACCAACTTTCAGTGCTACAATCACCATGATCTTAAAAGACCCTTCGAAAAGGCTATATGAGGTCATTTTAGGTTATGTTGAAAAAATACACATAGGTCTTAAAGCACAAGACAAGCATGAGAACAGTAAGGAGGTATATTCTGCGGCGCCCCTAGGTTGCTCTGGTGACTAGGGGAACCATAATACTCGGTCAGATTTTGCATTGCCGATCTGTAGGTCAGGTCGGAGTTAAAAGTGAAACACTTAAAGTACTACGTATTCAAAGTGAATCAGTAAATCAATGCTTTGTATTCTTCAGCCTTGAAATACTTATCTGTGTGAAACCATGCAGCATAAAAAAGCCGTGGCGGGTGAGTACTCTTTGAGTGAATGGTGAAATTGGCTTCAAATCGCTTTTGATCACTGAAATAAGTTGACAAACGGTTTCTAAGGCTATTGCCAGGTAAAATGCTCAAGACCGTGATATGCCTTTTATTGGGGGCCCTTAAGTGCTCTAAGATTGCATAACTAAGAAAGTGCATTTAATAAGCTCTCCAGATTTCGCAATATTTGTTTCGGGCTGCAAACTCAAGAAACTTATCTTGGGAATTCTTTAATTGCATCGAAAAAATTACTGCTTTCTCTTGTGAGAGAAGCAGTAAGGGTGGTATCGAGAAGAAGTTAGAGAACCAATGTCCCACCCTTCTGTCATTTAATACTCTTCCAATGGTACTTATGGGAATTAGGTTGCACTGAAAGAATTTCTGGAACATCCAACGGAACCAGGGGGATAACTACAAACGGTGTGATCTAGAGTAAGCATTTTCTATCGGTATTCGCTGAGGATCATCCAGCATCCCGTCGGAGTCCAATCGCTCATGAGTGGCTCAGAATAGCAACAAGTAGGTCCCCAACTCTTGTTTTTCTTTAGTTACTGAATAAGGGATTTACTTAGCAAAATTTGAACCTTAATCTTGGTACACCTCCTTCCTGACTTGACTCAAACCATGAGATGTACGTGTTTTCTGGAAGAACTTACCAAATACCACTGGTAGATGTTTCATTCGTGGTGTACATTCAATAAGCTTCATCGCCCATGTTAGTAATAAAGAATAAATAAATACTTCTTCTCCGAAGGTGTACTTATAAATGACTGCATACATCTTTTCTTCTTGCAGTATTTCGTCGCTAAGATCCACAGAAACCAATTCCAACACTGAGCTTATGGCTTTTGGAAATCTTTATAACTGAACTCCATAAACCCACCTTGGAAGGTATCTTCTTCAATCATAACGTCATTTAACAGGAAATTGGAGGTGTAGTGGTGTGTGGAGATGGTGACAAACCTTTGAGGTAAACTTTTCTTGTGATATCTCCAAATAAGAAGCCCTTATTGGACTTGAGACAACCAAAAGACCGCATCGCTCAGTCTGCAGCCTTTGTTTCACACCAGCATTCTTCAAACCGGAGGGTGAAGGAGGGTCCTCACCACCTGCCACAATATTCGCCTGTACTTCTCATCCGATCCCGACAAATAATGAAGCCAGGTGTAATCAACAACGTAGCTATGAGAACTAGCTAATGCCTTCTTAAGGTACTCTCTGACAATAATGCGGTGGGAATTGTCAGCTTCGGCCGAAGATGAAGAGTGAGGTGTGGCTCGCAGTGGAGGAGGGTGGATGCCTAGCTCAATAGCAGTTACACTATAGCTCAATTTGGTCCAGGAAGGAGACCGAGTGAGGAAAACGTCGCTGTAGGCGAACGTGGAAACCTCCTCTTAGTTCACAAACTGCACTGTGGTGGACGCAGGAGGTGTAGAACGCACATCAATCGCAGGTTACGGGTGTGAACCAGTGATGCGAAGGTGACAGTCACAAGGTGAGCCCTTTTACACATGCAAGCAAGAGAATCGCACTATTCCTGTTGGTTCTTCATCGAATCAGAGGTGATCTATGGAGATGCAACCAGGGAGGTAAACAGCACCCCACTACCACTTCAACTCAACTTCGTCCTCCGTGCTTCGATAGTCGGTTGACAGACTAAACTCTTGATCGAAGTTTGAGGTCATTGTGCTATTCTGAGAGCTTTCTTCACCGCGTCAAAGAAGTCAACCAATCTCGATGTGAGCCACCTTGTAACCGATTAACGAGGTGTTCTCGACTGGAGCGCATGCTAATCCTTACCCTATAAAAGCGCTGGTACCTACTGAAGAGATTTATTTGGCCTGTCGAAACTCGCTAAAGAGTAGTAAAAGTTAAACAGTTGTAAAGCGATTGTGTGATCTTTTCCTAAAATATACTGATTTTTAAGTTGAAGTTTCTTTTGCTGCGGCTCACGTGAACAAATACAGCTGAAGGCGAGAACAGGTAATGTGCACACCCAAGTCGTTTGGGGAAGTGGGGATCTCATCGGTAAAAGTTTACCGCACGGAAGTGTTTTAAACAATTAATCAAATGTCACGGTCATCAGGTAAGCACCCTGGGCTGTCAGAAACACGTAAATGGTGACGGTCCAATTATGTGCTCTACCATTGTATCTTCACCAGGTGATCTGGCCTCTGAGGCATGCCGGCAGCCATTTCAACCCTCCTCTCTTTCGGAGCACTGAATTGGTGGCAGTGGAGGAAAAACCCGACCTTAATGGACAGCTGTCATGATTTCTATTGCTGGGTGATAAAACTTAGCGAGGAAAAAGAAGTGCATATGCCACCGGTGGGAGGATCAGTGTCGACCCCTAGCCGAAGGGTTTAAAGTGAAGTCTAACCTCGGTAACTACCTTAGTCCTGTACTTTGTAGGAAGGCTATTCACAACTGAAGTGAAAAGCCCGTTGAGGAGCTGTCCACTGTACTCACATGAAGATGTCGGCTTGGTAAACACGAGTTATCTTCTCCCCAATAAATATGACTGAGCAGTTCTGACGTGAGAACAAAAAGGCAAGAAAGAAGGGGAGCAAACATTTTACCTCCACAGGACTAGACTAAATCCTGACAACGCTGAGGCCAGTGTTTCTACGACTAGCTCTGGACACGTGCGATGAAAAGCACATTCTCCCGTCTCCCAATACAGTTCCCAAATTGGCTAAAACTCCAGACCTAGAGAAATCGCCAAGCGGAATCATTGATGTTGCAGTGAAGTATCTTCTCAGTGGTAGAGGAATTCGGTGGCTGGCACGGTTGGCGCGTAGATGGTTTCTCACGGCAGGAGGCTCATCAAGGGGAGAGAAGCGACTAAACACTTTGTTTATTTGTTCATCTTCTCGTTTTAGTTGCGTGGTTACTTAAGTCTCCTCGGCATGTACTGCCGCCGAGTAAACTGGCTTCCGGTCATCCCGCTAGCTCTGAGTCTTTCTGTACGTTGACACTACATGTTCTGCCCGAGTATTATGTTGCCTTTCGTCTACAGAGAAGTCCCAATGCGCCAAATGTGATCAATTCAGAAGGTGCCAACGCAGTAATGTACGGTTTGACCGTTGCAAAACTCACCCTTACGATGACAATATGATCAAAGTTCTTGATTCTTACGAAAAAGCTGTGATGGAGTAATATAAATCTTGTAGTGTTTTCGATGTTTCCCTTTTCCACCTGTGGAACAAGCAGATGAGTTGGACGAGGAAATGCCTAATTGGGTTGTGGTGAAGAAGGGAGTCAGGTGTTAGGGTTGAAGCGTGTCCATGTTACGTTTCCTTCTCCTCGGGGGCCGAATTTCACACTTTCTGACCGCCTCTCACCTAGAAGGTGCATTCAAACAACATTTCTTGAAAAGGTGGAAGTGTTAGAGAAGGAAGGGTTAATATTTTTTACTATCGTCTGACTGCTCAATTTTTAAACACTGGAGTGCTGTAGTGGAAGGAGAGAATAAGTCCTAACTATTGTGGATGTTAATTGAAGGTAGATTAAAGCGTTGTTAAAGAGGATCGTAAAATCAAAACGTGCCGAAGTAACTTTTTAAGACAGTGTCCAGAAGGTAGTCTTGACTGTCGGCAAGCTCTCTCCGCGTCCATTAATTCAGCTTCTTACATTACTTGACATGCGAGAATAGGGACCGCCTGTAAGATAAATTGGTAAGGATTACTACTTCCAGCAGTGGAAAGAACACGACACCAGTTCTAACCAGTTTCCACAATTAATTGGCTATAATTTCCTGCAATAACTAAAAGTGAAATAAACAAAAAATAGGTACACGCCTGCCTATAAGTCGGAATCTTGTGGCAAATGATTTGCCCCACGTTTTGAGGGGAGTGCTTATTCGTGGCCCAAAGGGTCCAAAAGCTGTCAGTGGATTTTCGAAGGAGATGCGATTTAGGGGCTACCAGTGATTAAAAGGTCGTCGCATTTATGGTATTCTTCCATCCTGTTAAATAACGTTTAGTATGAGGATGGGTCAACTACTTTCCTGGGTGTCTTATTGGGGGAATGTTGCACACAGGTTTCCAAGACAATATAAACGAATTTGGTGATCCACTGCGGACTCAAAACTGCACTTGAAAAGGGGTGGGTAGTTCTGTGAGAGGCGCGCATGGGTTCCAGCTTGTGTCCCATAAGGCAAATTAACGAGTACTTTAAGTAATTTTGCAAATGTCGTTGTAACCTTGACAAGTCGTACGATAGCTGAGTGATTTTGTGTTCAGTGTTAACTCTTTTTATGCAAAAGTAAAATTTTTGAGTTCTTTTTTAGTGAAGCCTCCCCCTCCCGCATTGAGTGAGTTTACCAGAATGATGCGCATCTCACATCGCCATTGTGTGGGATGGCTTTCATGTCTCTGGCTTTGGTTGATGTTGTATTGTTTGCAATGCATCGTAGTCCTCTGCAATGAAATAATGGTCCCGTTTACAATGCTTTTTGAGTCTAATCCTCACACTTACTGAAACTAGCGCACCAATAGCTGGATGTCGACAGACGGTTGGGGTTCTCCCCTCCTCTAACTTGGCTTTGAGAGACACACGGCGATCGCCATCCCCGTTGACCCAAGCAAGGCATACAGGACGCCTTGATTTCGGGAAAGAGAATGGTCATTGAATCATTTGTTCTTTTTTTCACGGCTTTGCATTTCAAGAAACAACACAGAAAGATGCGGCTGCGTTTCTAACACTCTTTGTCTTGTCTGAATTAGTTTAAAGGGAGAATTCAATGCAGGAGACAATTAACAACGCCTCCGTAAACTCTTTAAATTGAAGGTTCTAAACAAGTATTTCGTGGTTTCGATTCCTCCAGCAGCTATAAACATTACTGAGGGTTACCTTTTGGGTCCGGTTTAAGCCGCTTTCCAAATTACCAGTTCTCTCCCGGACACAACTGTAAAAGACCTGATTGAGTATTCTCTTTGTTACAAATATTATAGCATAGAAGTAGATACCAGCACGGATTACCTTAATCTCGTCGTATGTGGTCGCAATAGCGCTGATCCTTTCCTCTCCCTCTAAACCGATCAAAATGTACGACAGTGGGATATCTAATGGACTGCCTGATTTGGACAATGAGGCACTGTGGGAGTGTAAAACTCCTGCTAGTGGAGCAAAGTTCCGCCAGGAGTGTAGGTGTGCTAGAGCCTTGGCACGCAAACGGCAGGGTGACTGACGGCATAGCAAGCAGTTTCTGCAAAAAAACATTCCATCTCACCTCCGCTTTCTATATTTCTTCGCCACGTGCACCACCACCGCCATCGCTAAAAATCTGGCCGTCACGCAATTCCGTCCCAGTTCCGTTCATTTATGAGCTTTTGTTGGGGGTCATATTTTGCCAAAGCGTTTTCCCCTCATTCTGCTGGATACAGAAATATTGCCTGGTAATGCTCCCAAGTGACTGCGGCTTGCAAAGGAGCCAAGAAACCTCTAGCCTCCTTTCCAAAATACCTCCATTCCATATCAGTTTGCGACAGGCTTCATAACTGCTTATGCTAACTTCAATGCATCCTTCAAACAAGGGGCTTCATCTCTCATAGCCAAGTTCCTTATTAGTTAAATTAATTGCCATTTTTATCGGTACTTTAACTGGGTAACACCGAAGTTTGTCTCACGTTAGCCAAAAGTTTCTTAAATTTTGATTAAAAATGGGATAAAAGTGCCCTCTGGGCAAACACAGACACGGGCGCACTGAAGGAGGTAGCCTTTAGCCAGGTGACGAAGGACAGGGAGTCGCTAAATGGCTGTCGAGGCGACCGTCTAAAAGCCGTAGGCTGTCTGGCGTGGCTGAGAACAGTGTAGCCATTCCCAAAGTAGGCCATTTAGGGGCTACCTCGCTCTAAAGTCCCACCCATCTGCATCCGACTCTAGGAATCGCCTAAAATTGAAGGTATGTAGCCTTAGACATTTTATGGGCGATGCGTGTAGATGAATACATTGTAGCGAATTTATGCAATAGGACATTGAGAACAAATTTGAACAAAATTGACCGCAACCACACCCAGTCATTTAGCTTCTTGCTACTTTTGGATCATAAAATGTATCCCAAAGATGGCTACGACCGTTTAAAAATAAAATTTCATTAAGATGTGACGTGCGCAGTTTCCCATCCAAAGTAGTGCTGTTGCATTCTCTTGGCGCGTTCGTAGGGATCGTTAGTCCCTTTAAAGTTACTGACGCTAGCCAAGTTAGAATTGGAACATTTCGCAAGCCTCGCGCACCAGAGCCGGACCGACGAGGCAGAGGTTTATAAAGTTGCAAAAGGCGACAGGCGATGGGAACAATATTTTTGCATTTTCCATCGACAGCAATTACTATCTCTCTCTCCACGCCCTGTTTATCATTGGCAAGTGCAAAGGCGCATTTCCGGTTGGTGTACAAATGAATTCAAGTGCAGCAGAATTTCAAATACCGAAGCAGTCCATATCCATCAAATCGAGAGAAGCTTTTTTTACTAGCGTTCTGCTGCCGGAACTAGAGTCCCACTTCTTTCTAGGCCTCTAAATGGAATAGTCTATCTACTATGGGTGGTGCCATTAGTGCCACTAACCCAAGGCTTCAGGCCAATGCCAGGTATCCAGGGCCACCTCAATCATCCGACTCACCTGTTTCTTCTCATTAGGGCGGGTAATGAGTGGTTGGGAGAGGGAATAAAGCAAATTATATGCTGCTGAAATTTATGCACAAAGATGAGTCGTGAGAAACCTATCATTTCCTAGAGGAGGGTTGCATCGCAAATTAACTGGGACCTGGCCGATATCGCCATTCCGAATGTTAATCGAGTGGCACTAGGTCGTAATAGAAGTCGAAGTAGTCGAAGATAATTGAGGCAAAATGCTGTATCTTAATTCTTCAATAACGGTTTTGGTGGAGGGTTATAAGGTGCCCATTACCATCAAGCGTTATAAATTACGCAATTTGAAGGGTTTTCACACCTCAGTTTGGGTGGTAAAGGCATGAGAAGAGTAGTAATTTGTCTTTTTGGACCACCTAACAAACCAACTGCACCTGCAATCTAGTTGTAAAACTGCCACCTAGGGAAAAGACGATTTCAACCACGGGCATCAGTTGCTTTGAAGCCGGCACAACAGTCAGATTCGTAATGGAGAAGCATTTGTGCTCAGTAGAGAGAAAATTTTGGGGATGATCACATTGGAGCAGTCGACAGAGTACGCCAATCATCCATTTAGAGCCAAAAATGAAGAAGGAACCGTAAATGAAGAGATTACTTCGTGAACCAAACACTGTTGATGGGTCTACTTACGGTCGTCTTTATGGCGGCCTCAGTTCAGCCAAGCGTGTATTTGACGGTTAGTTCCATCGACTGAGCGAGGACTGTGGACATGATCAAAAGGAGGGTGAACGCGTAGGAACTGTGTCATTTCATTTTTAAACGTAATTTGCACCAAAGCAGATGGAGATAAGGTCTAATGAACTTTTTAAGCTTATCTAATGTATCATATTCATGGGTTGTGGAGTTGCCTCCAATGCGTTACTAAGATTTGGGCACAAAAAGTCTCCCTCGATTCACACGTTGTATCACTACTTTCGCTGTATCCTATGAGTTTCTCCAACTCCACAATAAAACGTGCTCACTTGACATTTTTGAAATACCTAGAACCTCAGATGGAAAGCTAAATCACCTCAAACATCCGTCTTTGTTTAACTGACAAGAATTTTGAGATATGGTTTGGAGATGGACAAATATTAACTGAGTTAAGCCTCAACGCTGCTACTTCATCCACCCTCTTCCCCAATGGATGCTCTGTCGTGATCACATCTCGATGAAGTCTATCCCCATCCTGTGACCCCATAACACTGTACACAGAGCAATTATTTTGAAAAGCAATAATCGAATAACCTAATAATATTTTTGTATTTATGTATCTTAAAAGTTCAGAAACGAAAAAGTTAAACCTCCTAACGACATTTAGTTCCTGCGAAAAAAAAAAACGTGACATTTCAAACCAATAACTTTCCCTGTGGCAACTAAAGACACGGAAAACTAGTTGAAAAGAGAAAGAAAATAAAGGAAAATTAATTGCTTCCGCCCAGTGAGTGCGTTTTTCCGTAGGTCCACCGCCACCGCCAAGGGGTCTGAAATATGCGCCTATCTGTAGCCATTCTTGGGACGCATGAACAAGTACACCAAGCCCCAAACTAATCACTTTTTTTATAATAGAAATGGTGTTCTTTTCAAGCTAGATATGGGGTTCAGCAGCAGATCCCACCAAAAAATCAAAGTTTTGGGCAGTACTAGTGATTAGTTTAACAGTGTTAGAAAGCCTCCCACGCTAGAAACACAGATAAGCCAGTGACAACGGCAAGTACCTTAAAACTTGTATGGATAAAATGAAATTTTTCCTTTGAAAGAGTAGTCTGTGGAGTCTAAGTTAGTCAGGACTGTTTTCCAATGGTCAAATAGTTCATCGTAGTGATCAACCTCTATCTTATATAAATTGAGACCATGTTCCAAATCCTCTCGAAAGATGTGGCTCTGTTTGACTCACTGAATAAAAGATATTAACGACCAGTCTTGATACCGAAATCAGTCTGAATTCCAAGATTCAATAAAGGTTTGACAACGGCGTTTTCTGATCGGAATTCCCCATTCTTAGTTTGTTTAAATTGCTAGGCTTTGTTTATGTGGCTCCGCGTCTTGCAAGATCTTCAAGAATTTGATGCAGTACTTTAGCCCAAGGGGTGAAAGATGAGATTCAAAGAAGGATTAAAGCAGGAAGATAGTCCCCTAGTTGGGTCAACTGATTGATGGATGGAAGAAAAGCGAGAAACAATTTTAAGAGAGGTGACCTTGAAGCACCGTATCCGTCTTCGTTTGCACCCGCTTCACCTGCAAGTGCTCAATTTTCACATACGTTCTAAATGATTAATGCTGAAGGACCGCTATTCCCTTCTTTTCTTGCTTTCCCACTTCCTATCGCCCTCTCCTATTCACTCTTCAGTCCTACTTCTCTCTCTGTTTGCACACATCGGTGGACAGTGGGTCACGCAGGACTGCCCGTATGGCTGTTTGCCTCTAGGTGGGTGGCCACCTCTTGCAAGGACGCCTTCCCTTCTTTCCTAGCTTTGGGACAGTTTTACTGCGATACGACCTGTTCGCTTCTACTTTTGTCTGCTATCCAAACCAGAAACAATACTGTAATCTGGACAACTTCATTGATCGAGTGGTAAAATACAATCCAAATTACCTACTGAAACCTCGAAAAAGGTTGAATATAGCAATTTGGTAACTTAAGCCATATTCTTTCCCATAGTTACAGCTTTGTGGGTTCACTGATTATAGAAAGCTCGCAATGCTCATCATATAACATTGTGCCAACACCCTTGGAGGGGATATCTGAACTTTCACAGCACCCTTGTCCTTCAAGGAGCATAGAAACCAAGTCTTAGCACTTTTGACTGCGATTTGGATGGAAGAGCAGTAGAAACCATAGGAATGAGAGGTGTAGGGAAGACTGAATTACATCGTGCAAATTAATGCAAAAGTGGCACCATGCATAAATTCGCCAAAGGAACATCGCATTGCCGACTTGGCTTGATAAAAATTGCTGTTCAAAGGGAGTTATGTATTTAACACTCTGCAACGCAACTTTATAGCTTTGAAATTACTAAAATCCGTTTGAAGCACCACCTTGGCTCGGTACTTGCGAGGGATAGCTAATCATCAACTTCACTAGCTTAGAATCTGTACAGCCTGCCACCACATTCGCGACCAGGGTCAAAGAGGAAAGCTGGCCACCACAATGCAGAAAATCTTCAAAGGTACGCTCCTCCAAAACTAAAATATGTGACTGTCTCCAGGCAAATGGCACCCTTCTCTCTAAGCTCAAACTGTCTGCCTCATATCAGTCGCCGTAAATACTTCTCATCACATGGCAAAGAGCGCATGACACATCACTGGTAGCCAACTCCTTAGTACAGCGTCACAGATGAATTGGAAGGAGCAATGACGAGGGGGCGGCATATTAAAATGCTTCTGAGAAGGCTTAATTACCCTTTCGCATGCCTCATAAGTACTCATACCTTAAACGGTGACACAGGTAATGGAATGTGACTGTCTCAATCGCTTGATGGTTTTACTAAATCATGTTCCAGAGCTTTAAGGAGTTAAGTATGTTTAAAATAACTCGACGCGTTAATTTTGCTAAAAACAATTTACCTAGTCGGTTTCGTTGAACCACAAAGATGAACAGCACAAAATAGTGTTGGAGAACAAAGTTACGAAGTTTGTCGTGGCGAGTTCGCAGCTCGTTATAGTCCACCCAAACAGTCTTAGCAGTCGCATCAAAGACTTTTCAATATTAAGGATGTTACCTTCTATCAATGAGTACCATACTTAGAAAACTCTCTTTCCGACAACGATGTCCAAACTGCGCTGGAGCTATGAGTTTGAGTCGACCAACTCCGCTTGGAACACCAGCATCCTCCAAATCGTAAAAGAGAACACTAAATCAGCGAAGATGGAAGCTCACGGAAATCGGCATAAGCATTGTTCTCGAGAATGGGCAGCAGCCTGAACTGAGCAAGGTTTCACCCCGAACACTAAAGTTTGGTATTCATTTCTTTGCATAGTGCTCTATTTCATGAATAACAGAAGACGTTCATAAAAAATCAGCAAAA
The DNA here is from genome assembly GCA_001870725.1 of Taenia solium. Classification (NCBI taxonomy): domain Eukaryota; kingdom Metazoa; phylum Platyhelminthes; class Cestoda; order Cyclophyllidea; family Taeniidae; genus Taenia; species Taenia solium. Next base: position 198,193 of record MIEF01005605.1, on the reverse strand, counting down.
TTTATTATTTACTAAAGTTTTATAAAAATGCTTACAACTTATCACGGAATACTTATAGAGACTCATAAAAGTCCATAGAGCTTCAAAAAGGCGAACTTCTAAGTGTCTTGAAGTGTTCCCAGTTGTGATGATTGGTTTGCACTGCACTGTGAAGACGAAGTAGGGAATAAGTGGCGGATAAAAATGTTGGAGTCTAAAGTAAACATCAACGTCAATGTAGACCGAATTATAGAGCTGACATCCTGCTCAGAGCCAGGCAAACGTTATGACTTTTCTTAATACCTTATATTAATGGTTACGCTAGATTTTTCTCTGCTTCCCCCTCAAAAACACAAATTTTAATTAAAAATTATGAAGCACTCGAATACTTGGGGATACATACCATTGCATTCACAGTTCTCCTTTCCTCCCTCTCCCCCCACTCCTCCTCCTCCTAAAACACACGCAGCAGCAGGAGGGGGATTGAAGTGGAGGAGTGAAAGGTATAAATGAATTATTTATTCGTTTATCTATGTAAGTCCATTAAGAGATTTCCTGAATGCGTACGCATGCGTGTGTGCGTAAGTGCATCTAGCGGGAGAACAAATGAAGTGGAAATTTACAAGCGGAAGTCCCTCCCTACCGGAAGCGTGTGTCATAGACTCCGCCCCTGTGCTCCCGCCTCACCCTCCTCCTCCTCCTCCTCTTCCTCTTACCCAGTACAACAATGTGGACACCGGGCTTGCATGTTTAGGCAGCAGCATCGATTTTAAGATGATATCGATGATATCGGTGCCAGGCTGATTAGTCCACAAATTACGCACGCTAATTGGTTGAGGTTTTACATATCCGACTTGTTACATCTTTTAGGCTAGTACCTTTGTTAAGAGGCCAAAAGTAATTCCTATTATTTTTCCGTCCCAGGGGCGACTTGGACCCTTGGGATGATGTAAAGCATCTTTACCACCTATGCATGGTTATGTAGTGGTGCTGGTGACGGCAATTTTAGCTGTCTTGGACAAATATGGTTCATATTGTTCATATACGCATTTCAGTCTTGGAGGCGAAAGGTACCTCAAATTTCTGCTAGCCTGGTGCACTAATGACGGTGATTTGTGAGGTGTGGCGAAAAAGAATCTTGCTAAACGTTCCAGTAATTCCTCTGCATTAGATTAGGAGAGAAAACTTCATGTGCCACTTTTGTTTAAAAACCTCCAGTATTTTTGAGGCAAAACCAGCTTCATTTTATCCCTTGAAAGTCTGGTCGTAAAGGAAGAATTAGCTAACTCAGAAGTATGTTTAGATGGATCCGAAGGTTCTTTCCTGGCGATGTGCACCCTTTTTATCGAGAGGAACTGGAACTGCAATGAAATACTCACTTTGTCTTGTTTACACAATGCGGAAATTGGAGCATGAGGTAAAATTTGAACATTGAAGAGGGATTAAGTGAGTAAATACAAAGCTCCACACTCAGTGGGTTGACAAATTCCACTGTGCCTAAGTGAATGAGCAGCAGATGGGGACATGGTAATGATAATGCGATGGAAAGTATTGCCTCCTCATCATATACCAAAGAATAAGTTTTTAGGCAAAACTGGACCCCTCCTATTGCGACATTTGATAGTGTGGCTGCGGGCTTTTGGATGCATGCAGCGTTCCCACCACCCTCCAGATTACAGTGAAATCGCCATAGCCACTTAAGAGGGAAAATTTTAAATGAGGGTTCAGCTAGTAAATAGTTAGACAGATCACTGCAATTTACAGCTTGAAGGAAAATAGGGGAGACAAATTTTGTGCACTCCAGCAAAATTTTGCTCCCCAAAGGTGGATGTCACTAGTCCAAGCGTAGCCATCTCTATCGTTTATCCAAGTGGCAACACTATCACTTATTCTATGCATTAATTTAAGTCACCAACCTCATTATTCGCAAAAATCTCCAAACCTTTCAGTTAGGGAGCTCGCGGTGAGAAGACTTTCACCATTCGAGACTTATCTTTGCTTCACAGGTGATGCAGCTTGCGGTGTACTTTAGGTGGGGAGAGGTAATGGGGAGGGATCGGCCTACATAGTTGTACTAGGCCTCCAGCTCGGTAGACGTTAGTCTGGCTGTGTGTGGCGTGATGTCTCTTTTGCCTGACATACAGCAGGCGTAAGTGTTTACGTGAAAATGTCGATTGGTTGTCACAGCCTTCTTTCTGCCGCAGTGCCTACTCTGACACATTGTTGATCCCTACTTCCATGTTTGGTAAAAGGACACCTGAAGACTCCCCCATTTCACAATCTGTAAGCATCAGCGAATGGTAAAACACCAGTTGATGCATAAACTGTAGTCATGTACGCGCAGAAATTCTAACCTAGGCTTAAATCCCAGTTTCTTGGTCGTGCATTCCTAGTGAAAGCCTTCGGTAGTCTAAATTCATCAATGTTTCGATAAGACACCGCTCCTATAGAAGCAGCTCTTAAAGCAGTGATCCAAATGTAAGACTAGAAGTTGTTAATCGCTTCCCCCAAGTGCATAAATTGCCTGAGTTGGAGGTCATTGGGGAGGAAATGACCTTTGAGAATACAGTTGCCTAATGTTTATGCCAATGAGGTCACTGCCCTCCAAAATTGCTTAGTCCGTTACAGGAGACTTACGGAGTCGCTTTGAAAATACTCACGCCTTTGAACAAAGCGGAATGAATTTCGGTGAAGTCATACCAGGCCACTCAGCCTAACTGAGAAGCCATTAATATGAGCAGGGTTGCTGTCATTAAAGCACTTCCCAATGAAGAGCAGGAAACAACCTAATTTCATAATTACCGCAGTTGACCTCCATTGGTTTGCAATTCAAACTAAGTCTTGAACACCCTTCGAATTACCTCTAGGGAGGCTTTGTGACGTCATAGAGCAGCTGTAACACTTTTAGTTGCGTTGAAGAAGAAAAAAACATGCAACACAGTGCTATCCGCTCAACACTTTTAAATCCTCACGGGAGTATTGTCGACGTCTCAATGCAGTCGGTTACTACGCGAGCATCTTCAAAGGGAAAAGACAGTTACTGTAAATGGAAAGAAATGTTTAAAACGTTAACAAACATTCAAATAATAGGTTCAACATTCTAAAATTGAGCAATTCTAACTCATCCATAAAAGAATTGATTTATGATAGTTGTAGAAAAGGATTAACCATGTGTAAGGCGTGAAGCTTCGACACCTCGTTGCAGATGGCTCAGGAGGACGTCTGGGGCAGCTGTAAATAGAAGGGAAGTAGAACGGAAAAATGGAATGGTCATTGACAAACACTGTCCAAATTTGACCCACTTACTTCCAAGCAATCTTTGTAATGCATTGAGAGGCAAATAAACCCATCAAACTCATATATTCTTGATTTATTTCATAAATATTTCCTTTGACGATGGAGCATCCTGGTATGCTCTTAATCTCAGCCTGGTAATCGAATGCAATTCACTTGAATACCATTGCGATGGGAGAAGTAGGAAATAGCACTGTAAGAAATGTTGGAGATGCGACTCGACACAAGCATGCGTCAAGGTGGCAGAATTGTAAAAACGATTTCTCCTGTCTTTTCAGCCCACTATGACCACATACTATCGATGTCGTCTAATCTGCGGCCCTTACATGCGCCGATTTTGCAGCTTCACCTCATCGCATAGGCATTGCAACGAGTTCAGGGATGCCTGGGAAAATGCGCCACCCTTGATCCCGATTCAACCGTACCATGAGACGACGATCCGACTGGCGGCCGGTGCGAATAATTCGCCATATTCTTCGAGTTATGGCACTACACCAGCCACTGATTGGAAACCTTCATTTTTGTAATCACTGACACAAGAGATAGGCACAACTTCTTAATGATGAGGGCACTGATATTAGGTAAGCCAAATAAACCGCTTGATTTCCGCCATCATGGAGAATGGAGGTCTTCAATGGATGGTTACCTTAAGTCCAAGAACTTCTTCTTATTAATTCCGTCACTTGCTTTCAAAATTGCCACACCGAGGGTTGCAAATTATATCCTTTAAAGTCTCCGTCGCCTACACTCATTCATCTGACCAAATGGGGTTGTGACCACCTCCTAGGTATTAGGAGCTTTGAACTTTTGCGTTGGCTATGGCTCGGATTTGAAGCCAGGGGGAGGTTTGCAAAGGAGACCACCTCACAGATGATCTTACCTCCAAATGCTCTTAAAATTCAACCAGTTTTGACATTCATAGGGTGTAGAATGATTGAGATGGAATGTTAAGAATGAATGATTTAGTGACTATCTTGGGGGAATGATTATACCAAGTTTGAGAATGGTCCTGCTTATTTTCACTTTGTTTACAAATGGATGATTCCCTGGATGGCTAAGGACTATAATTTGAGAGGATGAAAACTTCAGTTTTAAAAGCTAATAAAAGTTAGCATAAATGTATTTGAAATAGACCGTTCTGTAAAATCGGGACCATCTACAAGCTCACGATGGTGCTCACATGCCACTTGACAAGACGCTTAATGACAACACTCCAGACATACGTCGGATCGAGATGTTGGAAATGATAATGTACGTTCACGTCCTAGTGGTGCAGATTGTATGGGGAAAGGTAGCCTTACAGGGGAGTGTAACTGTCGCAAACGAAAGCTTGACAGTTGACGCTGCTGCATCGATCCAAATAGTTAATTTTAAGCTACTAAGGCAGTCTTGGATTAGCTGAACAAACTCGCCCTTTTGACTCTCTTTAATCAATCACGGTATTACCACCTTGGCCCTTTTAAAACAAAGTTGCTAGCAATGCTTGGGAGGCTCAAACTCCTCATTTTTGGTTAAGATGAGTGGCACAGATTACAATTCGGGACAGGTGAAGGTAAAATTACTTAGAGCTCAGAATTCCATGTTTATAAACTTGACTTGTGGCGCGGTGAGGCCAATTTTTGCCTTTCTGGAAACCCAGTAGAAACACTGCCTCCGAAGTAGTAGCTAAGAGATTCTAAACGAACCCAATCCCACCCTAAATTTTAGCATTTTACACAAAAGGCTCGTGATTCAAGAAATCATCCCCTCATGAAGTTGGAATAAATGGCAGGAGAGTGAATGACAAAGTGACAAGTTGCGACAGTGATATTCACTCTATTGCACAACCTGTCTCGGTCTCTTGTGACTCTGCTCATGCCACTCTCACTCCTATGTGCTCCTAATAGGGTCACCCTTTGGCATTACTTCAGACTCGATGAAACCTCATAAACTAAATATGTATTTGCAGGGGGTTTTAAAAAAAAAAAAACGACATTTTTTTCCATCATGACAAAAAGAAGGACTGACCAGAGGGAGCTAGTAGCATCCACTTCTACGCTGGAAGAAGGAACAGAACGCTCCCAAAGAATTGCACGAATTAATTAGTCTACCAAATTCAAATGTCAAGGAATCCTTTACACGTACTGCATTTCTTCTCTTTCCCTCTCCCTTGATTCGACTTCAATTAACCCACTCACAAACTAAACTTCGCCCCAACCACCAACTCGAATAAAATCACAGAGAGGTATAGTACGACCATTTGGCCTTACGAAAAGCATCTATATGGTTAATAGCTTTTTAAAAAGTGGGTAACTATGGCATAGAGACAACAGAACATAACTACTCATTCAGTGGCCTGAGGTGTTGTATTTAAGAGAAATATTTTGGCCACTGTGTATGAATGCCCTTCATAATCCTTTCGTTGACACAGTTGATATTCCCTCCCACAAAGCGAGAGATCCCTGGTAGTCCTAGATTCATGCGTCTACATGGTATCTTCTCAGTACGACTTAAGCTGCTCGTTTAAAGCGTCTTGAGGGGCATAGAAATTTGGACCATTCAGGGCGCTTACGCGTTGCTTTATTTCCAACTAACCTCAATCGTGTGCATCACAGGAGCTAACAGTCTTGGATCGAATTGCCACTTAGCCGCGGAGGGAACTGCGTTCCTCAATGCTGTCGAACTCTAGGTCTACTATGCTCCGAACGATCACCACCGGCAAACGCGGAGACTGTAGCCAATAGGGGGGAGAGGGAAGAAGAGACATACGTCCTTCAATGGCTGTAAAGGAGGAGGTTGGTACACCTTATTATCCGTCCAATTAGCCACAGCACTTCCGACTACATACAGACGACCGACTCCACGTACCAGTTGAGGTACCACAGTGGAGATCGTCCCACAACCATCGCGTTCAATTAGGCAGATGGCAACCTCGCATGGAGCTTAGCTTTGTTCAAGACCCCAGTCTAGTTCACCTATATCCTCCACCCGCAAAAGCTGCTCATCCAAATTCAGTGCAAAAAATGCCCTCGGTATACATTAAAGTTATTTTGTTTTATTTAAATGAGCTCACAGAGTAAAGGAGAGAAAGAAGACATTGAAGAGAAGGAGGGGAGAGGAGGAGAAAGACGTAGAGAAGGTTAAACACAACATAATATTGCCAAATAAATATCTAGGGGGGGTTTTCAAGAGAGGCAGAGGTGCCCGGGTGAGCCTTGCACGCAAACTCCATCATCAAAGACACAAAATAACCCACGTGGAGGGGGTAAGTTGAAAGAAAAAGAGAAGTAAAATGAGAAGGAAAAAGAAAAGGCCAAATAAAATACGATATTATTGAGAAGGTGAAAGGTGGCGAAGGTAGGCAGGTAAGGAGACGGGAAGTAAGATAGAGCAGAAAGACTAAACCAGCGCCTTTGTGTGTGTGTGTGTGTGTGTGTGAACAGTCAGTCGTTCAGAAATAAATACGAGACAGAACGAAGAGAGAAAGGGAAATGAAGATCATGATAATAATCACAATATACAAACTGATAAAAATAACGCCCCTCCTTACAGAAGGTGTACATACACAGGGGCGTGAGCGAGCAAGAGAGCAGGACACACACACAAGAACAGAGAGAGGAGAGGAGAATTACGGGTGGGAGCGGTGGCAGTGGATGCTGAAGGCGGAGCATGTGTAGCATCAGTGGCATACGTTTCTCATCTGTGACTGTTGGGCGACCGGCCACTTCTGCTGACGACGGTGGACGAGGTGGCAGCGGTGGCGGCAGCAGCAGCGGCAGTGGCGGCAGCGTTGGAGGTTCGAGGGGAGGAGGAGGCGGAGGAGTTAGTAGAGAGGCCGGAAGAGCGATGGCGGTGGTCCGCAGCGCCACCAGGACCGATCTTCTCAGGCGCGTTGGTAGATGACTTGCGATGACGGTGATGATACTGAGACGAAGAAGATGATCGTTCCCCATTGTTGTTATTGCTACTGCTGCTGCTATTTTGTTGCTTTCCAGAGGCAGAGGCAACCGTCACGGGATGATGCGAGCAGGAGCAAGAGGAGGATGAGGTGCGCGTACGCGCGGAATTCGCCGAGCTGCTTGAGCCCAAATCGTGTCGGGGTGGCATCCGCTCGTTGATCAGATCGATCGCCTTTGCCTCTTCGAAGGAGGTGATCTTATGATTCGGTGCCACTCCACACAATGCTGTCAAGTAAATGGAAGTTGCCATTGACTTTGATAACCCTTTGTACATTAAATAAACTCAGTCTTTCAATCTGAGCTTTTAATTGTTCAGAGACCCTTTGAAACAGAATGCTAAAACTCATAAAAATCTAGGAGGGATCGAGCCATTCTTGCACAAATTCACATCTCTCCAAAAAAGCACTCTTCAAGTTAGAAGCACAATAACTGAGCTTATTGCTTTGGCTGACGGGCAGAAAAACACTTTTCGCACCTCAGCCTTATCAATGACAATAAAGATTCAAGGCGAATCGAGTCGGACCGAAATGTTGACCTAGGTGCTCTCCTAATGGTTACAAACGGAGGAACGAATTTTTCATTCCCACACCACCGCCACCCAACTACTACGGCTTGGCCAATTCCGGGTTCAAGTTTGACTTCTGTAAATAGACGGATTCACCAGATCAACGCTAATTGCGCATTACAGCAAACTGTCAGGTGGTATTTTCATCTCCCTCTTTCAGCATGAACTGTGATCCAAGCAATTTCCTACTGTTTGGGTTCATGAAAAAGTACTTCGATGGCAACAATGGAATGAAGCGGGCGATCCCGGGTCGGCCCAGCTGTATTTTTCTATGCAATCTTTTTGGACAAATTTTTGTAAGTGCATGAAGGCGACAGTATGGAAATGAGGAGGAAAACAAAAGAAAAACCCGACTCATAACGTTGGTATCCTCCACAAACTTAAAAACTCTGTTTTCAATGAACATCTCTCGAATAAAGGGATGAGGACCTAGTTGTATCAACATTCCTCACTGCCGACCGGTGAAGACGACCCACATACTACCAAAAAGTAGTTGCAATCATCCACTTTCCGTTCAACTGGACGACAGATTGAAGGGTAGACTTCCAGTTATGAAGCGTTGCAAGTAGACCTCAACTCTGACCTCCACCTTCTCCCTCTCTCTCTCTCTCTCTGTGTGTGTAAATGCATTTTTAGTGAAAAAAAATAATGAGATTTTATTTAACATTGCTTTGACGTAAAAAGGGAATCCTGCATCCCAAAACAGCAGTTATGAACAAGAAATGAAATATGCTTTATAACTGAGAAATTCTAAAAAAACTATTTCCAGAACGTTCTCTGAAATCTGATTTATCAGAGAAAGCAAAGTAGTTTGGGTTGGGTCCATAAGAAAATCATAAGCACGATCAAGATCAGTAAGACACACTCTTCAACTGCCAAAATTATTGTTATTATTATTATAGCTTCATAGAGCTTCTAATCCAATACAATAAAACTAACTTTGGACTTTCGACTTAAATTGTTAATTTTGAAGAAGTCTAAAAAAACATGGCATTGAAGTTTAGATGTTCTCAGTCCATTTAGAGGGAACTGCGGAGCTAAATACCACTTCTAGATCGGTAGCACTTGTATTCCCAGTACAGCTACAAGTACTCATAGCGACTACACACTTTCCTTCTAAAAGTACTTGTTTCTAAAATAACTTAGCAGATTCATCTCATTAATGAGGATGATTTGACGGCCTACGAGAAAAGACAGACGTATTAAAGGCCAAACAAGAGAATGGGGTGAGAGAGGAGAAGGCAAAACCGAGGAACGAACCTGTGAGGAGCGTCTCGCGACCACCGGACAACGCACCGAAGGGAAGCATTCCGTTGGGTGTGAGACCCTTCAGCTCCAACACGCTCTCGCTCTCTTCCCTGTCAAGCAAAACCAGAGAAGTACCATTACTAATAGTATTTACAACGACTGCATTGAGTTGAAAAGGTTGGTTTCACCAAGAAGCACTGCCTTTGAGGGTCGGTTTTCTGTCGATTCCTTCTTACCTTCATCGCTGCACTCAATACATAACATTCGCTTAACGTCACCAAATGCTATCGTGGGGTGATTTTTTCTTGAAGCCATGATTCAGACTCGAGTGAAAGTAACAGACGAATATGCGAATCTCCGTCTCACCTAGTCATTGTTAGCTACGTAATTAAATCACCCATGTAGGAGGTATGAGCCAAAACACTGAAGCTGTGCATAATAACAATGGCAAACTACAAGCAACGGATCCATGCATCCCAGACTAGGCGTAAATCGGCAATGGTTTTATCCATCCACTCCGCATCGTCCCAGTGAGGACCCATAGATATACGCACTGACTTGGTTCCGCGTTCTCTCCGATGAAGATTGATGCATCTTTAGAGTGGGAGCTTCTGGCATGTGCAAGTGTGTTTCCACGCATTTTCTGGTCTATCCTTCTTCATTTTTTCCTCTTCGCCCACAGAGGCACAGAGAGTTTGACAAATCAGTGGATTTAAGAAGGGAAAAGGCACCATAACCACCTTTGTCCCTCTTCTAACAAGGATGAAGAAAAATTGCACAACGTAAAATCAGCCAATTAATTAAATGCACTAATGCTTGTTACAGCGTTCTGGTGGCTGCAGTCTCAAAAATGTCACTGAAAGGCTTGGATAATGCATCGACAAATGAGAAAATGAGAGGTGAGGCAAATGTTTTGGTTCATATGCACGCCCTTCTGTTCGGAGAATCGCCCTACATCACTCGTCTGTTCATCCTAATCATAGTTTCAACAGGGGAAACTATTGCATTTAGTGACCAAGAAGCCTTTGAATACATAGTCAGGTCGGGTAAAGTGGGATAGTGGAGTCGAAGGCGTTATTCATGTGCTATCACACTTGAGAAGAGGCGAATCCCGCCACGACAGGAGTCCGGAGGTATTTAGCATGGCCAGACCCATAGTAATTTTATTTCAAAATGGAAAGGAAACTAGCTAAAGGTGACATTTATGCAGAGCAGATCCTGCGCCAATGGGGAAGGGAGGAAAATTAAGGTGATGACAGTGTCGTCGTTCCGCCTTGTGTCAAACAGCTCGGTGATTATCGCTCCAGATATCAGAGTGCCTTTACATTAAAATTCACCTCTAAGTCCAACAAAAGTTGAAGGAATAACGGAAGATACCCCTCTCTTCTGTCTGAATTCGAATTTCAGCGTCGTGACAGGAAGAGGAGAGGAGACAAACTCAAACAAATTTCCTCTGTAAAAATTATCGGGTTGTAAAATGGGGCAAAACCAACCTCAGGACAGTGAAGACGCGCGCCATCTTGCCAATCGCCCGAATCTTATTTCTGATCACCTCTTTACGCGCGGCCACTGTCCCGCCTAAAAGGAGAAAAAACATGAGGGTGAGCAGGAGAAATGAGTGAACGAATAACGAGTGACATAGAGAGGCGATAATCGGCCAACGAGAATAAGAGATAAACCAAGAGAAAGCGATACATGGTGTATGATGTAGCTTGGTAATGGGATGAGGCGAGTGTGCGACTCAACACAAAACCAATGAAAGAACGATTAAAGGCAGTTGCAAATGTTAGCAAATGTTAGCGTGAGCGAGGAGGAGGGCGAGATGCGGGGAAGAAGCCACGATGGACGTCATTGTGATCGTCCACCTTCGCAATATCGACTAACAATAAGTAATTTCATTGCATTGCAGGAGTACCGACTACACAAACATGCGCGAAGCGGAGTCACAGATTCCACCAAGTGCTAAGCTTGTTCTGGGACGAGCCAGCTCCCAATGACTCATCATGATGCAAAACTAGTTTATCTACGCAGTTAAAAGCAGTTGCTATGACATAGTGGATAAATAACTACCCTGGCAATGATTTTGGAGAATTTCTTGGCCATTGTTTTGTTGGTAGAAGGATCGGAAGTTCAAAGCTCTGTGATGGATGGAAATTCACTTCATAGGCTGAGTAAATATGGGTGCATCCATCCATTCGTTCGGTGTTTTCTACTTCCTTCTACTAGTGAGTCTTTTTTCGCTAATCAATGACATAGGCGAAATTATGATCTGGGAATAGTAAACTAAAGCGTTTGCTACTGGAGCATCTCACCGAAAAAACGATCATCACAGCCACTCTCTAATGCCTCGCTGCTCTAGTAATGACAACAACATGTCATCAATTTACCCGTAATTCAACGACTAAAAATTTCGTAACTATTATCAGATCAACAATACCTATCTACTTGCAGTAAACTCAACCATAAACTGACAAGGTGGGGTGAATTTGATGTTCGCATAGCTAATTAGTCAGTAGAAAATTCTATTAGATGAAGCTCAATCGTCCCAACTTCTTTCCAATTAGTAATGCCACTGCTACACCTAAGCCCAATCTTAATGTCAATTAAGAAGCACGTGCTTCTTTGGCTGTCAGCACAACGGTATGCCCGCGTGCAGTCAAGACGAGAAGCAGAGGTCACATGCTGTGCACCTGAGGAAAACATGCACAGCACCTGAGAGTGGGAGAGAAGTGGGGGTGGGTAGACCGGTGAACGCGTAGCAAACGCACCCACGCACACGCACAACAAAGGATGTGATCAGGGGTGTGTGTGTAGGTAGGTGTGTGTCATTTAGCTCATGGAGGTGAAACGGCAGACTGGGGGAGAGTGGACAGCATACTCACCTTCTGCCATTCACCGAATGTGGTGTGGCGAGGGGGCGGGGGCGGAGCAGATAGAACAAAAGAACAAACACAAGAGTGAGAACAGACGCATGAACGACCGAGAAGGGAATCGAAGTGGGCCAACAACCAACCAATCAAAAAACTGGAGTCAACCTTTCACCACCCCACCAATGCCACTACCAGCGCCGCCACCACTGAAACCGGGTACGTGCTAGTCAGTGGGACGGGCAAACTTGCCCTGGCCTGGGGTGGTGATGTTCGAGCAGGCGGGCGTTGCAGGCAGCATCGATTGGTTGTTCAGGGCTCGATTCAGGATGCGATGAGCTGGTGAGAGACAAGGCAATGCGAGGCACAGACGGTATACCATTAACTAGTTCACTCATCAAGCCTAAGCTTACAGCCGTCAGTCGTATTTTACTTGATTAAAACTCTTACAGAGGGAAACGGCAGGTCATTTGTGTTTTTCGGTAAACAAGATTGGCGTCAACTGATCATGCATAGAATCAGGCAAAGTAACAGCTTAAAATCCGCTCAAAAGTCAACAAAAAGTGGATAGTACTGTCATTATTTCAAAAAGTAACGTGAAGCTGAAACAACACAAATAAGATGGCGGTCCATTCCGCAACTTTGCTTCACAACGAAAGACGTGGCATTCTCGACACTATTTTGAAGGATCAATTATGATGAAAGATGGAGTTATTTAAACACCCTGACCCGATAAGACAAAGATGCATGTGATGAGAAGTGGTTTTTATGGTAAATCTGAAGTCATTAGGGGTGGACCTGTCAGAGGAAGTGCATCAGTTATGCATCAAACTTGCCCGTAAATCGGCAGATGTTAGTCGAAACTGAGGATAAAAGCAAGCAAACTTTACAATTCTGATTTCTGGAGCAACTTCCACGTGAAAGGATCTGAAGATGGTCCACTTTCTCATCGAATGTTGGCCATAAATCTAAGTCTTTCAAGGAAATGGGGCTCTAAAGGAATCCTAATCTTACTACTCCTTTCTGGGCTAGTTTTCAAACAGAAACCTGCATCTTACATACAAATAACGCTAACGAATGAACAAAAAACGCAACAATTTTCGTCACAAATTTATGAAGCCATGCTTCACTATAGTGCTGCCAAACTAACGGCGCATCAAAGCACCTCCTTTTTCCAACACGTACTTCCTTCCTTCCTTCCTATCTTCCACTGAACGTAAATGGGATTCTAGATTCCTTATTGCAAATTAGAGCGTTTCGAATGCCAAAATAACATCTGTTTGTTTGTCAAAATCTTAGTGAATTGGATTCATCATGGGGAACTAACTACGCGACGACCTTCATTGACGCAATGCCTTAATAAATCTAATTGCACTTCAATTAGAAAGGCCTTCTGTAAAGTTGATATGCAACGATGATGTTATTCAACAAACGGTGTATAAGAGCCGACAAATGATATCCTTATTTATCAACTCCATAGTAACGGTACTGAACCAGTGGCACCATCTCAGTAACCTCATCCCTATGACGAGAGTAAGAGCACGACAAAAGGCGAGAAAGGGAGAAGAGGATTGATGCTGACATTCTCGCTGGTGCTCCTATGGTGTTGGCAAGTCGGCAAGAGGGAGTGGGAAGTGGAGCGACAACGCATTAGCAAATTAACACGCGCACTCGCGCACACAAAAGCAGTGAGATCAGTCAGTCAGCCGCCCAGTCAATGCGAGGAATGCTAACAGCATTGGCGCAACAAATTCAAATGGAGATATAAGAAGAAAGTTGCACGCAAGGGCCAAATCGAGGGAGAGCAGTGAAGTGAGCGAAATCATGTGTAAACAAATGAGTTGCTGCTGTTGTTATTGCTGCTTGCGTCAGTGTGTAGCAAGAGAGAATGTGAGATTGCTTCTGAATTTTCATCCTCCTTACCTGTCGGCGGAGTCACCGCAGCTGTCGGCACTGAAGGGGAGGAGGGCAATGACAAAAGGGGAAGGGCGCACGCGTACACACATATGCATCGACAGCGATAGTGGGTAATAGACATGTGGAGCAATGTAAACGAGACGGCAGCCTGACTCACCTTCGAAGGTGTCGTCTGCATCCGAGAGCAACTCATCGTCCGAACAGATCTTCAGCACATTGACTAACATCTCTGTCACTGGAAGCAAAGGGAGGAAGTAAACAAAACTGACGGAGAAAGGCGGTAAAATAATAGCCCATTGTCCATACAAATTTTGTCTTTTAAATTTCGCGTAGTCTGAAAAATGGCATAAGTGAGAAATGTGAGTCAAAACAACCACCTCTGCTTGTAAAATTCACCCAGTGTCATAAACAAACTTGAGGATGTAGTTTGCCAGACCTGAAATCTAACTGGTTTAGGCCCGTCATGACTCAGTTCATTCGTAACCTTGATTAAGGCAGCCCACAGAGTTCAACTTTTTCAGCTCACAAAAAAACTTTGCTTGTTAACGTTTTGGTTCCACAACGCAAATAAGTAATTTGGCCATGGTTTCACGAGCTAGCGAGAAAAAGTCTCTACACCTAAGTCAGAACTACAAAAGTTCGCTTTGAATCTTCAGGCAAAACATCAAGGCTCAATTTACGCAATTAAATTGGCCTAACACTTCCGCTGAGATAGGGACCCCGGTGGGGTTCAAAGGATACAAAGTCACGAAAACCAGGACTACTGAGATTGATCGTGGAGGTATCTGCAAAGCGTTGCAAGTTCATGAATCTGTATCCGATAAACGAGAGACAAATCAAATCTTATCCTAAGGCGATGATTAATTTTGTTATTCACCTTATTCATAAACCTGGGTTGATTTTGGACTTACAATCGCGGGGTCGCATTACCAACAGATGCGAGCATGTTATTAACGATTGAATTGATGATGAACCAGTGAATAAATCGAGAATAAATAAGCAACCCCTTGTTCCCTGGACTAAATACTAATTCAAAATTTGCGGTGGATAGATATCACAGAAGTGCACGTGGCAAATCAACAGCAATAGACGCATTCACTCGAGCCCAACAATCGACTGAACTTTCTCACAAAAATCTGCAGCCTTGAAAGCAGGCGGAAGTGAGGGAGCGGTAACGACACCCTCTCCCTGTCACTCACTCACTCCCCAAATTTAAATTAACCCCTGGGAAGGGCGTGTGTAAGTGGGAAGAGTAACAAAACATTAGTGCGCCCGTTCTCAGCCAAATGGTCTTTTGACCACAAGCAGGATTCCAAGTGATTTAATTATTACAATGGGTTGCTATCTTCCAACTCCCTTCACCCTTGAATGCAATCGACACCACCATAAAGGCTCGTCTTTTTCCCCTCTCCCCTCCCGAGAGAGCCTCTGGCAATTGCCAGGGGGTGAAATTCCCACTACTCGTGATCTCACACGTTGTCAGGTGCCCAAGTAAACTGAGGTAATAAGTGCTACCTTAGGTGAATTTGTTCCTCCCTGCAATAGCATAAGCTTGGGTCCAGGGTTTTTGCTTAATGTCACATAGCAGACGCAACAGTACGCATTTGTCACAAGGCACGAAATAAACGGAGGAAATAAACACTTTCAGCATCCACAAAAGCCTGACATGTAAAAACTAAAGAGTCAATGCAAAAAAGAGAGAAGGAGCTTGGGTTGCGGATTTGGATAGAGTAATTTCAGAATCAAGAATGTCACTAGAGTTTAAGGAATGAAAGTTAAATGCGAAGTAACTCATCTTTCGACCACTTCTGAAAAATTGAGAAACTGATGACACTAATTCAGGAGTTAATCTTATCTGAATTTAACAAAGTTCTCGTGGCGAAATGATGCAATTTTACGGTTCACATGCCACTACATTGTATCAATTAGGATTCTCACGAGTTAATCTACACTGTGGTGACTTGAACCTGATCTCTACTAGCCTTATAGCCCTTTGTTTACACAAAAAAACTGCTCCCCTACTTTGTATGCCACATACACCCTTAGATGTAACTCAGATAATAAAGCCGCGCTGTAAGGATTACCAATCAGATCAGAAGCCATGGCGCGAGTCGGTAGCAAGCTAACTCAGTGGGGAAGAGCCTTTCGCAAATTATCATAACAGAAAGATTTTGATAAGCGCATTCTGCCCCACAACAAATTCTTTTGGGGATCGGATCGTCATCGACTCGCCCATTTCCTTTGCCTACCGCACCGAAATTTCCACTCAACATTGATGCACTGAGAAACTGGTTTCTAGGCCTAAAAATTCACCTAACTTAGTGCAGAGCACGGCTTACTTCCCAGTTTGGCCTGAACAATAAATTTTAGTCCACTCAAAATCCTAGCCACATCGGATTTCATCTCACCTCAGCCAAATGATGCACTTTTAAAACCCACAAGAGACCCAAGATACCCGGAGCATGTACACACTATACACTCTGAAGCACTCAGTGATACAAAAATGAGGTGGAGGGGACTTCTTGATCACAAATGTTGCTCCTATTAAGCATAGTTTTTTCCACTTTTAAACGGTGCTAGATAAAAAAATCCGCTTTATTTAATAGTCTCTTCAATACGCTTGGGAGCTAGTTTTAGACTGGTGGGTCGAATTGCATCTCCATAGTTAATCCGGACGCCACAGAGGAAAAAAAGAGGAAGGAGACACGAACCTTTTTCACCTACGAAGGGTAGCGACCACGTGAAGACGTCCATGAAGTTAGGCAGCCAGTAGGGATGGGAGGAACAGTTGAACTGCCTAATATTCATCACATTGTTCTCATACTTTAGGATCGCGGCTGAAAGAAAAACAAAATACATTCAGTTATGCATCGATTCACAATATTGCTATTCCACTAGTCACAATTGGGTAAGAAATGATACAAATATACGATAATTTGAGAGGAGTGAAATAGAGTTAAGTGAAAACTAGCGCCAATTTTGGGAGCAAAAAAGAACGCAAGGGGGAATGGCCTTGCAAACGCCAAAGCTTGTCCAATGAAGTGTATAGAACTCATTTATTCATAGCCGTGCTGGCAACAAAACTATCCTAGGAATCTGATCAGTAATAAAACCCCTATTCGCCTGGGAATCCCATGTCGTGAAATGCGAAACTCATTTTGTTTTTTTTGTGAAGTAAAGACATCACTACCACGAAATAGGTTACCACATCTGCGAATTTCGTCATCCCATTACAAACAGAGAGACACTCTCCAAAGGGAAAAACCCAGTCCCATTGATGCTAAAATTCGAATCGTTTTCAAGAAAGGTGAGACTCGTTTACTGACAGCGCGATTTCAGAAATCAGATCCAAAACCCAAGTCACGCTTTAATAGGAAGACCGAGATGCACCGATCTTTTCCATCACTACTGAGATAGATTCACAAAAAAGTACGCACTTCCCAGTGGGCAACAGTGTCCCATCGCCCAAGTTTGACCCATATTTAAGAAAAAATCAGCTAGTGAAGATGAATGAGTTTCCAACAATTTATTAACGGGCTGGTTATCGTGAACAGGTATTACTGAAGAAGTGAATTACGACCACATGACCCTGCTTGCCTGTGCAAAGGGGGAAGATGAAACTATGCTATTGCTGCTGTTGCTACTGGCGTTGAAGGTGGAGGGAAAAGATGGGGAGAAGGAAGGAGTCGCCAGTCAAACCAGCAACTGAACTCAGACGAAAGCTGGCCATCAACGACTGAGCGAAGAGTAGGGGATGAGGAGCGAGGGAGATGAAAAGTAATAAATATTCTATCACTGCTCACCCCTTGGCTGCCAACCCCCTATCGGGTGTTGTGTATCCAGATTCATAACTAATCAACCTGCGTGCAGTGAATGAATGCAGCCTCGCTGACAGTTATATGAACGTGTTGATGATAGCGTGGGCAGAGAGAGAGACTGGCTGGCCATAATATATCCCCAAAGCCTATTTTTAGGGGGCGGGAGAAAGGATACCTAGGTCAGTGTAAAAAGCATTTGACGAAAAATTCGCCTAGAGGAACAAAAAAACCTGGCTGAAGGCGAAAGTACTATCAGCCATGGAGGGAATGTTAGTGAAACATTGGTCAACGCCAAAATCGGGGCTCTGAGATAATTGCAAGAGAATTGGATTATTTTATTTTTCACACAAGGATTTACCCACCCATTTCACTCGACGCTGTTGGAACACTCGTCTTACCAGAGGATTCGCAGAAAAGGAATGTTGGCTTTTACCTCAAATAACCCTCTCAGTTATGTTATAGGTGGGTTGTTATCGTCAGTTTTCTAATCCAGAGATAATTCTGAAGGTGTACTATCATAATCTAGCAAGCAGGTACCCTTGTTGGAAGGAAGCGATGACTATTCGCGCAAACTGTCAATTAGGATCGGTGACTCAGACTCTAGTGACATTAAGACCTCATTTACCCATCCAACCACATTCTCCTTTTTTAACTTTTGATGTTATTCTCGGTCTCAATTCGCGTTTTTATGATCCCCAAGCGATACCTTGAGTACCAACACGGCTACTTCTGCTACCTCTGTATGGCAAGAGACCAATTTTTTACTCGGTAATGAATTATTCACTGCATTCACAATTCAGGTGAAGTGGCACTAATGACTGAATTGATAACTCGAGGAGAAAAAAACGAGGGAAAGGGGAGGTACAATAGTTTTGTTGAGAAAAACCTTGCATCACACACATTTAGCTCAATAAGATTCACGCGATCGATATTGAGTGAAACGTGAATATGGAAAGAATTCACAAGCAGACAAATTAATGAAAGGTAAAGTCAAGTTCTAGTGGACTGACACTTGGTGTCAAGGTGATGAACTATCTCTGTGGGATGTCAATTCTTAATGAGGAAGGCGACTAAATTTGGCAAAAGTAAAAATAGTGGAAATCATAAGAATTTTATGCATAAACAAGTAAAAAGTCGGACCAACCCTTGTTGTTGTACACATCGAGATAATTCGGCGCACTGAATATGGTGATGAGGGATGGGAATCCGGTGGCTTGATTTTTTCGATACATTCGGTACCTAAAAGCACCAGCAACAGCAACAATAAAAGCAAAAAAAGATGGACGGAATAAGAGAGAGCAAGGTGGAAACATTGCCTCCCGTAATGTGCTCAATCACCATAGAAGCGGTTGACATGAAAGAAAATCCACCCCCTTGTAGTATCCAAGATGCATGTTTCGTTCGTCAAGCCCACAAATACATTCATAAAACGTAGGACGTACACTGATAGTGCGCAGTAAAGTCTTTTCAGATTGTACTAACTTAGGGGCAGACTTCTATGTAGGACTGGTATCACGGATTTGGAAATAACTGTACGTGACAAATGATCCAAGCGATGAACACTAAGACACCAGATTTGGTGAGAGTTGGTGTACACATGGAAACCACGAAACGCCAAGGCTATGGGGCTCGATCTTTCTTCCAGGCCGCAGTGGACAAAAAGCTATAGTCGATTCAATCATCTCAAAACGTGAGGAAGGCGAGAGAAAGCACTCGAGGAAAGAATCGGAATGGACAAGACCATAGTGACTCCACATTTTTCTGCATTTAGTACAACGGCGACTGATGATTATACCGTAGAACCCTGCCTACCTCTCAAATAACGATCAAAAGAGAACTTGCGCTACAAACCAAATAAGTGAACTGTTGCCAACAACGACACGTGATACAGCAAAATGGGATTGTGAATTCAATCAAATTACATCAATTGATTCGCTCGCCTCCCCTTGGGCTTGAGTGTTGTTGCGGATAAAAAGTGTTGCGCTAGGTGCTGGCAAGGAATGCCATAAAGCGAGAGAACGAGGGGAGTCGAGAGGCAATAAGCGGAGTCAGAATGACGGGCGAGGGAGCAATAAACGCCAGTTGACTTGGCCAATTATGCCACTCCCGTAGAACACAAGTATGACCCTGGGATTGTTCGTAAAATACAACTCCCATCAATACAATGTGAGTAGAAGCCACAAGTCCCCAAAGGAAAGCGCGGCGCTTTATGGTTCTGCTATGATGAATGCATGTCTTCTTTCCTCACTCCTCCCTTCTTTACTCTTTTCATTTGCTTGTTACAAATGGGTACACTCCTCTACTCTCGGTAGCCCATCCGCCCTTTCCTCTCCGTCCCTTCAATCGGCTATCAAGTAACCTCTTTTAAATGGCGCTTTTCATCCTTCATCTCACAAAATCCACAGAAGCAGTGCCAACAAAAGTGTTCTGCTCAGGAAAGGAAAAACAGGATTACCAAATAACACCAACAAAGTGTGTACACAATGGCTTCGTTGTTGGAGTAAATATCCCAAAAAACCGGCGACAAAGATGCTTTTTGTTAGCGAGGGTAAACAGGACCCACTTCATGCATCGAGAGAGCCAGCACCATTAATCTTCAGTCGACCGGCCGTCCTTTCTTTGCGCGCATATCTGACGCTCAGTTGGGATGAATTATTAATTTTCAAGGCACTAGTGTTATTTACTCGCCGTCAAACATCACAAAACACCCTGATTTCAGGTAATTCTATTCCGGAGTACAGTTACTTTCGAAACTAAAAACAAGTAAAACTGACTTTCTGAATCACAGATAGACACTGGTAAGGCTGAAATGTTTAAACCGGACAAAATGCCAACACCATTCCCCTGGGAGGACCGTTTCTTTGTTTATCTGCAAAAAATGTTCAGTGGTTTACAAAACCCCTAGTGGTAGCCGAATGCAATGGGAATCAAGTCGCATTGAAGGTAGTCAGTGGTGGTACCTGTATGGATGGATGAGTAGATAAGTGATAGGAGGTGCATCTACTTAACAATGGCCCGTCCCATCTGACCTGACCCACACACCAATGTAAGAAAGACCTAGCGGCAACCGGAAGTCACAGAGGTCGATTGAAAGAGTAGTTGGTGTGCATAAATGGGGATGAAAACAGGCGTATTGGTGTCATCAAAGAAGGGATCTGGAGAGAGCACCAAGGTGGCAAGAGGAAATAGGAAAGCAGACGATAGACTTTGGTGTTGTGCTTTTGTCCGGTTGATGAGCTGGTAAATCGCTAGGTCGGCGAACTAGAGACTTGTTTCACGTGGTGCAAATGATCTCAGTGACATGAATTAAAATGGGGACTTACCCTGCGTCTTGCGCCTCATGAGCCCGGATTATGGAAAGAAGGTTGTTTGTCTGAAGGAAATCACAGCACGCTGAGTAACTAAAGAAGGTGGAGAGAGGAAAACAGCGCGATTAACAACAGTGTGCAGACGCTAGCTAAACAGTGCCATATGTTTACCCCGAGTGGACAGTAAGCTTTAGCGACACCGAAATACACGAATCACACAGTTGCAAACGTTCACATTCACCAAGCCAGTTCAACTTCACGCCTCTTAGCCGTGAAAGGGTCTTCACTAGTCCTATTTTGTGGTCAGGAGTGGAAGAGAACGGGACTCTAGCCGCGGCGATAGCTAAAATAACGTTACCAAAATCACTGGTACGACGTAAGGACTTTCAGAGAAACACATAAATCAGCCCAAGGTCTTCAGCGCATTGAGGCGCTTGCACGGCTAATGTTGACGGTAAAAAGGAGGGGTAGTAGCAATAAAGGCATGGCTGGATATAAGACATGACTTATGATCGATCGTAGTTTGCAAGCACACAATACTGCTAACCAGTGGTTAATTGGCCGAATCACGTAAATACCCTAGTAGAGGCCTAAGCAATGCATTAAAATGGAACATCAAGTGAAAAAAAGTTGCAAACTGTTTTCCTCAATTTCATTCTAGTGCATGTTACTATACAGTGCTGAATCAGACTATTCAAATGTGCATGATTGTCACGAAAAGTGTTTTTGTGCAAGTTCATTAAAAAACTGGTCTGATCTTGTAGTTGGGGCATGTGGAGGGGATGATAAAGGATCTATTCCATTTAAGCCAAATACAGAGCATGGAGGCCAAAACTAGTGTCAATCGGCGAAAAGTAGACTTTCGTGAAAATAAAGCAGCAGTCTTTTTGCTTACCTATTCATAAAAAATACTCAAATAAGAGCTGCTCCACCTTGCGTAGCATCAATCAAGGTATCAAAATTAAGATTAAGAAAGCAATTCTGTTGGAAACATTGACAACAGGGAAGGCGATTCGTTTCGGTTGGAGGATACTTTTGAAACTAACTACTGCCAGCAGATTCCACCTTTTCTGGGTAAGGAAACTATTCATTACAATACTTGCCATTCCATCGTTGATTGCAGTCACTGCATTTTATGTGTTTAAACCAACACCATTAACTATATGCAAAGATCATCATCAGGAAAATTAAATACCCCTTTTTGTCTAGGGCAGCCCCAGACTGAATAATTTTAACAGGCCCTGCTACGCCGACATTCCACTACAGTCAACACCCTCAAGATATATTTTGTCTCGGTCATTCTACAGTCAGTGCGTGAATGTAGGGCAAGCAAGCAGAGCAAGCGAGACCAGCCTTAGCGGCTGATTCATGTGTTTACGGCAGTGGAAATAAATAGCTGTGCTAGACCACTTCAGAACTCACTTGATCAAGGCCCTAGATTGCTAGTAAAAGGGCATCCAAGGGAATTAAGATCGCCTTAATACTTTCAGAGGAGAAACGGAGAAAGCAAAGCGGCTTGTTAATGGCCTTGAGAAGGAGAAACAAGGCAAAAAAACAGCTTAAATAGTCACTCCTGCTCCTTACATTCCCATCTAGGTGCCATCAATCTAGTCATTCAGAGCAGCAGTACCGACCTCAAGGAAAAGTGTGCATAAATGCAGTCACATACGGTGGATCTTAGCGGAAGTGTGTCTGCTCCACCGGCCCAGCCCACCTCCCCGCCCCCGACTCCCCAGCATTCCTGCTGTTGCTATGGCCCATTCAGTGACATTTGGCGCCCGTATATTAGCATACACACACACATACGGTTCCCTACCATCTGTTCTGCTTACTGATGCCTCTGCTATTCCTGGTCCTGCAGCTTCTGATGCTTTTGTTAGTCTTCCCTGTTTTCCCCACCCTTCTACTCCCCTCTTTCTCTCCCTCCTGCCCCCAGCTAGTCTGGCGACTGAAGATCCCAACAACAAAAATCCATCAGCAGTTGTGATCGCTTGAAAGGAGGACATACACATTTAGACAGGATTACTCACTCATGAGCCAACCAACATTTGAAGAAATTTTAATAAACTCGACATACGATGCATCGATTCCCTAGGAAATCAGTTCATTCAGACACTAGAAAATGCTTTGTGAAACATCGCTTCATTTTCCTGATTCTCCTCTTACAGACGCAACCTTTATCAAAAAAGGATTAAAATTGAAAGAGAGACACAAATTAAAATTATTTCCTCAAACAAAAGCCTCATTCATAGGTTTTACGGAGAATACACACTACACTACTACCAAAACGATATTTTACTTTTGTTTAACACCACCACAACAACGAACGTAGAAAATGAGATCATTAGAAGATCGAGACAATGCGACGCAAAGAAAAGCCTGCCAAATACGTACGCGTGATACATGAAGAAAAAGATGGAATCCAGGTGATAAACTGGAGGCAAAAAAACAAGGTAAACATGATGGCAACGGTGCAGGCAGGTGGGAATGTAACCACGTTTCCGAACTGAGAGCCAATGGAGTTTAATTTGACGAACCGATCCGCACATACATCAACAACTTGTTAGCAGGATTACCGGGATTTTCACATCTGTCGTGTAAGGCGGTGGGAATTTATAAAAAACACACTTTGACGGAAAGAATCAGTCATGAGGCGTATTTACTGTACCTACAACGATAGCGTTAACGAAGAGGGATCAAAAATATTGGAATTGATAAAATCATTCCGTAAAGGTCACTCCGCGAGGTCGAGTTGTTGGCACTCATTTGAGAGGACGAGTTCAAACGCAGGTCAGGACATATAATGACTCACCTGAAGAAGTAGGAGCACCCGCGGACAGAGTTGTGGGAGAAGTTGTCGGTGTTCTGTTCGTTGCCGAAATCTTCCAGAGGGTCAGACCATAGCAGGTCACACATCGAACCGTACGCAGGGGGTTCCTTGAAGCGGTCAATCTGAAGATATAAGAGAAACTTTTTCAGATATCTACCGAACCGTTTTCCTATTGATTAGTGCTGGTCACTACTTTTTTCTCTGGATATAAGCCGAATTCTTCCGTTACACATGAGTGCTTGCTGTCATCACCGACGGGACGGATTCTAATGGTTCATTATTTTATCAATTCCGTCAGTGTTAATAATAGCTACACAAGTTTCAGCTGTTTTTAAGCAGTTTATAATGAACAATGGTGAAAAATACCATCTCTGTCTGTTACACTGTTCAACAGGAAAATTAAAGACGACGAAATAGCAACCTCAATCATCCTTCAAAAAGCCACACAAACCTAGCGCAAGCGGTAAAAAAAGTGTCCCCCGTCCCGTAAACAGAGATCGCCTTCAGCTTAACTATTACCAGCACTTGACTTCTGTAAGGAATGCTTCCTTAATGGTAAAAAGGCTTTCACCGGTGAAGAATTGTTCCGGAAAAAGATTGGATTTATCAAGTGGATTCATAATTCAAGACACACAATTTTCAGTAAACTGTTAATTTTCTTACAATCTGCACGACCCAAGAGTGAATGCCCGAAGAATTTCATAAGAATTTCACTGCTGACAACTGAACCCCTAGCTCTCCTGGCTTTGACCTCTTGAACATGAAGAAATATGTGCAGTCCTATCAGAAACAGTAGCTTGGTTACATGAAATCCATTGGAAGTTCTGTGGAGTACAACGGAAACAACTTCCAAATACTTTTAAAAGTTGTACGCAAGTACATTATGGTGACAAGTGGAGCGAAACTAGGCGTGCATTGCTGACACCCACAATTTACAGAATCATTGAGGTGGCATCTTGGTGTAGCTTAAGCAAAAGCCTCATCAGCCAGGTTAACGCCTATTGCATCACCTTGTGACGCGTTTATTGGATTCTCATTTACGCTTACAAAGTGATTCATTAGAGCAATAGTGAAAAAGCTTTCAGTTGTCTTTCGCAGGTTCAGCTTAGACACCTAATAGAGGCGTAGTCCCTAAATGAGGGGAAGTTTTACCGAACGCTCTCCCATCTTTCTATAACAAAAGTATTTTGTAGTTGCTGTTGTCGGCGCGGTAGAGACCAAATGGTGTATAGGGAGAGTAGGGAAGTGATGGCTTAAAGCCAGAAGCTGTCTGATGAGAGAAGAGGACTTGCTGAACTTAACATCCGCATACATGGGCAAATGCAAAGAATGACCTCACAAAAAAACCCACAAAGCTCCAAGAGAAAAATCAGAATACAAAAAGAGGTTTATGCTCTTCTTTCACTTAAGTTTAATAGCAAAGGAAAAGGTTTATCGTTTCTCCCATAAGAGCGCTGGAGACGACACAAAAGTGGGGCATAAAACCAGACAGAAGAACCGGGACAACAATAATTGGCAGCTGCCAGGAAAGGATAGCATCAATAGAGGGCAATAGAGGGAGGAGGGGGTTGGGACAGCGGGCGACGACGATGACGAATACACACACTGCCTATGACCAGTAAGTTTGCGTACACATATGTATGTGGGTGAGCACAAGCCTGGATGAATGGGGATGTAAAATAGCCCCCACCACTGCGTGTCTGCCAAACTGCAGACTGGAAAACACATCCCTTTGCTCACTTTGCTTCTACATCCTTGCCCTCCTCTTCAATTGGGCGAAACCGCCATTTTAAAGCAAAAGGTCGAAGATTAGTTGCTGTGACATAAATTTAGCCAACTTGATCAATCTGAAGTAGTACAAATATAATGCAAATGCAATGCAACAGTCCGACACGAAGCCCTGTCTACACCACCTGCACCAATGGTCCAGCAATCTCCCCCCTCTTCAAATCACCCTGTCTCCCAAATGGTACGTCCTATGACGACTGCTGCCTGAGCCTCCGAGTAGAATGAGCTTAGGTGGAGAGGAAACAGTAGACATGCCGACAAAGCTTAGAATCCTCAAGCGTCGAACCCGCTTCACTTGCTTAAGAATAAAGATCTTGATTAAGCCTACTTTAAAACCATTAATCGGAGACTCCACTTCAATGGGCCAATTTCATACCAAAAACAATCCAGTAGATGCAAAGGAGAAGGATGAAGACTACTTTCCCAATCAAACATTCCGCTAATAGGCTGAATTGCCAATATCTGCCTTCTTTCATTTCAACTCCACCTCTCTCTCTGCCTTCCCAAGCATACGGTTTGAGCGAGGAAAAATAAGCCAGTTTTTCAGGTCATCACAGTTTATCGACGTAAAAAGATTGACTAGGGATGTAGACAGAAGACAGAGGGATTATGAGTTAAACCCTTACTTTGATACTTAAAATGAGACAAAGATAATATGTTAAGCGGGAGAAACGGAGTGCCATGCCAACAATAGTTTGATTGACAATAAGGGTAAAGGAGAGACAAAAACGCGCATCCCTTGTTAATCGTTGAAATGACAAGAACGTGCATTCCCGCGGGGCGAATAATGAAACCACACACCCACCCACACACAAACACACGTACAGACGCACACAAAATAACGGTGTGCGTACAAGCGCGCGCGTTTGGGGATGGATGGAAAATGGGGATGACTGTGCAATCAATGCAAGTGAGAGACGTGGATAGATGGATGGGCGGGTGGATGGGAGGAGTGTAGCTATTCACTTACCCGCCTAATATCGTCCAGAGTTTGGATTTCGGGGGAGAGGCCACCGTGAACGCAGAGGAATTGCTGGTTCATGAGAGCCGCCAGAGGAAGACAGTCAAACGCATCCATGCAGGCGTTGTACACCTCGTTGTTGTACTTTATTCGGCCTGACAAATAAAGTAACAAAGGTCAACATCACGGCTTAGGATGATGGGAAACGTAAGTCGACGGATTCGGCGAAATTCACATAGCAGACCAAGCCAAAGGCGTGGAGGGACTTTTGGACAACACCAGAAGCGACCACTCTCAAGTTGTTAAGATGGACGATTGCCCCTTCGGCAACCGCCGTCAAAGGCAGCAGAAATTGCAGCACGTCAAAGCTGCAAATTTCGCAAAACACAAAACTTCGCTTTTATATCAGTCAGCCTACCAGAAGCTGCTAGTTTGGCAGTGGGCAAGCAAGCTGCGAAAAACTAAATACCGTATCTTCTAGTATTTGACACCACGCTAAAAGGCGAAACAGAATGCGCATCTCCAATCCTCCCAAACTTTTCCTCACTCTCAAAATGAACCCACTTGATATAATTTTGTATAGACAAAAAGTGAATATGCTCCTCGGCAAGACATGACACTTTTGGATCAAGAGGGAAATGCGTCTAGCCTTTGGCTTGCCACTTAATCACGCCTATTCTTTCGATCACAATCCTGCATCTGGTCAATGAGGGAATCACTTATGCTACCTCAGAAAAGTCAAGTCCACACGAAGGATGACTCTCAACTTAGCAGTTAGGGGTCAAAAAGAACAAATATTTTTTTCAAGTAAATGTGCGCTTGTCTGTGAAACAGACGAAAAACGCTTTGCCATAAATTGAATTGGCAAAAGAAGTCAGAGAAGGAGCGGAACCCTGCTAGTCTACAAACAATGCATTCTGAACAAAAAGAAAAGAAAGTAGGAAGCCGAGGGAAAGACGTACATTCCTGTTTGAAAGTGAAGTACTCTGTCAGGTGCCGACACTCGTGGTTGCCCCGAAGGAGGAAGAAGTTGGTCGGATGGAGAATCTTCAGGGCCCAGAGGTACAGCACGCACTGCAAGAACAGAAGAGGAATGAAAAGGAGGGATAGAGGGAAAAAACTTCAACTAGATTTAGGCGTGGCATGGCGCGGCACATCGCACTCGCAACAAGAATGTCCTTCCCCTCGTAATAAGAAACCCTTGGTCACGTGACAGCTCTACACATCCCATCAACCGGATCTACAAACGTACTGCCATTGCCAGTTTTGATGTTGACTATTGTGCATGCAACCACGAAACACTGAAAACATGTGTGGCACGCAAATAAGCCAAACAACTGGCAATGACACGTTATTTCTGCTGCTCTTCATTCGAAATTAAGATGAAAAGGGGCTACGAATTGGATGCGATAGAAGAGTGAACAGACAACGCGCTCACAACTAGTGTAGAGTGGCGTTCCAGCCGTCATAAAAAATGACGGCAGAGCCCATTGATACTGCGAAAGCAACAGCACCAACAAGGAAGGCAGTGTCGACCAAGAGGTTGTGGTGTGTCGCATCAAAAATCAAGCCGCAGCCATCTGTCGAGAGTAATGCTCGGGCCTTGGACGCAGCATATCCGATCTACACCGACTGTACATGGATTGAGGTTCAATGCAATTCCAGCGATTCCTACTTTAAACACATCTTGAGTCGTAATTGTACACTTTCCCAGAGCGCTTCCAATAAATTTATAGATCCACCAAAAATGCCTTTTTCGAAAACGAACAAATTTACAGCAGACAGCTTAAAGCTTTGACAATAGTGTTTAGCCGGAAATGATGTTTACAGACCCGACCTTAAATCAAGTCGATGACTTAGAAAGGGTCGCGAGTCTTTAAATCGGGAAAAAAGGAAACACGAACGGGATATGGAGCGACGATCTGGCTGAAAATGGGACGAAATACAAAGTTATGTGCATCTGTTTAAGAGCCGGTTTTGCATGCTGTAGCTGCTCAACTCCTTAATGGGGCAATTCGTAAGATAAAAAGAACCCTACTGACTTAATGAAATCGAGGGGAGGAAAAAGATGAGAGCTTTTGAGTGCACATATAAATACACATTCACGACAGGCGCTGGGGGATTGACTGTAAAGGTCAACACAATCGATTCAACCCACCATAGCCTACTTTTTGCATAGGTAAAGCACGGTACTCTCCATTGATCTTGCAGAGGGCTAGGCATCCGATGTCGTGATGCGTATGCGCACGTGGATACGTGTATCGTTACGCTGGCATAGTAGGGTGAGGACCACAGTGGTCATTTGTGTGTGCGCACACGAGCGAGATGATTCAGCGAGTGATCTGGGGAAAGGTGTGCGTGTATTAATGTCTGCCCTTTTATTTTTTCCCGTTCTCCCTCTCGCCCATCCTTCCTAATGGATTTCGCCACTGAAGCACTTAAGCGGGTGTCTGTGACGATTGTCAGCATACCAAAGGCAGTCTACCATCCAGGGCTGTCCATTGAACAACTATACGCTTGAGCCCAAAAAAGGTAGGGTAATAAAGAGGACGATACGAGCCTCATGATGGCAACAATAAATAACGAGGGAAACTACATAACAAAGGCATTAGCAATCATATCAACTATGCGCGAAGAGGATTACCAATGAGTTGCCGGTACTGCTGTTGTTGTGGCGGTGGATAAAACTGGGTAGGCACCATTAATTACCAGTGCACGGGGAAAAATCCAAAAGCTAGGTTGACGATCGACAGAGTAAAGTATACACACGTACAACTGGCCCGCTGGATTGACACACATGACACAAAAGAAGTGTCATTGTGATCCAAACGAAGGAGAAACACCACATTTATCAAAGATGCCGGGGTCAATCAGATCAGAGAAGTGAACATGAATAAAAAGAACAAATAAATCAGTACCACACGAAGTATACTGAGAACCCATTAAGAAAAGATGAAAAAGCACTGTGATCAATGACAAACGGGAACGAATAAAAATGGGAGATCGACGAAAAGCAGAAGCGAGTCGTGATTCCATTTTGCTGAAGTACGGCAGAAAAAAAAACAAATGTGTCTAATCTGAAAATCAAACAGATGATTTTAGATTTCTTCTACAAATACACATTTGTTTGTTCATCGCCAATAAAGTAGCAGTTAACTATTCCATCCCTAGCGCACAACAGAACGCTATAATGTCATGACCCATTTCAAGTAAGCAAAAAGAGGAAAGTACAAAAAAACTGAAAAAGAAACACCAGAAATCAACTGCACAGAAAGAATGGGTGATTACTCACTAACTTATCTATTTCCGTGTTGGTCTCCAACTGGAGACGAGTAACCGTCTCACAGACATAAAAGGCGTTAACCAGACAAAGTGGATTCTGAGACCCTAGGGCTTTAAAAGCATGCAAGCCCGATAAGCGCTAATTATGATTATGGTAACTTAACCAAAACCAAGATGGACTACGAATGGAATAATTAGCGTGGCCGAAGGTAGTTAGGATAAAGGCAGAGGTATCGGTTCTACCAGTTTTGCCCACCATGCACAGTCCAGGGCAGCTTGTACGACCCCCTCAGTGTTTCACACGGGATATATGTCTAAGGATGGGCACAGCAAAGTGTACACACTGACTCATGCCATTTAATTGCGTCATGATGCACACAGGCAGAAGAGCATTGGATTAGACGGATTAAGGCAGGAATGCCTCTTATCTTTCTTGCCACAATAAAGATAGCAAGCTTCCATCGTCGAGAGCTAATAACAAGACGCAAAAATTGGAATTAAATCGAGCCCTGTCACTGCTAGGATGTGCGTCAAGTGCATACATAGGGCATTTATCTTCCAACGTGGTTTATGCTTCACTCAATGGGAAAGGTTAATCCAAAAAAAGCAACCAAGAATTCAAAATGAGGCAAGCTGACAATCTGAACTTTAGGCAGGAAAATTGAGGGATGAATCATAGCAGAAGGGGCAGCAAATGAAAACGTTGACTTGAAGTGAGTACAACTCCCTGTTGAATTTACCTAACCCCATTTGGAAAGCATGGCAGTAACACTAATACAGCACATGGGAAGAAAAATCGCTTACCTCGATGCTAAAATACCCACGATCAACATAGTCCCCCAAGAACAAATATCTGGTGGTCGCCGGATGTCCGCCAACCTCGAATAATTTCATCAAGTCAAAAAATTGTCCGTGGATATCACCGCAAACTAATGACAGAAGACAAAGCATTGAAATGAAGGGTGAATACAAAGAGTACTCAAACTGCGACTCAAAATACCTGGCATCAAAAGAGTCAGCATATAAACTTAAAATCTATGAACAAACAATTCATGTTGGAAAATGAGTCGAACACGCCACACAAATGATTACATGAAAATCTAGCTTGTCACCACAAAACCAAACAATATTAAGTAAGAACGAGCCCTGCATAGAGCAGCTTAAAGTCATATTCTAAGCAAATGACCTGTAACGGGCGCATCAATTTCCAGAACATTCGCCTCTTCACGAAGAAGAGCTGCCCCATCGTTTATAATTTTAAGCGCTGCCTCGTCAGTAACTCGACCCTCAAGAAGGAAATGCTGCTTCAATTTTTCAATGTTTGGTTTTCCTCTAGACTCGAATATATCATTAACCGTAAGTCTACGGCTCGGAGGGTACGGGACGCCTAAAAGAATAATTATGATTAAACACACCCACTTTTAACTGCCCGTTCAACTGTAGACATTGCTGGAGCGCGAGCTGTCGTTTTCATTTTAAAATTATCAAAAATAGAACTTTAAATCCTCTATTCGAAATGAGAAGGCAGAAATACCCAATTAGGAACTCAAATAGTCAGTCGTTAATATGTTGCTATGCTTGCCACCATCTTCATTGACCTTGAAGACGCTTTAATTAACATATTGAATCAAAGTGTACCTGAAAAAATTTGTGATATAAATGACAGAAAAAACTAAGTTTTATTAAAAGTGAGTTAATAGTGGCACTTTATTAACAAAAAATCGGCTTATAGTCTAAACGGCTCTACGTGCTATCCAGGAAATACGTAAATGTATGCCAGATTCCAAAGGTGAACCATGCACTCCTCTTTTACTCATAGCACAAAAGATAAAACCCTGGAAGGCGATTAAAAGCTTTGATTAGGCAGCCGCATAGTGATAGTGCTAACTACTACTGCTTTTCACCCTAAAATTTTGCCCAAGTTTTCAATCATTCTAACCTATCCGAAATCATGGAAGATCATGCATGGCATGTTTCGGAGTATGGTGGATACATATGGAATCCTTGACACATGGACCCCTTTCGATCTTAGCTACTCTTTTACATTTTGTAGCGCCCCAAGGCTTCCCCAAGGACGAAAGGAGTCAATACGATGGCAGACTATGCAGTGCCGCCATGGCCTGGTTATCTAGCCTTCTGGTGGAGGTAATAAAGTCTAAGCCTTTAGGTTTCTTTAAGCTGAAGCAAAGACAGGTGCAACGCTTTGTTTGTTCGAACTGCCGATCTCGGTCACATGAGTGGCCATATTGGACCGGTCGCTTGGCCAGCCTCCAGGCCGTGCCAATGGCTCCCAATTCCTCCGTTTCGAGAGCTTTTATTCTGCCCAAGGACTATGCTTTCTTTAACCTTCAAGGAAGTCTCAGAACGCTACACTTGTGGCAGCGACGGGATTGTACAAGGATGCCAGAAGCCTGTCGTATACCAAAGCCGTATTGGGGTCGGTACTTTGCGTGTTTCTCCACTGCTGTCTATTAGGCTCGCTCGAAAATATCGTACCCACTATACCGCTATCCCTTTCTGCTGAGAAAGGTCTGCGGGACAATGCATGCGCGTTGCTATGCGTAGTACCTTTATTGTACTGCACTATAAAGTCATATTACTGCAGTTCTTCGTGCCAGCGTGCCATTGAACGGTCAATCTTCTTCATTGTTCTTAGTCAGGTAAGCGCTTGGTGGTCCGTTCTCACTATCAACTGTTTCGCTATCAGGTAATACTTAAAGCGCCGAACTATTGCAAACATGGCGAACAGTTCACGTTCCGTTGCGCTTTTCTGTCTCATCTTTTTGTTGAGTTTGATACTGGCGTATGCGATGACGCGTTCTCTGCCTTCTTCGTCCCGTTGGGATGGCATACCGCCCACGGCTGTCGCTGGTGTCTGTGTCTAGTACAAAGGGAGGTGCGTTGTTCTCGAAGCTTAGTAAGGCTAGGATCGGGGCGGAGCAGAGCATTCGCTTTAGCTCCTTAAGGGTCTCATCATATTCGTTCTCCCGTCTGAAATTCTTTTTCGCCCTCTTCTTTGTTAGTTTGTGCAGAGGACCGGCGATCTCGTCGAAGCCTTTGACGAAACGTCTATAATAGTTGACTAAACCGAGAAAACTGCGAAATTACGTCTGATTGGTTGGTGTCGGTGTTGGTGTTGGATTGTACGGTCCTCAGTGACCGGCATCCCGTCCAACGAGACAGTATGCCCCAGGAAAGTAACCGAACGTTGAAAGAAGTGGCGTTTCTTCGGATTCAGAGTCAATCCAGCGCCTTGGAGGCGATCCAGCGCTGGTTTCAGATTGGCATTGTGCTCTCGCATGCCTTTACTAAAGACAAGAACGTCATTGAGGTGGATTATGCAGTGTTTTGGAAAAAGCCCCAATTGCTCGTGTAACTCTTGGAGGACCATTTGTATCAAAGAATCTGAAATCACAATATGTGTTGTGTGTGTATCCATCCATTCAAAGACTCGGATTCGTACTCCCATCTTTCATTGGGACACCTTATCGTTAGAGAGGAGGACTGAGAAATACGCATTTGCTGCACCGAGTGCTACGCGGAATTGATGGCACTAGAAGAACACATGTGCTCGAATCTCGATGACTGGCACGATTAGCTCGTGGGTGCTTCTCACAGCACTGATTACGTTGTGATGGCTGACCAAGGGGAGCGTCGGGGACGACGCTCGAAAGAAGAGGGGGGCTGTGTAATACTTTGTTGGAACTGCCGATTCCGGTCATACTGTACTAGCCATTTGGCTGGCCTTCGGGCCGTGCCAACAGCCCCCAATCCCTCTGTTTCCAGAATACATAATCTGTCCAAGTACCATGCCTTCTCTTACCTTAAAGGAAGTCTCGGGACGCTACGTGGGCTTATTAATAAAGCACAACATGTGCATCGAAATTTTAAATCGATGCCGTCGTAACTGCTGACAGATAGGGTACATGGCGTAAGGTATCCGTGTTCGCTTCTCCATAATGTATTAGGTGGGAAGGATTTATCTACGTGATTGGCGGCTCCCTTGAACACTTCCATCCTGTCTTTTTTCTATTGACCTCTTATCAAATAGGGTTTTTTCCCCAACTATTACCCATAAGATGCGCTCTCTGCGGTTCATGGGGAGCAAAAGGTATTTTCGCTTTACCTTTGGTGCAAGGGTATGAAACAGCGGACTCACATGTTACGATGCTCTTCGCTAAGACAAAGAGCGATGTCATTTTTGTAAAAAAAAGGCTTAGGGCAACTTAAATGATGTAAAATAGGATAATCGCAATCTGGCTTAACGATGAGCAAAATGACAGTAGGGACACTCCCCTTCCCCCTTCACTTGGAGAGAGAATTTGGAACCGGTAAACTACTCATTACTTTTTTTCTCTAGAGCATGAAAATAAAATAATCTTATGCCTTAACCGTCGCGCCTCCTCAGTGCCCATAACAACTGTTTGTGTGATTTTGACCACGTGTAAACCAGCAGTATATGTCAAATCACGAGAGCTGTGAGGGCAGCTGAGGCCGAAGTGATCCGCAACCAAAACTCGAGATAACACGACCGCCTCACCCCGGTGGTCTTATGGCACAGAGATCAAGTAACAAGCTCAATAACCTCAGAGTCAATGCGCCCGACCAACCCGCAACAGATTTGGCCCTTCTGAGACTAAAGATTCTTCTTTCTCGACAGCGCCATCCACATATCAGCCAGCAAGCGAACATAATTGGGGTGGATCACAAAGAGTGAATGAATCAAGACAAGCAGATTAAAATCAAAATTATGATGATTATGCTCGTGAATAACTGACCAAGCACCCGCATGTTACCAGGTAGAAAATATCATTCTCTACAGAGAAACAGAATGGCGTCAAGGCTTTGCACACCAGAATGCAATAAACTTTAATTACCGCTCCAAATAAAGCGATTAGACGTCAGTTTAAGAGCCGAACAGAAGTACGACAAGACAGCATGAACAACAGCATCTCAGTCCACAGGTGGGGGGGCAAGACCGAGGCTCTATTAAAAACTCACCCACAGACTACAAATATCCGCACAGATTCTCGTAGGAATATGGCCTTTATGTTGAAAGAGGCCCGCAAGTCGATGACCGAGTAATTATATATACCCAGATAAAAAGAATGTCGCCTTCTCTAAGGAACCAAAGCAGCACATTTAATAAACCTACAAATCTGCCCTCAGGAAAGCGTTTGAGTTGGGTTGGATGGGCAATACGCAGAGGTGTTGGGAACAGGGAAGGAGAAGGGATACACAAAAATTTCAGGAGGAAAGGAGCGAAAGAAAGAGTGAAGGAGAATTAGTAATTACAAAAAGGTTCAGTTAAAATCTGGCTGAAACGCAGAAAAGGACGCAAGAGGAAGTATGACCACCAAGGCGAACACCTAAAAGTTGTGGAAATGCAGTCGAAACATGGAGTGAAGGATGACGACTCTATCTCCAACCTTCTTAAGCAGGAAAAATTCCGAAAAAGGCAAAGCCTGCTCTCCATTGTCGACCTGAGATGCAACAAAAAACGTTTGTTGATGGAATTGATGAGTATTTTATCAGAAGGCCCGACATACCTTTAGCTGACCATTGACAAATACAAGGTAGCCATTGTCAACAGGTTGACAATCACAAGTGCTAACATTTACGGCAATCGTAGTCCAGCAAAGGCTCTAAAGGATAGCTATGTGCAAGCAAAACTAAACGAACTTGAAAGTGTTTTGCAATGGCCTGCTTTCCCTGGATTTTTGTACCTTCGTATGTCATTAAAGCCATGTCCTGGCAAAAGAAATGTCAAAGGATGATAATGAACTTGCGTGGTACATATCCACCACATTATTACGGTTCAGTTGTAGTTGTTCATAGTACGTTTTTACAAAAACTTCACCCAATGTATCGAAGTCGTTGGGAAATGCAGCAAAGTATGCGTCCATGTGCGGTGTGCAGAAGGCAATGGATCAACTCTTGGGCTGTATCGGTAAGCAGTTGAGATTGCAGTAGTGTCACTATCAGTGGTCGGACATGCACTATTTTATATCAACTGTAATTATGCAATGATTATGCTAAGTTAACAAGCAGTGGCGAAGAGATTGGATTTTAATATGGTAAATAGGCGTAAAACAAACTGTTATGAATCAATCAACTTTTGTTTTGAATTTGTGGATAAATTACTGGAAGTGCGGTTGCGTATAAAACTCTAAAATCATAAATTCGGAGCCTTTCAAATGTTTGGTGTGCAGAAACTTGTCTTGTTCATTGAGAACGGTGTCGCAGTCAATCAGGGAACAGCGATTTTAAATGCAAAGTGGGATGTAACATCAAATATAACGTAATTAATTAATCAACTGAAGTTAAGGAGGCACACTGTAGTGTTTTGAGGCTTCCTTTGAGGTAAAAGAAAGGACAGTACTTGGACAACATATATATTCTGGAAGCCGAGGGAATAGGAGCTGTTGGCACGGCCCGGAGGCCGGCCAACCGGCTAGTACAATGTGGCCACCCAAGCAACCGAAACCGACGGTTCGAACAAGCAAAGTACTGCACATGCATTCTGTGTAAGTCATGTGTGATTCTGCGCCTTTGACAATCAGCTCGTCTTCATGCTCTGGTAGCGTTAGCATTATGAATATCTCATGTTATTGCTAATAGCTAAGATTCACTGTATAACCGATCGGACTTGCGGCGGATTTCATTACTAGCTGAAACAAACAGGGCCATTTGGTACGGTTTGACCGCAGTACCATTTTGATTTTTCCTACCATTGGCCACATCCATAAGAATGGTCCACTCGAGTCCATTTAAAAAATGTATAACAGCCAACATTCAAAATAGGTAACCAGTCCAAGTGCCCTTTTTTTGCTAAACCGCAACAAGCGCAACGAAGTGAGCAGACATCTACACAGAACAACCCACTACTTTGCCCCACTTTTTCCGTAAGTCCAAATTTGCGTGGCAAAATGGGAACTTCAACCGCAATGGAACAGAACCCAGACCCTAGAGACTAAGACGATGTATGTTTCATAACACACCCACAGCACTCAACCTAGATGAGATTCTCACAATGAAAACCAACTTGTACACTTTTCATGCCCACATGGACGGCAAAATCCCGCAGTGACCCCTTTTTGAAATTTTTGCACTTATCCAAAAAAAGCTGCTCTTGAAAAATGGAAAAAAAACATCGCAGAAACGGAATCAAGTAAAATGTACCAATGCACGTATACAATAGGACTGAGGGAACAATGGAGGGCTACATAAGGATACGTAAGCATCTCATATCATTTCATTGACCGATGCACTGGACCTAACGCTCCACATTCTTACTGTCCGATCCTTGCTGTTTGACAGGAAGTACCGATCATCGTTCTTTTGAATGCGGAAAAAGAGAAGTTACTTACGGCTCATAATTTTTTGCCTAATGTAAAAGAGTCCACTGAGCTACCCTTGAGCCAATGTAAGTGATGGCGTCGAGATGGCCTGAATAAACCGCAACATGACCCATGCGCATTACCCTTCTGTCATATTTCTACAAATAAATAATTATAAAAACAGCCAGTTTACCATTCTCCGAGTGGGTCGCCACTGTGGAAGCATAGTAAAACAATAGCGCGCCATTTTGACTAGAATGACTAATGTTTTAATTACAAATTATTTATGACATCGTGTAAGTGTTCCCACTAATGGTACGTAAGTAACTAATGCATTATGCATTCACATGCTAAAAATCCCCGGTCAAAGCCCAGGACAATTTAAGTAATTAACAGGATGTCAGACACACTGACGCTTTGTGATAAGAGACAATCACATCATCACTGGTCCTGGCAGGAACAGCAACACCCATCATCAGTGGATAAACAGGGGAAAAAAAGGCTTCCTGAAGGGCTGCGAGAACGGAGAGTGAAGAGCAAAAAGAGTGAAATGAGAGGGGAGGAGGCATTTCCCCCTCTCAGGCAAAAAAACTTAGGTCAAATTACCAGTTTCAGACCCTATCCTCTTTCTCCCTCCTCTGGTAGCGGTGGTGTAGATGATAGACAGGGCCTCCCTTTCTGCCATCTTACGCTTGTAACTTGAAGGGAAAAGGGGCGTGTGCGTTGGGGTCTTCATGATGCTTGCAACTTATCAAGCCAAACTCGCTCTCCACATCTTTAGAGTAGCCTCGATTTGTGTGAACCGCAGAAGGGGGTATCTTACCCAAGTGCATGTATTGTCAGAACCGGCAAGGAAAGTGGAATCCTACAATCACACGACAGCCTTTGCGATGACAGCCATCTTTGTGGTTAATTAAAAAGATGGACAGCTCAGTGGCCCACTTTAAAAACAAGCACAAGAGCTCATTGCGGCTTTGGGTGTCCCAGTGACAAGGTCAAACATCGGCACCCGCAACATTGAGATGCTGTAGAAGGCAGGAAGAAAACAAAACGACAATTTTGGCTAGTAAAAGAGAATACATGTAGTGGATAATATGAATGTGCCTTTATTAGTGCCACAAAAAGGGTATAATAGAAGAATACTCGAAATTACACTATTTTTTGCCGACTATCCGAGTCTCAAATCTGTCATACCAATCAGTAATGATGCAAGACCAGGTCTAAAAAAGGCTTAGACGTTCGTTGTAAGAACGAAAGAAGAACCCAATCAAGCTGATGACCAGTATTGAGATGGCTACAAAGTGAGAAGAAAGCTGGCATTGTGATTTTATGTTAGATGCT
This sequence comes from Taenia solium, assembly GCA_001870725.1. Lineage (NCBI taxonomy): Eukaryota > Metazoa > Platyhelminthes > Cestoda > Cyclophyllidea > Taeniidae > Taenia > Taenia solium. Next base: position 159,717 of record MIEF01005605.1, on the reverse strand, counting down.
TTTTTCTTTTGGCAACTATTCTCCCAAAAGCCGGTTATCATGCAAAATATGCCTGCGGTAAAACGTCGTTCAGGCCTAAGCATTCCGCAAAATGGACAGAACAAATGAATTCATTGAAAATTACGGGATGCATCATCATCACTGCGATCATACATCCCGAAGCAATACCGTTGCGAGGGCCACCTTCCTTACGTTGAGGTGATAATACGCCCTACCACAGGACGATATTGGTTTGACTTCAACTCGCTATATCCATTCAATCAGTCGCCCAAAACTCAATCTCCACAGCAGCAGCATAATAAACACACTTCTCAAACACTGTACTGTACCTTTTAGGAATTGTCACTTGTGCGGCAAACACGAGTGAAAAAAACGAAGCTTCTTTGACGACCAGACAGAGCGAAATTAACTAAAAACCAACACTCGTTGTCTAAAGAGTAGGGGTTCTTTCGAAGCTTGGGAACCAACCCTTCAAGCACATACTTGAGCTCAGAACGCTCAGTCTTGATCAGAGCGAATGTGCTCTTAAGTTTAAAACAATGCCAGCAGAAAGAGGAGAAAAATACGGCCATAATTATCAGAGGCAAGGATAGGTCGTTGCCAGTCTGGCCTGTAACAGAAGGAATTAAAAGTAACTTAAACCATGAGATGCAAGAGATGGATTGAATTGAAGGTAGCGTCCAATCTAATCAAGCATGGAAACATGGTTTTCCAGAGAGAAGAAAATGCACGTGGAGGAAATGCCCACTTACCCACAAGGGCACTAAAGAACCCGTCACCTATCTTATCAAATATTTCTCAGCAGACACCATGAACGCGTCCAAAGAGAGGAAGGAGAAATTTTAGTAGAGGATTAAAAAAAGACTGCTTGCTGAGATAGGATAGCCCAAGATTAAGAAGCTTGCCACTGCGGAGTTCTCACTAAAATAAAATGGAGTAAGGGAAGGAAACCTCACTGCCTGCAGAGCCTGTGAGACATTCCACTCCTTGGGTAGGGTGAATTCGCCCTATATTCCCTCCGAAAGAAACTCTAGAGAGGCAGGGTGTAGGAAAAAATGGGCAAATAACCTGGTATTTGGCTGATCACATATTGCCTTGCACGAGATATTGGGATATCTGGAGTTAAAAAAGGGTAATCGGTTAGCAGTGTGAGAACAAGGTTTTGAGAGTAAGCGCTCAGGTAACTAGGCACACTGATGCGAAAGAAAAGTAGTGAAACTCAAGACCTGTGCTCATGTGAAGAGTGATAAGTTTCGCCGGCTAAATCAAAACACGGTTTTACCGAATAACACTTTTGAAGATACTCAAAAAGGCGAAAAGGAGGGGCACAATTAGAGCGTCATAATGAATAAGAAATGCGCTTTTCAGTAATTTAGCGCAAGCAGCCTAAGAAACGAAAGCATGTCCAGGGCTTGCAGTGAATTTGCCTTATTCATGTTAGAATGGAAATAACACTTTGATTTCATTGAAGTTAATTATGCGAAGTGAGGTAGACCAGAATAGGTCATTTACGCCGGACGCTAAGCAAGTGAGAAAACGCACGGCCATAAAAATGCAAGGAGAGAGACAAAAAAGTTTAAGATCCAGTAAGTAAGAACTCCACGTATGCAGGCTAGATAAGATGAAGAGGTTGAAAGTAACTAGGGCTTCCGCCTTCAAATATAGGCAGAGTAATAAGTGGATATTTACTAAAAATAGTGGAACCAAAGGTAGCGTAAAAAATTTAAAGTCAGGAATGTACTGGGTTAGTAAAGAAACAAATGGACTCCAGTGGAAGGTGAGAAGTGAAGAAAACTAGAGCGTCCATTTAACCTACGTAGAAAGGCGTATTTGGCGTTACGAAAAATTCTGCGTTCTCCTTTTGCTAGATAGGGAAATGACGCCCTGTGACGAGGCAGATGGAACTGAACGCCATTATTCGAGAAGTGTATAGGTCAACAACTCGTATCCAAAAATCTCATGTAACCAATTGACCGAGAATCCGTCAAGCCAGTTATTAAAACCAAGGTAACAGAACCTAGCAATTACCCATCTAGAAGGAAAGCGGGCGAACAGACAGCGGTAATGAGATATACGCTTTATATTGCGCGCCAATAAGCGATGCAACAGTGTAGTGCGGATTGCGTCGAAAAGCTTGTTAACCCGGCAATAGTGGGTACAAAAGCACAAAATCAGAGGATGAAACCATACTTTTCGGCAAAGAGTTTGGTGCAAGGGTCCTTCCTTTCAACGATATGATATCATTCTACTACTTTCAGTTAAAAGTCACATTGATTGTTTACTTGGTGGGTTTTACCATATTTGCCTTAAATAATTTCGACTAGGTTCCATAATCCGGTGACAAATACCTCGAATGCCTGTATTTATTAATAATCCTAAAGACTTTTTGGTGCGAAATTGTAAAAAACTCAAGCTGTTTAAATTTATCTACGTTTGTTTGGATTTGCTACTTATCTCCCGCTTCACCTAAGACCTAACTTCGGTCCCTTACTGGTCATGTCTTGGGGTTTGTTTCCTCACTTGCTTTATGGGTCATAGTTCGAGCCAACGCAGTCTATGCGTTTAAAAATTACCCTCACTTTGTGTACGGGATTCCTCTTGCTTCTGCGTGTAAGACTTCTTTTGCAAGCTCTACAATTGATTAGGTTTCTGCTATTCTGTATACCGCCACTTGTGCCGTAGAGCCGATGGCCTGGAACGTACATTCAAATACAAAAATGTTTATTCGGGTGGGTTATTTATACGCGTTTATTTTGTAGTCAAACGTCGTGAAGACGTGGTGGTGACCGATGAAAACCGGGATCTGTTCAATTGATTTGATCCTTTTAAAAGTTGTAGTTGTATTATTAAGGGTGAAACATAAAAATTTTTGCTCTCTCATCGTACCGCCATTTTTGAAGTTCAGCCACCGGGCATGGGACGCAATCCTGATTTTTCGCTTGAGAATCGCCCTTCGTTTCTCCTGAGTAATCCATTTGCTCATTACTTCTCACTTGTAAGGTTCTCTAAAAGCATTGGTATTGCTTTATCTGAATCTTCTTTCGCTTTTTATGTCATATTATTTTGGTCTTGGGTTTCGGTAAAGTTTGGACTTCTGTAAACTTACCACTGCAAAGCAATGGCTTCTTTTCTTCGCTGCATGTTGGCATGTCTTATGGGCACTTAGTATTTTGTAGGCCTTGCCTGTTTGCGTTATTTATGTTATGCCATCCGGCGACCATGTCTTGTAATGTCAATAATTTGTTTCCTGTCTAGCTCTTGGTCGTCGCCTTAGTTGGTAAGACTTGCGCACTTTGTGATTAAATTACACAAACCCATCTTCATTTATCCGTCTCACGCATTAGAAACAGGCATTAGTGTTTTGCTTACCTCTACCGTCCCATGCGCAATTCTATTAGCTTGTACTTTTACTGGTTAATTTACAAAATGTCTACTGAAATGTATTTAGGCGCCAACCGCATTTTAACATATTCGTAGAGTTCCGTCTCGGTTACATTTTCCAAATTCGTCTGCTCACGCGACCAAATGACGGGGCATTTGTGACGGATCCAAGCTTATGATTTGGGAGGATCTAAAGTAGGTGTCACTGCAAGCTCCGTGCGCTCTTGATTTACTTATTGGACACCTTAGTCATTTAGATCCATTCAGCGTTTCGTGTAGTTAATTTTAGTGGGGAAATGGAGTTAATAGATTTTAAGCTAACATAATTTCCTGCCATCGGCGGCCGGCTTATTGCTTGCCAGTGGATTCGCCTTTTATGTATCGCATCCATTCAGATTGTCAGAAATTACCATTTTTTATCGTTTGTCCCGTGTAGTTTTGCATGCTTTTGGTTTTGCGATGAATTACTACAACCTCCAAATTCACTTCTCTGTGCATTGGCTTTAGACTCGGGTACTTAATAGGGCTATGAGGAATAGCTGGTGAAGTGGGTTGGTTGGTTTGGGTTGATATCGACCATTGTATTTACGACTTGTTCCATTTCTTTCAACCCCACTGCAGCAGAGTTATGCACTTGTCTCGTTGTTTAATAGCTTCTGAGGTGATTTGGTTGACACGATTGAAGGCTTTCAAGGTGTGTATATGTGGCATGATTTGACTATGCTGCAAATTATCGAGGTCCGATGTGGGATTTTTTTCCACATTGCCTCGGTGGGTTTAATGCTTTCGCTATCTACAACAGCGGTGGGTCAGTACAGCCTGAGTGAAATGCATTTGAGTACCGTCGGATACAATCCAACGTGTTTATTCACTGTTAAAAGGGATTTATAGCAAAGCCTGGTTTTTCTTCACTTTTTTTTAATGGTGAAGAGTGCGATTCCACGCTTCATTAATGAGGAAGTGATTTTCAAGGAGGAAGGAGGTCGAGTGCGAGGCCAATTAAAGCTCTTGGGTTCTGCATTCCTGTATTTTCAGTCATCAAAAAGGGTAAGGTCGGGAGTACTTGCATACTTTAGTAGCATCATTCAATATGCGAAAATGGCGTTTTCTCACTAGCTGAGGCAACATAGTTTAGTTTGGTATCTATGCGACAGGCATTACAAATGCAATGAGTGATCGTCATGGAATCATAAAGGATAACCTTAATTTAAGCGTAAATCACTGGCTAAGCACTAAGTTTCCTTAATCAAGGTAGCAATGTGGGTTGGGTTTTACCTGGAAGCAGATTTCCCAGGCAGTCACTTAACTGATGCTGACAATTTTCAATAGTTTTTCAAGTTGTGCGATTTACCTTCTAGTGCATGTTGAAATTGCTGTATCAACTCAAAGGGTGTTCTTGTGCCCGGAGGATTTGACATTGACCACAAAATGCACGCTTAGGTGTTTGATGTATCGGGCCATTTGTTCTGTAAGAACCTCAAAGGCTACTTTTCTGTTTAGGCCGTAGCAAATACTGGAAAATTGGTGAAAATCACTTAAAATTAATTGGACGTACATCATTACCATTAGAGCTCAACCCTCAACGATGTGAAATTGTCGCAAGCTGAGGTAGATGTGAGTTCAGGTCTGTCTTCTTTTATTTGCCATGGGTCTCAAATTGAGCTCAGAATCTTCATATTTATGTCTTAACAATGGACTAAGGACTTCTACGGTCGAGATCGTCAATGATAGGCGTACGCTGGATTTGAAATTTTTAGACAAGGAATTGCATCACCAGGCGCTGTTCCATTCATTCATCCAATCAAGCGTTGGGACAAACTGACTGTGTGCGCGGGCAGCTGGTAATGGGACATGCTACTTCGTTTTCGGCTCCATTCTCTCACTTTCCTGGTTCATTCTTAAGTGGGGTAACTAGTTCTCGAAATTTACGGGTTTGCACTATTTCGATATTTAATTGGGGGGCGGGGGCGCTCTCAAAGATAGAACGAAGTTCCAGTAGGACAACACTTCATCAGTATTTGAAGATAATCACGCTGCCGAAAGCAAAGGTCGATTCTTCATATCGGGAACAGCAGAGAACGGCAACTATTATTGACGATACTGCCCCAGCTGCCAACTTTTGTTTCATGCCATCTCAAAAGCAATGCGCGGAATTTTCTCTTAACTCATAATTCTGACTCTTGACCAACCAACAAAACTCCATCTATCCTTGGTCATCTGGACAAACCATGCAGAGCTAGGTCCGAAAACCGCTCTGGATTGGATAGCCGTAGTGCTATTGTAAAATTCAACGGACTCATGTCTCAGTTCTGGCTTGTACCGCATAAAACAATAGTTGAGTGTTGTTTTCTTGGTTATGGGGTTCCTTCCGGTCTCTCCCAATTCAGCTTTTGCGTGGTACAAGGCGTTTTTCGCATCACCCCTCCGTACACCATTAATAGAGCTACTTGGTATTCGCATGATCGCACGCTACATCGCCTTTGACGAGAAACCCTAACGGGGATAATAGCCCCAATTTTAACGCCATACCAAAGATTTAAGATGCCGAAGAAGGAAAGGATCTTTTGGTAGCAACTGAACCCGCTAATGCTCACAAGGGAACCATCAAAACGTCACTCACTTTTGCACCATCGTCAGTAATTCTGCAAGACCGTGTTTGAATGAATAGAGGTGTTGCACAACATGATCCTTTACAATACCAACGAGGAAAAAAACGAATGTCATCTTCCAAGAAGGGCCAATATTTGTAAAAATCAGACATTTCATCCTTGATCAAGTATAGTGGATTCATATTTTCTCTAAGTAGTCTTGTCAACTTTTTTTTGAGCAGCAAGCTATGATTCACTCTTGTACCAAAAACGGTAAGGACAACGCTTTCATCCGAAACGTGTTGGGGAGAGCCGACTGCTTCATACTTCATGATCCTTTCTCCACCTGGCTCCCGTTCCATATTCCCGTCGGCAGTGTAGTTTTGCGACTTAAATTTCATTATGGAATGGAAGTAAGCAAGCCGACTACCCAAGACTGGATGTTCTTTCGAGAGGTCTCTGCATTGTCCTTGCATAAATGCTGAAAAAAGGAACAAAGCGTTCAGAACTGGTAAGTTAAACGCCATCCTCGTGGTAAGAAGGCGCACCCACGGGCAAGTGATAAGCTTCCCATTGTTGCTCAGTGGTGAAGGCGCCAAGAATTGACAGAAGGAAGGTTTACAGAAGTCAGTTTTACCTGCTAATTCACGTATCTGCTACAGTTGCTGGTTAAGTAGTGTTATCTTGCATCAAAGCCATATTTAGGCCATATATTTGATATTAGCGCGGCTTAGGGCTACTGGCTTGGCCCGGAGACCAGCCCCTCTCCCAGCGAAAGTACAATGGCACCAAAACTGAGAGCTAAACAAACAACCAGTGTGTTGCGTAGACGGCGAAATGTCTACTGGAGTCAGGTGACACCAGTTGAATGGGTAGGACAATGACAACGCTGATGGAGAAGTGGCTCATTCAGACACGCTTTAGAATAATGTTAGCAACCATACATTGACAACGAATTGATAAGTGAACTCATGATTGCAAATTAGAACAAATCTGCGTCTCCAGAACAAACTTCTGCATGGCTTAGCCTTTCCATATAGTTGCATAGATGAGCGCACAATTATAAGTGAAATATTTGACTTACATCCCTAACTTTTATTTCTATCCTCAAGGTGGGGCTTTTAATAAATTACCCTGAAGGGCTCGTAAACTTCCTGATCAAAATGAGAGGTAAATAGTTGGAAAGGACCTCATGCTAGTATGGCGACTAGGAACTTCCCTGAAGGCAAGAGGAGACGTAATACTCGGGCAGGCTGTGTATTGTCGACCTAAGGTGCTCGGTGGACGTATAATGGCGGAGCTTTTAAGGGTTTCGTAACTAAAAACCGGGAGTGAAACAAATAATTAGCTTACCACACCAGCTTTTGTGTTGAAGTTGGAGTTCGAATGACTTACTGATGCACCCACAGTAAACATTTCAGCAACCATCTATCTCTAGGCACGAAGAAAGGAAAGTGTATGGAGGATTCACCAATTAGTTAAAAAACAAGGTGGTTATGAGGATTCATACTCTTTAAGTATTTTTCATTGGAGTTCTCTAGAGTCTTGTCTCCAATTCTTCGTCTGAGGCGTAAAAAACGGTGTATCCGCAGCCAAATGCGTCCAATTTACTAATTAGCCCATGACTTTTCAACAACAGGCCAAAAATATTGGTAAAATTATTTGCAAACTCAACTTAAGGTTTCCAAACCAATCAAATCATGGGGAACGTTTCCAACTGCCAAACGGCTTTACTTAGAGAAGGTCTCAGATGACTTAGGAGAACGGTTTCTTATAAACCTCGAGACATCTGTTAGGTAGACGATCGAGAGCCCCCCTGAACAGTTGACGTCTAACGACAGACCTCCTGGATCCTCCACTTTGAGCCTTACGGACTGTCGTGCCTGCCTTTTTGTTGGTAGGGCTACCAATAATCACCAACACACCAACGAGGGCTTGCCGATGTTTGCTACTAAGGTTCTGAAACATGCTAGGCGTTTTGGATGCTGGGTCAGGACTAAATGTAGGCTTGTTGGGTACCACTTTACAATATCAAAGGAAGATACTCTTCGAGTTCATACAAGTTTATTCTTATTTAACCCCAAAGCAAGGGCATCATTTTCATTCTGGTAATTTATGACCTTTCTCCTCCTGTTATGATGGAATAAAATCACACAACTGGCTTATAATTTCACTTGTTCTTTTACTATTGCTCAGAAAATGAGATTGCATTGCTATTCAAACTGGTTTCTTTGAGCTATTGAAGAGAAATCATTAATGATTTTGAATTGTGGAACCACCTAATGGTGATTACTTTACCTGTTTGTTTACAGCAATTTCTACTTTATGGTAATAACAAGAAAAATAATTAGGCATACTTCCAAGATTGCGAGGAATCACCACGAGAATTAGAAGCGTCGGGTGTTATCGATTAGCTTGCGTCTTTTGCTGCAACGGCCCCATTTCTGCCCGAAAGTGCGTGCTTGGGCGCGCAGTGTATTGGAAATCGATAGTTGCTTGTTGGCTCATTCTCAGCGTAACTCAGGTTAAGAACACCTTGCCAAGTGCAAAATTAGGGCATGTTCTCTTGGATGCGAATTGCAGATTTTGACTCACTCTACCAGTGTCATGGAAAGTGCACATTTTGTAATCTTTTTATATTGACAAACAAATTCTTCAACATGAAATATCGCCAATCCTATAGCTCGAAGGAATGCAAATGAAAGTCTAGATGGCATTCATTGAAATTAACCAAGCAATATGGCGAAATATTTGAAATGATCTACTTTGCCCCGATGAATTTGGATTAAGAGGTCTACCGTACTCAGAAGTTTTGCGGTTTGTTAGAGACACACTTTGAAGTTCATGAGGGCTTTGGATAATGCACAGAGTACAATAAGGCATTCCAGCACAGGATACTACGTAAAGTTACTTACGTTAATGGAAATAATTGTTTGAGTGGCATTCAAGGAGAACGTTGATAAGTCTTCTACCTCCTGGGATAAGATTGACAAATTGCGTAGTGAAGCCGAGCAATTAAAGTTTTCTTCATGAGTTCTTTGTTTGTACAGTGGCACCATTGTTTGACTTTCAGTACCATGGGTAAGTGGCGAAAGAATGCAAGACAATAAGGAAAAATAAAACTTTGTTTCAAAGTTACTTTAACCGTTTGAGTTAGCACAAGACAAGTAAGTAATTTCGTGCAGTTTCATACGGTAGCATTTAGAGGGTTGTAATGCTCTATTCGTTGAAGTGGTCATCGGTTCAAGATGTAATCTCAGCTAATCTAACCTAATCCCTTCTCAACGAGGTGAAAGCTCGCAATTTCCACTTTTATCAAACGTTCCGTCTCTAGGATGCTGGCAGACAAGCCCTGGCCATTTCCGTGTCCTTCTCAATTTCTTCCCAACTCGCCGTTGCTGGGAATCCCTCATGCCAAAAACGGGCAATAGTAACTTTGACAAGTAAAACCAGCGGAATATGCGGTACACACTCTCGTAGCATTCTGCCAAAATAGGGAGTAAATCTTCCCAAAAGTAATTCTTGCGGCACGAGGCATGAGAGCGTGGAAGGCTACGAATGGAACGCCTTCTCTCCCAAGAAACCTTTCTCGGCTGAACTAAGTGGATAGATCTCAGTCATAGTTAATTCCCCTTCAGCGGGTGGACAGTTGCGTTTGTGATCGTAATCGTTCAAAATTTCTTTGAAATGTCCAATGGGTAGCTAGTGATACGTGTGAAAATGACCCAAGATATTTTAGTTTGCTTAACGACTGACGCATTACAGAAGCACAAAACCCACTACTCATTACTAATCAGTCAGGAAACAATTTTTAAAAGGTCTATTTTCGTATAATATGAGGTGGAGAAAAATTTTATAACCCTAGGCCCCTATTAACATCTCTTTATGGCTGGCAAGTGGGTGTAGCCCCTTCACTTAGTGTCTGTCACGACTTTTATTCTAGTTGATGTAGGGGTAAACAGATTGTAATACCGTCATTTGCATTAAACAATACTGAAAGTTTCAAGCTCTTAACAATTGCAACTCAAAGCGCCTTGTTGATACCATCCAACCTTCATTGATACATCACTGAAAGCAATTGTTACCGCACACTATGTCTTGAAATGCTATAAAAGAAACTCTATGATCCGACATTTCATGATACGAGATTTGGAAGTGGTATGAAAGTAGTAGAGCATGCAATGTGGGATGGCGGCGGAGTGACCCACATCTGCATAAGCTTTGTGATACGCTGTGGATTGCATGTATTTTACAAGCCTCTTCATGTTAAATACCAAGCCTTACTACTATTTTAGCCGCTTAATAAACTGGTCGAAGATGCATTAAAATGGATTATGCTAAATACCGATTTCCAAAATTAAATTCTGAGGGCCAGAAGTGATGGAACCCTTTCATCCCTACGTGCTGTAGGGAAGGGATTTTAAAAAGCCCCTATCGTTAAGAATTTGACAGTGGCTGGGAGAGATGTTGCAGTGCAGAAACATCAAACACGCGTATCCGCTACAACGGGCACGCATGCACACACCCATCTCAGATGCTGTAAACACATGCACGCACCACCTCACTTCAGCTGTCTCCCTGATTGGATGCAAGGAGAGTGCACACGCACTCACGCACGCGCACTTGCATGCGTGAATGCATTCATGCATGCGCGTTCCCGATACTGCGTGCCTGCTCTGTCTGCCATGCACACACACAAGAACATACCCACACGCGCATGCACACGCACACATTGTTGTCATTATCACACACACATGGATTTCTCCACCAACGCTGGTGGAACCGGCGTTTTCACCAACTCTTCTGCCCATCAACAACTGCAGGCCAAGATGTTCACTTCTATAAACTACGGCCCAGCAACCGCTGCCGCTGCCACCGCCGCCATCTCCATGGGGCAACATCGATGTTTCGTGGAAGAGATGGGCTATCCCACCGAGAACGGTGGTGGTAGCAGCAATAGCAGTGGCAGTAACGGTGTTGAGGCGAAACACCTCAGCTATCAGCCCAACGGGGGATCGATAAAGTCTGGATCGGGAGATCTAATGCGAACACCGACGCCTTCTGTTGGCAGGGGATATGGGGAGATTATGGACGGTCAGGAAGGATTTGTTGCAAGTGGTAGTGGTGGTGAGAGTGAAAGAAGAGAGGATAATGACAGTGATGGCGGTTTACCACGCACGCCGAAGCGAGAGAAGTGTCCCAAAGGCACACCAGAAGATTCCTCCGTCCGGTCATCTTCTATGGTTGGAGGTCAGATAACCTTCCAGGAGTTGACTACCATGCATGCAGAACCCATGGACTTTGCTGTAAGAGGTCAGACTTCTCAGGCGAGTTTCACCGTATTTTTTTCAGACCTTAGAAAATAGTCTGCGGACTGGATTTCACTGGTTAGTATTCTGCCAATATAGGTAACCCATTTTCGGTAATTACTCTAAAAAGTTGGATTACTATATGAGTAGCAGAGTTCGACTGGTCAATGGATTGACATCACATAGTTCGTACACTCGACTTGTAGCACATAAACGCGAGTTGATTGTGAAAATTTTCGGCACTTAGCGCCTGATGATTTACCGATCTGCCAAGCCTTATTGGCACATGGTTTTTGATGTTTACACCCCTAAGAAGCAGAGTTGATGCCATTATATTTCAGAAAGTTAGTATACTTATTATACCTGACTTGTTACTCGCAGTACCATTGGTAAGTAAGCCTAGCGTCTACCAACCTTAATTGGAAGCTTTTCAATCAAAGCATCCATAACTCGAGGTGAGTGACGGTGGTCATTGGTTTCGCCCAAAATAAGGGAAAAACGATTTTAAAATGGCTCGCCTTCATGGATGAATGGGACTCGACGCAGGTCAAGAAGGCATGACATGCTTTCGCAAGGGTTGGATGAGTTGATCACAGCACATTTTCATCACAATTCCATAAGCTAAGGGCTACAACCGCAGGGATTTTTAGTTCTTACAAAAAATAACTCTTCACCTTAAATCAATTTATGTGAGGGTACCTTGCCTAACTAAGATGTTTCTATTACCTATATGTGTTGAATGAAGTCCAGGCTCTATTACTAGGTGGGCGAAATCTAAACCTCGTTTTATGGAGCAAAATTGGGGTTGAAATTCAAATTTAGGTTTCAATTGGTGGTTACTCTTCGAATTGAAAGACTGCCATTTTCAATTCCCTGTTTAGTATTTCGCTCTGCTCATGAATCACAGCCATTATTATGTTTTCATTTCGAGGAACACTTAGCCATGTTAAAAACAAGGAAAATGAATTAACTTCTAAAAGTCCTGCTCACTTATCCTCATAAATAAGACCATCATTGGGTGATGCGTTTTAAATACGAGCGTGATTTTGAAGAAGGCTGTGACCGCCACCTCACACCATTTGATTGGGAACTCACCTCCCTCTCTAGAGTCACTTCAATTCGTTCTCGATCAATTATTCAAGTCTGTAATGAGTAAGGTGGTTTGTTGAGCATGGGTACTCTGGTACGGTCATCTGCAAGAAACATCACAGCGATGCTGTTGAGCATCCGCTTCCTTCTCATCACTACTACACTCCATGAAATTGGACCTAACTTTAAATCGACACTTACCTCCTATATTTGGTCAGAAACAAACAATGAAAGCTTTCTGATGCAACATCAAAAACTACACTCTCCGCTTTCACCACACCCATTGAGTAAGAATGCATAGTCTGGGACCGGGTTTCTGGGTTCTGCTGTATGCTCCGCGTGGCAAAGAGGGTCAAGGGAAACTGCTGCATTCATCTAGACGACCTGTGTATAGGCAAGGCGACGCTAATCTGAGTTGACCTTACACTTCAGACACGCACACACACATGGTCTGCTGTCTGAGAGGCAAAAGTGTACACGTGGGTGTCAGCAGTGCCGCCGCTACCACCACCCGCGCAGACAGCACGCAGATGCATAATTACAGATGATGTAGTATGCTATGTTTATGCTATCAGCAATGGAGTAAGGAAGGCATAGGTCTACTGGAGTTATGGCAACACTTAAGAGGGAAGGAGATCCCGAGGGCATCTGCACCTGGTGACTACTTGGTGACGCAAACAGTCTCACAAGCCACCTATTTGAAGACATCACGGCATAATTAGTATCTTCATGTGTAAACCCTTCACTACTATTTACTTCTTTTCATTTTTTGCCCCAATTTACCTTGAGTAAAAAATATATGCATTTGAACTCACAAATAAAGAGGATTGTGTGCATGCATGCAGCTATTCGTACGTGGTAGTGCTTCGTGATGTCAAATTGGATTGCTGATTTTGTCATTATCCTACCTGCTTGAAGTTTGTGAGGCCAAATTTAAGCGTTGAAATCACTCCCTTGCGTTAATATGCTTTCATAGTACTAAAACTATTCTTGAAGACGCCGACACACGAGCCCAGAAGTGGATTTATTAAAAAGTGGTGATTGAGGAAGTACTAGCGCAGGAGACATGATCGGGGCCCAACCTCACCACCATGGCGACCATATCGAGCAGAATTGCAAGTAACCCTGTATTCACATATCCTACAAAAACATATTTCTTGCTCTGCCGTACATTAGGATTTTCCGTGATTTCTGTCAAGGTACATTCAGCAGAGGAAACACGTGGCGTCGCATTACAATTGGTGAAAGCAGGCCCAACAGTTCAGGATGTCAATAAGTGATGTTTATGTTTAGCGATGATATGCTTGTTGTAGTTCCAAAAACCAACTAAGTCTGATTTAACCAGAGCAGAACCGGAATCAGCTGTCAAAAATACTTGTGATGTAGTAGTTCGGACAAGAGTTTAATTAACTCCTGATACAGCCAGTCAAGTAAAATCAAGAGTAGGTGGTCGTATCAATCAATCGGTCGAAATGAAGATAGAGTAAATGATGCTCTTTCCTTTACCTACTGAACTGCGCTTTTTAAACTTATCGAGAACGGAGGGCTTAATTTTTTGCGTGGTTGCCGCCTACCCCACACAAAAACTTCCAGCTTTTTACTTTTGCCTGAAAAACTTCAGTATAGGAAGATTTGTAAGTGAAATTGTATGTGCAGGTTGTTTCACGTGCAGTCGCGTGATTTAGAGACTTTTGCCTCACCTCCATGCTGCGCTTGGAGTCTTCTGTTGACATCAGTGGATTTGAATCCAGCACCTCTACTAGTAAGAAACGTCACGCTTTGTTTCGTGCCTTGTCATTATAATTTGGCACTTCGTTTACCCGTGTTTGTACTACTAACCTACTAATACTTGCAATTGAAAAGCGTGTAATTTAGCTGCCGTATTGTCTGGTTTACCGATTTTTACCTTCCAAATTTTGATTTGACTTGAACAACCTACGCATTAATAACATAAGCGTAGATAAAATCCACCAAGTCTTACCGACTTACCTGAGAGGACAAATGTATTTTCTTTACGCTACCCTCAATTTTGCGTGCTAGGATCACAGGACACCAAGGCGTTTCCCTAACTTACAAAGACGTACGAATGCTTGTAAGGGTAGGATACCGGGGCCGCACCACCCATCACAGGAGTTAGGTGTGATTTGTCCCAAAACCACCAGCCATGCTGTTGATTAACGTGCCACGCCTTTCAAAAGCGTGTAAGTACCCGGGAGCGCGTGCAACAATGCATTGAAGCAGCAGTGGTGGTGAAAGCAGTGACTGCGCGCCCTGACAGTTTGGCCTGAGCAGATCAGTGAATCAAGTCTGTAAAGCGCAGGGATACCGAGTTCTGCTACCAGGTCATGCAACATTCATCGATATCCGAAACCGACAACCTGCGCATACGCACACACAAGGGCATATGCGTGGCCAAGGTTGAAGTCATTCTTTACGGCCCACACTTTTAGTCCGTTCTTCATTGAAACCTAGGGTTTCATTCAAGGGACTCAATCATACTTGCATGTAGCCACGCACAGCTACAGCTTTAACCAATGTATTCGCTGCTCAAGTTTTAAAGAATCGGTGATCGAAGCAGGTCAAATGTTTTATTATTCTTGAATGGCATAAAACGTCATTACTTTCTTGACCAATTCAACTGTTTTCCAAAAGTTGATATGATAATTATGATAAAAACAAAAAGGTTATGAGTCATTATTTTAAATACAGTCTCTATGCATCTTATACGGTTTGCTGTTATATGAACGGCCGAAGAGGACAGGCCACATTCCTGCTATGCTGGCAACGAATATTCTAAGGACAGAAGTAGTCCAATAAGTCTACCGAAACATCAAGCTCCATTACCCTTAATGATAGTGGTCGTAATTTTGTAGAAACTTAACAAACATTTAATTTTGTTATTAAATTAACCAAATAAATGCTCCATTGCTGTTGTACTAGTTTAAAGTGGACATCGCAGGACAAAAAATGATCCAAGTGGCTTTAGCTTGAGAGTAAAAATCGAAAGAGGGAAAATTTTATATTCAAGGCTATGCTAGTCCATTTACGGGATTTCTTCTCTGTTTGTAAACAGTTCACCCAATTACAGGTGAATTGGCCTTGAGTGAGAGAGAGAGGGTGTTTGTGGTAGCCAGTGCTTTGTAATAGATCTGCCAGATGGAAGGCACAATTATTTCCCCTTTAATTTGCCTTTAAAAAATTTCTTAACGCTTCATTCCATAATTTTGCTCGAAAGGTCTATCTTCGATAGGCATAAGTGCGTTTAAAACTGAATATTTTTGTGCATGTTATTTCACGGTGGAGGCGTTGATGTCCTTTTTCAATTGCCCGTAGGGGTCGCTAATGATAGAATAGGCGTGAGCCAGTGCTCGAACCTTCATCCTTACATGAACAGAGCCAGTTGGCTATGATACTTTCACTTTCTAATCCGAGCCTGACGCCAAAAATAACAACGGTTGCGAGCAGATTGGTTGATTTTGAGACAATTGAATAGGTGTAAGGTATTTTTTTGCCCGAGAACAATTGGATTAGACTGTTCAGTGTGTCCTATTTGCCTCTGTGAACTTGGCGGTGAACGCATTAAATTGCATTTGGGTCATTCTAATGCAGTGGTAGTGATTCAACTTTGTTAGGTCCAAACAGTTGAGATCGTCGCTTCTGTTTCCTGACACATTATAAAATTTGCCGTTTTTTAGAACTCTTCTCCCGTCTTAGTGCTTGCATCGCACTACCACAGGTCCTTCGAGTGTTGACTGCGCAATAAATAAGTTGAAGTTACATTGAATTGAAGTCGAGTCACCAACGTTTGGTAGCTGTAGCCACACAAATAAATTAACACGCTTTGTTAATGTGCCAACATGTTAGCGGGAACCACAGGTATCGAGTAGTAGGTAAAATGCAATTTGTCACACTGATTCATTTTCTAGTTCAATTACAAAACCGAAAAAAGCATTTATGACATCGATTCTTTAATCTTTTGGAGGTTATCCGTTGAATGACCGAACCTTGTTGATTCATCATTTAAGCTGTAGTGTTGTCGGTGGTGTATTTAAATTCTTCAATAGAAGGCAGATGAGTAGTATGTTGAATTACTATTTCTTCTTTGAATAGTTTTTAAATCCTACCCTTGGATATAACGATCCCCTCACACAATGCAGCTTAAAAACAATAGTTCCGTTTATTTAAGACATGGGAAATAATAGCCTCCAGTCTTTCAGCAAAAAGGATGGTTTATTCTCAAACATGCTAGAAACACAAGCCGTTGATCCTGTATTGCAACCACAAGAAGGGAAAGAAGCCAACAAAATGTGGCACTCGCCGTATGCATCTTGACAAAACTATGCAGAAGGGCCAATGGACTGTTAGTTTTCGAGCCGGTGACTTAAGAGTCCGTGTGGTTAGACAACAACTTATGCCGCTTTGTCTGCGCTGGCTCTGATGAATTGCGATAAAAACTAATTTGGAAAAATGCATAAATTATAGTCACACAGGAGGATTGAATAAGGGCGTTATTTACCTGAGAGGAACTGGTGCAATGAAGATAAAAAATTGGAAGGTGAAATTGTACATAACGCCATCAAATGGGCGCTATCCCCGTCAGTGCTGTTCCGAATTTGCATCCGAAAGACCAGAGACAATAAAAAACAAGTCCCATCCTCTTTTTCTTGTCACCATTCAGGAGGCAGCCCCGGATTGCCGTAAGCGCCAAAGCCAGGCTCAGGATCCGTATTCCACGGAGTACTTTACAAACGAAACGAACCCGACAGCAACGGGGGAGATGCTGGATTCAAGACAGCCACCACCCCCACCGGAGTACTGCTACACCCCAGGAGAACCCTCTCCAGAAGGCTCGAGTTCCTCTTCTCATATTATAAGTCAACTTACGCGGAGATCTTCACCACCGCCACCGTCAGCTCCCACAAAACAGGAGCCGAGTCCCAATAAACGTTACCACCTTGATCCCTCTATGATGAGAAGGAGTAGTCGACTGACGCAGGCACAGATGCACCAACAACAACAGCAGCAACAGTATCTAACCTCTCAGAAGGTACGCGAATTCGAGTGACCTGCACCGAACCCCAAAAATCTGATTGGACGATATGCCCCTTTTCTATAGTGGTTTGAGTTGATTCTTCATATGAGGGTGTTTAAGCTTGGGAATGAAATTGATTCATGTGTTACATGAAAGGTTGGAAGAGAGAGTTCATTTTAGTAATTTGTGGGTTAAGTGGTTTTAATAAACTTAATGAAATGTAACACAAGTGGGTAAGTAGGCAAGCCTACTCGGTTTCTCTACCAATTCTGGCTGTATTTATTGAAGCATTGTAGTATTGAAGTATTATATCATATACCCCACTTTCTTTTTTTAACTGCTAAGTTTCATACTTTTTGGAGCAAAATAGTAGCATCAAAACCTTACATGCTCAAAGTTTGAATGGAGTGAGCAACGAAGATGAGTGGCCTATGCCAATGATGATAGACTGTCCGATTCCTAGTAAAATGAAAACGATGGAGTAAAATATGATGGGATGAAACACAAAATGCTTCAGATATTAGAAAACGGTATTCTAATTTAAGAAAAATCTAAAATAACTATTGAGACATTCGATGACGAAAGGGGCAATTTGAGTGGGTAAACACCAACTTTGCACGGTTCCTAGAATATCAGTGCGTGTTCTACAAGTGATCTTCGCCCACTAAATAAATCTATGTATTGACTTCGAGATTCACAGATAGTCAATTTATTTGCATGGAAGGCAGTTTAGACAGCTGGCTCTTACTCAAAATCAGTTAGTCATTATCACCGATCGTCAGCACTGTTTGAATTCCATCTCACGCTCATGTACACAATTATACCGGCAATGTTAAGCTGCGAAGAGGGACTTGCTTTACCTCAGTACAAGTAATCTCCCATTCGCGAGATTTTTTAGCTTGCAGACAACCTTTGTGAATGCGATAACAACATAAGGAAATCTTGGACCAACCGCTTTTGCCCTGCCTACCAGCTTCCGCTTTACTGCTCAATAACCCTGTCACCCCTTCCTCTCTTATCTTGCCACCAAAACTGATGGCGCCGATAGCGTCGATCCATGCTTCGCACCGAGATGCTGACGCCTGGCATGATGATGAACAACGGTCGAAATGCAACATCACTTCTTGCTAGACCCCGGCGTCTAGCTGCTTCCATGTATACCTCAAACCAGCAACAGCAGCAGCTTCAGCCGGTTCGGAGGAGTCAGTTCGTACAACGCCCGTACGCACTGCGTAGTTACGCCAATAATCAGGGTTTTGCCAGTATGAGAACACAGACGTGGAAGTCACCCAGAATCACAGCCGCTGCTGCTGTTGCCTCTGCTCCTGCCGCTTCATCCGCTGATAGCGCTCCAGAGCAGATATTGAGGCAACAGGAAGTGAGTGCTTACCTCCTATTATCCTCGATCTGCAGCATTATGCTTTATTTGGTTGCTACACTCATGGGCAGGAAAAAGGGATGGACGTGGTGATAACACCTAGACTGATTTGACGCATCGTGCTTTGTTTTGTAGTATTTCTACGAAACGGCCACATCTCGGAGCCACTTAAATCCCACCGCGACTGAAGAAGCCTCAGGCAGAACCTCCAATGCGGACTGGGGACACGTGACGCGTCAGCAACAGGTGGCCATTGTAAACAATCCGCGCTGGCGTCTACAACAGACCATTCCACATCCCCCACCATCTGTGACCGAGGAACAACAGCAGCAGCAGCCGCCACCATCAATTCGTAAAACGTCGCTGTGCGTCGACCGACAGTCCGTGGTGCGACGAGTAGCAATGACCTCCGACCAGAGCGGTGAGAGTGCCGAGTAAGTTTGTATGCAAGTATGTTTCATGGTAAGCAGCGCAGAATGCCTTTGCTATAATTATCCTGCTTGGGTACTTGAATTTGAGACGAGACAACAGTCAGTGGGCTACATAGCTCCTACCTTTACACGCTAGCCAACGGGGTCTCAGGAAGAAATGGTTCACCCATACTTTTCATGTGTTTAATTTCAGAGAGAGAGAGAGAGTACTTAGATGTGTGTGGAATTGATTTAAATAAAACGTGGTGTGGTGAGTGAACCGTTACTTGAACCCTGGTGTAGTGGAGTGGTTACAAGTCTACGCCTTCATCCGGCTACCTCTCAACTGCTAGGCAAGCACGTGGTGGTTGCTGCTTCTAAATATTGTTTACTGAAAATTTAAGCGATTTCCTCGTTATTTCATTCAGTTATTTTGGTAGCCTATTTGTAATCCTCTATAATGTTTTTGTTTTAATTTTGTGCGCATAGCTTAATTCCTTTGTGCACTTTTCTGTCTCATTTTTTTATTGAGTCTGAAACTGGGTTAGGTGATGTTGCGTTCTCTGCCTTTTTTGCCCCGTTGGGATAGCACACCGCTCACGGCTACGTCGCTGGCGTCCGTGTCTAGTACAAAAGGGGGTGCGTTGTTCTCGAAGTTTGGTAAGGCCAGAATCGGAGTGGAGAAGAGCCTTCGCTTTGGTTCCATAAAGGCTACGTTGTGTTCGTTGAAGGAGATGGCATTTCTTGGGATTTAAGGTCGAACCTACATCTTGGAGATGATCCGGCACTAGTTTAAGATTGGCATTGTGCTCAAGAATATCTTTATCAAAGACAAGAATGTCATCGAGGTAGATCATGCAGTGTTTTGGGTAAAGCGCAATTAGTGCTGTCTGCATCAGGCGCTGGAAGGCAGCTGCTGCGTTACAGAGTCCAAAAGGCATTGGCTGAAGTTCATACGGCCCGTTGGTCACTGCGAAAGCCGTCTTCCCTCAGTCTGTCTCCGCTGCTTTCACCTGCCAGCAGCCGGGTTTTAAGTCTGGTTAGAAAACCACTTTGATCCTTGCAGGGAATCCAATGAGTCATAAATGTGAGGTGAGGGGAAAGAGTCCTTCTTGGTTACGGCTTTTAACATTCTGTAGTCAATACACAGCCGTAGGCTACTGTCACTTTTCTTTACCAATGCGACTGGGGAGGCCCACGGTGACTTGGATGGCTTTATAACCTCATCTTTGATCATTCCTTCTACCGGACGATTCACGCCTTCCAGGAGAGGCGGCGTATACGTCTCGGTGGTTGCCATACGGGGCTAGCTCTACCGGTGTCAATGGTGTGTTTGACGATACTTATTCGTCTGAGTTTTGTTCCTTGCCATGCGAGAATGTTCGAATACTTACTCAGCAGTAAGCGCAGTTCCTTCCTCTCACTGTCAGTGGTGTGCCTTAACCGTGCGCAAAGCTCATCTAAGTTGTTAATGGTAATGTCTGCAGCCTCGAAAGGAGCACTACAGATTTCGCCTGCGCCCTTTTGCGAGTGAGAAACGACTGAATTGTTTCTTTGTACTGCTGGGTCGTAAAGGTATCTTCTGCGAAATTCAAAACCGCTTTGGTCTTACAAAGGAAATCAGCACCGAGTATCACATCCAAAACTAATTCTGGACACATAATAAATTGTATCATTCAGGTTTCTTTCCCCATTGAGACATTCAACGACACCTCTCCTTTTACCATCATCTTCCTTTCTTCTGCCGAGAGTAATTTTGTAGAAAAAGCTTGGGTATTCACCATCGACTTGGCTGCGCCCAAGTTAAGGAGAAAATGGCAGGGACATCCCTGAAGCTTGCCGAGGATTCGCATGAATGGACAGAAGCCATTTGGCGGTAGGCAGAACAAGGGATAGTAGGGCTCACCTGCTCTTAGGGTACGGCGCGACGGAGTCCAACAAGAACGTGTTGGGTTTGGCCGGCGGTTGGACGCCTGAGATGTCGGTGTCATGAGGAATTCCTGACGCTTCCTGGTCGAAGCCTCGACCAACTGATTAAGATTGCTGATCTTCACGACATGAGCTTTGCTGCGGTAGTTGGTGGTCGAACTTCTTCTCGGAACTGAATGGCTACCTAGTTGGTCATCTTGTTTGGAGAGGAACCTCTGAAAGTTCGTTCCGCTAAGCGTTGCAGGTTCTTAGCGTACTCCTCGTCGCCTTCGCCTGGCTTTTGATCACAGTGAAAGAATTCTCTCGCCAGTGACTGCTTTCGCTAGTCAACGGCCAGTTGGGCCAGCGTCTAGCAGCAATGATCGATGTGGGAATTAGTAGTGACCCCTGCGTTTATCCCTGCCAGGGATAGCTCTTGCGGAAGAGCGCGGAGGATCAGCGGGACTATCTGCCACTGAGGATATAAATAGATGTTAAATCAAGCGGTTTTCATCCAGTTTTCAAAGTTAATGCCTTCTTAGAAGTCAGAAGATCCGCCAATGCTGCCACCAGTGTAGAGGGATCTTCCCTTCCCTCTTCCTTATTATGATACAGGCGTGTAGCGCAATAGGGGACTGTTTATGACGGAGGGACCTCTGACTCCTTAGAGGAACCACGTGTGTCCACGACCAGGTTTAAATTTCCTTCGTCTTCACAGATAGTTGTGCAAAACTGGCGTCCACCTCAACAAAGTGTCCATGAATATCGTGACTACTATGAATAGCATTTTAATTCTACGCAGATCCTGCTATGTTTGGGACATCGTCCTCGATGGCTCCAGTTAAAACTTAGTTGTTACGATTAAAGTCCTAGAAGTATGTGCTGAAACTGAAGGCGAGATGGTCGCATGGAGAATATGATGGGGCATCGCAATAATGAGAGATTCCCAGGCTTTCGTTCTTGTGAACCTCACTTTAAAAGCATTGCTGACAATTGGGTGATGTTCCACAGCGTGCACATTCCATGCACCGACCAATTTTCTTCCTCAGATGTGACAATGATTTATTTACATAGGCAGCTTCACCGGAGGCCATGCGTGATTGGAACTGTGGGCTCAGAACGCATCCACGTATGCCTCCTTCAAAATATGCGTTGTAATTTGAACACTAGTTCAAGTAGATCTATGCACCGCACCATCATTCCATAACTATAATGTCGTCATTCAAAGTAAAGGCTATTACATTGCATTTTATGGAAGGTGAGTATTTTTTAAAGTCTCTTCCCAGTGTCAATCAAACTCTTCACGTGTTTTTGTCAGGTGAAAATGTTCGAGTCAATTCCAATGTTTGCCCGCATTCAAATAGCTCTTTCTTAGCAAAATCTTCTACGAGAGTCAATTTGCTGCATTTATCGAACATCCGACGCTAAAATAATTTGTTAGTTGCAAAAACAAAAGGGTGCATAAAATTACCCTCAAAAATTAGAGAAGCATTCACCAAACCAAATGTTATTTACACATGCAGCGTGTGTTTTCTTCCGAACACCAATGAAAAATTCCACTTTCACCCTACCTTCGAATAAAAATAGTCTTCTCGATTATTGTCATTCAAAAAGAGATGAAGGCGGAGAAACCTCTCTTGGAGTTGTCGAAGTGAGATGCATGATTCAAGAGTTTAAGGTGAAGTGTGTAGTCTTGAAATAAGGTTTTACTGAAAAGTAAAGCCAAGGTGTTGCCCTGATTAGTTAGTAAATCAATACGTCTAGGTTGTTACCGATGATACAAGTTTACTTCCATTAATACTGCTTCCAACCCGTAACTATCCACTTTGATCTCATCTTAGATCATGATCAAAAGTGAAGCGGAATCTGCCCGAACACTTTATCATGTTGTTCACCAGTTTGACATTGGTTTGTTGTTTGTGTGTTTATGTTTTGAACTGCCTGCGAAGGCTACTGCAATTTCGAGAGCCGCATCTAAGAGATCATTTAAAAGAAAATAGCTGGGAACTTAAATAAGCATTTCTAGCGGATTTACGGTCCTAGGAGAACCTAAACTCTAGTAATGAAGTTAAAACTTTTTGTGAGAGAGGAAAGGGACCATTCGTACCCCACCCTTATTAACGCACTGCTTATTCCATTAATTTTTTGACCCCTAGAATGCTACTGAAACCGAGCCCAAGCGCATCCGACTTCGATCCGATGCTGGCAACAGCAGGGAGATCAAAGACCTTTAATTTCCCCTCATCGAGCCACTATTCAGACAACCCCTGCACCAGACTCCGACCGCGTAAAACCACTCCTCGGTCCAGTAAGTTGCTATTTATCAACTTCTCTTCTATTTCCTCCTCCTTTCCTTACTTCTTAGTTGAAAAAAAGTTGTTGGTGGTTGCACAATATGGTAAAAAGGGAGAGAAGCTTTATGTTACGTGGGTTACTCCTAAAGATGTCATGAAACACATGAGTCTGAAAGTGTCATCGTTACATTTGCAATAATGACTTGAGAGACTGGCATCATGGTTGGCGTGACAATGGTCCGTGTCACTGCTACGGTTTTCATTATTGTGCTATACGGCTCGCATGTTTTGAACACTTTCTCGGGATCCCCTTGTGACAACTCTTCTGCTTCGGTCATTCAAGGTCTTCCTGGAGAAAGGAGAAAGGGTCCCTTTTAGGTTGCTTAATAAGACCGGAAGCCCTTTGTTAAAAGTCACTGTGGCGTCCCAGTAGTCGCCTTCAGTCTACCACTTTGGCATAGTATCTAGTCTGTTAAATACGAGATCAT
Organism: Taenia solium; assembly: GCA_001870725.1. Classification (NCBI taxonomy): domain Eukaryota; kingdom Metazoa; phylum Platyhelminthes; class Cestoda; order Cyclophyllidea; family Taeniidae; genus Taenia; species Taenia solium. Next base: position 135,840 of record MIEF01005605.1, on the reverse strand, counting down.
CGTTCTTTGGAATCGGTTTATCAAAACTGCTGTCAGCATAATATCCAACCCATCTCTGAAGACTATTTGCAACATAATAATAATATAAAAATAAGCGTGAAAGCTGAAATGTACATAGGCAAAAAGGTTGATATGGTAGAATTAGAAAATAAACCAAGCACAAGTTTCTATCGACATCACAAAAGTGAATCAAACAGGTATGATTTAAGGTAAACACATAAGAGAACATTTCACACTTCATTAAAAAGCTCCTCGAATTGGAGCTGCTGGTCACACTTTACTGTCGTCTCCTTAAATGTCTGATTGGGCAATGGCCCGCGGTAGTTGCTAGAAGCATAGCAACGTTGAATGACCCTACACGAGTTAAGATGCAGTGTCTGTGAGGGCAATGGCCGAGATCAGCTTGAAATGATCACGCGGCTAGGTACAGACGGCCTCGTACTTTCAACACCAGGGTGATAGTCACATGCAACGCGTGTAGGCCGTAATGAATGCATGCAGGCGCAGGCACACAATAGAGGTGCACTTGTCTCTGTCGTGACTGCCATCATCAATACCATTGCTGTCAGAGTACCACCTACCAAGACAGGGGGGAGTCACGAGTCAGGGCGTAACAGTGTCACTTTTGGATTCAATTTCGCGTACACACATACACAAGCACACCAGCTACTCAGCTGATTCTGTTTCGTACGCGTTAATACGAAAATTGTCGGTGCGGGCTTTCGCGCTTGTCTAACCCGATTGTAAGCTGTTGTGACGCCGTTTTGCAGCCTCAATTTTAGTTTTTGAGCCTCAGCGAAAGGGAGGATGGGTAAAGGTGATGTGTACAACTAACTTTGTCATCAAGGTTCTATGCTAATAATGTAACATTAGCTGTTGGATACTCTGCTATTTGACCTCGCAGCTTCAAGGCCATGACTGGGGCTGACTTCAAATCATGATTCTAGTTGAATTTAGCATTAGGCTTCCGAAAACGGGATAGATTTGGGCGCTGAATGCAACCAAAGCTACTACGCGATTAATGTTGAGCTTCACTGCTAAGGAAATTACTATCATACCAAACGCTACCATGCAATGAAGAGCATCACAAAGAAGTCCGAAACAGTAACTGTAGCGCATTCAACTAGCTTTGGGTTTGTGAACAGGAGGCCGTCCTACACTAATAAATGTTAACTATTTGACCGCGAAATAATCTAATCTTCTTCTTCATACCCTTCTCTTGGTTTTTCAATCACTGTTCTTGATTAACACTTATAAATAATTTAACGTAAAAAGGCAGTAATAAGCCAGTAATGTACTTCACTTTTTTAAAATCAGATCAGCAGTACAAACAGCTTTGATCTCGATGACACAGCGGAGAAGTCTAGTCATACTAGTCGATTTTATTTTCAAGATTGAGTAGCATTGGGGATAATTTCATCTATTAGTTATGACTACATCTTCGGGTTTTAATGAATGAACTTAACCTTAGTTACGAGCCAACTACTTTCCTGGATTTTGGCTGCAAATGAGATAAACTCGCACGCCGAGTACGTGTCCTGTTTCTTGCGATTGAACATGGCAGCCTCGGGCTAAGTTTGATTGTAAGAATAAGCCAATTATTATTCCAATTCCACCAGAAACCAACGTCAGGCTTCGAAAAGTGGAATGTGCTTTAAAAAGTGGAATGTGCTTTACCATCGTTTGTGGTGAAATGGCTTTGCAGATTCACCAACAGTTTAATGGTATGAAAGAGATGAACGCTGTGGTAAACAAAAGTAGGCAGCTTCACCTCACGAATGATCAAATAAAATCAGCCCATAAAATTGCTTTGAAGTTAAGACTGTGGTTTTGAAACCGTAAGGTCCGGGTATGCAGGTTCAGTTCTCATGAACTGCTAGAATTGGGCGTCGCCACCCCATAATTTACTGGATTGCACTTACTTGACCTCCATTCTTTCAATCGCTTATTTTTATTTAAATAAATCCTTTTGGGATGGTCAGGCAACTTTTAAAGGTAGACCCCGCCTTGATTTCAAGCTACAAATAATCCTCGTCGAAGTTTTATCGTGGCAGGTTGCATAACCTTCCTTGTATTTTTGATCCTTTTTAAAAATTTGCGGTAAAAGTAATTCGGCACCCATTGATAGACTTCGGCATTCACCTTCGAAAGTAATCACGAAAAACGCTGATGATTATACAATAGTCGTCGTCTTAAGCAATCAGTCTGTCAATTTGCCGATTGGCATTTCCTTCAGTTTATGCAGGATGCATCTCTCCGTCGACAGCTTAAGTGTTTGAAACGAACCCTATCATCTCATAGTTCATCTTTTCCCCTGCTCCATGGGTTTCCTGAAATCAATGAAACATATGTGTTTTGGAAAATAGGGCCCGAGAATTTTCTGAAAAGTAGCCTTACCACGATCGCTTTACCAGCGAACTAGAATACTAGATTCTCTACCATCTCTCCACTTCCATTTTGGAACCTCAAAATATCAAAATTTCCATGTTGATCGACTAAAGTTTTGAAATGCTATCATGCATCACTGATGTTGCATGCTGACGTCCCTCTTAGGAAATGCGTAAATTGGAGGCGTAGTTATAGTGGCAGCCTTAGTAACTAATATCTTCAAAACTTCTTTGTTAGTGCAGTCATCCACGGCCCATTTTAGCCGCCTATGAAGTGGAGTGCAAGGAAACTGACGTTGGAGACGGCAGTGATAGCAGCGGTGGTGGTGGTGGAGATGCTAGTAGTGGTGGTGGTGGTAGTAGTGGTGGCATGTTCTCATCAGCTCTCTCTGCCGGATACCTCACCTTGGAGGAATTCAACTACTTCAACGAACCTTTTGAGAGCACCTGGAAGGACGTTAAACTGACGCTGTTGCAGCAACCCGAGTTACAACATCGAGCTCGATACCTCACGGAGGGCAGTCGAGGACCCATTAAAAATCGCACCTTTGACGGCTATCCAACAATCCAGGTATGTACCGAGTCGAAGTCTTGGTTGGGACTGGAAGGTTAGACGTGTTTGTACATGCCTGCGGAGGAGGGCAAAGTCCGTCCCCATGTTGGCTTGGCCTCGAAACTAAGTCAAACGGTAAGCTGTCATTGCTTTTTAATAATATCAGGGCGAACAAATTAGAAACTCTTATTACAGCCGAACTAAAGGACCCAGAAGGTAAACATTATTCACATTTTAAGACTGATGAAGTGCTGAATCGAACAAAAAAACTCCTATTGGAGATTTTAATTTGATCTCTCCTACCCATCCTAATTCACTTCTGTCTACGCGAACTACGCTTTTCAATAGCGAATTGCGGTGATTTTATTCTTTTCATTAATAGAAAATTTCCAGGGGCAGTTTGTGTCAGTTTCAGTTTCGCAAGATTGCGGTATCATCTTTATAAACATGATTAGTGGTGCTATTATTGATGATGTATTGCAATACATGATTTTTGATACTAGGCCTCGGTGAAAATATACCATACAAAAATAAAACGTTCCGAGAATTCCATGGGTGTTGAAAAAAGCGAATTTAATGATGGAAGCAGTGAATTATGAATGCAAGAGAAGTGTGAGGAGCAGAGGTGGATGTTAGGAATTCGTACCGACCTGAGTGGACCATTTTGAATAGTGCTGATGCACAACATTAAATTTTTTTCGACTCAAGACCTATTTCACAGTATGTATTTTTGTGACAAGAGAAAATTTCTGCCCTGAAAACAAGAATTTATTTTACTAGACAGCTATGCTGATTCCTTTAAATAATTTTTGAAGAAATTTACATTTGAACCCAAGTATCTACCAGGCCTGCTTCTAGCATCCGTGGTAAGGGCCGACCACAGAGGGGAATTCCTTTCAAACGGTCAGAACATGTTCAAAAGATGTGTTTCATGTAAACCATTCCTAGATTAATTTAAACAAATTTTAAGCCTCGTTAAAGTAAGCACCAGATTCGCTGCTTAAATCTATCAACTGTTAAAGCATACCTAATTGAGGGGCTACCAGCTCACCAATTAACCGCAGATAAGCAGCAACGAGCTCTATCTCTAGTACCGGGGTTGCAAAGCTGATCGAGTTCATTGATAATTTCTGCCACACTTTGATTCTGTTTGACTCATCAACTACTGGTGTCATACCTGCATAGTGAATCCAATAAAAGTAAATAAGTGCATATAGTTATTGAATTGCTTAACCACCAACCAACTAAAGGCAGGCAGTAATAATAGGGTGGTAATTCTACTACGTGTGGTCTTCTAGCTCCAAGGCTGGCCAGGTTTTGCCATTGTGCAGGTGTTCGTAGCCAACGAATCTACGGATCCCCATCTACACCTATTTTATCAAGTCTGCCTCGTGTCCACGAAAAGCAACCGGGGCTGCTCCGAACTCGTCTACGGTTTCACCACAGTAGTGCAGGTGCCCTTCACTCCCAACACGGAGGACCGCGTGATGAGGTAACCTGCTTGTGGTCTGTGACTTGGTAATGGTTATTCTACATCGCTACTATCATTTAGCCTCAGCATTTAAATGCGATAAGTCGAAGGAAACCAATACTTGAGATTCAGCAAACTTACGTTTTACAATTTAATGCGCTTTTCAGTATGAATCGTACACCCTTAAAAATCTGACATTAGCCGATGACCTAATTGCGAAATTTTGCCCTTAGATTAATCAAATTTAATTAAACATTTTCAATGAAAAAGGGTGCGCACGCAGACACACATCTACAATGAACTCTAATTCCAAATTTAATCTCACGTGATTAGGTAATTGGAATTTTCCCCTTGAACTTACTTCAGGGTACTCGTACGTTTCCCAGTTTGCTATCTTCCTGGTTAAGAAGTGAATTCAAAAACTTTTTGGAAAAATAGAATTGAGAGTGTACTTGTTTCATGACGGTGTGAACTAGTTATTCGCATCGGTCTCTGTGGTGAAATATGTAAACATAGTGGTGCTCAAAAATTATTAAAGGAATGCTCCCACAAGCCTCCCATGTCACCTTTGTAAAAAAGTGCCTTTTCCAAATTACTCATAGTGGCATTGAGCGTTAGGCGTAGTTTTGCTGTCATTTTGTACAGAAGGGTGTATTAGTCTGCATTCTTTTTGATGTAATCTGACAATATAAGGTTTCTCTAGGCACTCTCCACCCATTATGACCCTATAGTTGACAGACTGAGGTTCAAACTTACTAAGACATCCTTTCCGCCCACCACTTTGAACTCGTCAGGAAAGGCAAACGAAGCATTCGTCAATTTAATGATCACAAACTACTTGTTATGAAATTGAGACTTGTCTGGAAAAGCCTTCGACTTGTTTTGAACAATTTCTGGCCTATGATATTTGGGTTGGCCAACGTAGCTTGGGAATCTTTGGACTTCGAACCATGGGCGTCCTCCATTCATCACCAAGTGTTAGCTCAAGCTGTGTTTGCGACACACAATTGGGTGTAACCAGTCATTGTAAAGTGATGAAGAGCGTGCATCACTTCTATGCGATGTCGGCAGCGAAGGAGGTAATGGGCATCAAGCATCAAAGCCACAAGTTAGGGTAACTTGAAGCTGTCGACCAGCTGCACATTCAGAATTATTTGGTTTGCATGTACCAATGGACCTAATTGTCTTAGCTCATGCTAATGCTGTGATCAAATAGCATTTGCGGAGCTAACAAATCTAGAAATTTCTTTTTCATCAAACGAGGGTTTGGGCTAAGCGAAAGTGAAAAAAGTGGGGAATAGGATTGTCGCGGAGATGTCTCCAGACACAGGAAACTTAAAGTATTACTTTTATTATTTTAGCGTTAGGTTGGGGGACCACGTCAGACTAAAATGGCTTGTGCAATCAAGAAAGACACCTTTGCATTATCGGGGACATGCTTACACTTGGACTAACGTTTCTGTGCTTTCATAACAGCTAAATAAACAAGTCAGAGAGAGGTCGACTGCAGGCAATCAAAAATTTTTAAACCAAGTGAGGTTTTAAAAAATGAGCAACCGCATCGTTTTGCTAAGGAGAATTGCAGAAGTGATACTCACGAAGGCTCCTCTCATTCGAAAGTGTTTTAATCAAAGGCAAAAATGCTGCCGTGACTAGACGATTTTTTTGCATGTTTCTCAACTCCTTTACCGGGCATAGACACCAGCGTTTGTGTGTACATAAACGCACCAGCGAGCACGGGTGCTGAAACCATGCAAAAGTTTTAACAGTAACTAATTCACCTTTTTTGTGCTGGCAATTAGTGGTTGAACCAGTTAATAGGATGGGGCTACGCTCATTTTCAAGACGAGTCAAGGTCACCCCCTAATTAGGAGAGTTTTTTGCTGTCTTGCCGTTCTGGTTGTGCCGACTTAGAAGTGTGCTCCTTTGTTGCCTGTCTATCCACCCATCTGTCTAATATATCAATCAATTTAAATAAAGCGGTCTACGAAAAACAATTATTAATTCGCTAGGTAACAGTGCACAGCTTCTTAAAATACATAAATGAACAGATCCATATAATGTGTACTAGATTGACATGATTGGCCCTATTTAATACTAAAATGTATTATTATCGATTACATCTGATAAAATCCAATTAGGCATATTTGTTGTACTGAATCGACAGCAGTTCACTTTCCACTTCGTCTGCCTTTTTTAGTGTAGATTCCGTTGGACTTGTAAAGCTACGCAACTCCGATGTGGAGCGACGAATGGCGTCGCTGTCGGAGGAGCAGCAAAAGGAGATCCTTAGCTTTCCCGGCCTTCCTCCGCCCCCGACTCCCACCTCCGCCACCTCTACCGCTGCCAACTCCTCCTCCACAACCCAACGTGGACAGCCGCCTTCAACTCAAATTTGCGACGAAGTTGCGCGCCGATCGATAAAGCCCAAGTCGAGCTCCGCACGCCTTGTCTACAGAGTCCTCCTCCTCTCTCACGACAATAGGGTAGAGGGAGTGGTGCAGGTCATCAGTGACCCTATTCGCTGCAGTAAGCACTCATTCCTTGACGCACCTTAGTGGTGTTGAATAGATAATTGGTAATATTCAAAGGCTTCGAAAAGTACATCTAACTGTGTCATAACTGTACGAAAAGGATGGAATACAAGATCTACACGGAAAAAACTGCTATGCCACATAGCTTTCTTCTTGTGTTGAGCGTCACTTCTCCAGATCCCAGCTGTTTCCCTTCCACATTGTCTGACACCTTGAAAATAAGCGCGAATAGGAACGAAGATGCATAATAACTATGCTCTGCAAGGAGAAGGTTTCCGATGTTAAAAAGGGGTGGTTCCCCTTTATCTACATAAACTTCATTTGGTTAATGCTGTGGAATCCCAAATGATATTCTACGGTGAAGCCATAGTAAAAGGAAAATAGTCTGAAAAAAGGTGAGCAAGTTGAGTAACATTGCAGTTAAATGCTGTCCATCTATCCACGATGTTTATTCTGAGCCTCTTGCAAAGAGACAGGATCCATGTCTCTGAGTTTTGCTATTTAGTTACTGTTCAAATGGGATTTGTGGATAGACCTGTTTCCGCTTAAGTCATGCTTGGAAAGTGGGTAGGTTTGTTGCTCTTCTGTCGCGAGTTTCGACTATTTCAGCCTTCCAGTAGTGGTGTCAATCTATGAGCAATGCTTGCCCGAAACTTTAAGTCAATCCATTTCGTCTATTCTTCTCATTCATACCATCGGCGGTTTCTTTCAAAAGGGTTATCAGTATCAGGGATATATTGTCACACTCACCTGTGTGGCATCCTGAAAGGGATGAAGGCATAGTATTTCTAAAAATATGCATTATGATTTTAAAAAAAGCTTTGCCTTTACGTTCTTGATGGAATGTACTTCGCGATTTTGCATCAAAAGCAAATGTGAGGGCGAAGTAACTATTGATACCTATGCGTCTCTACAGTAGTACAAAATAACTAGCACAATATAGGCACAGGTAACCCATTTGTGATGGAGAGATACCACTTTGCCAAGTAATCATTCCAGCTGCTGAAGCGTTGAATCCCTCCTGAAGTTCGATCCTCTGTGAGTCTGTTAACAGAAGGCACACAACAGTCCAAGATGTCTTTGTAAATGCTTCTGCGTCTTTTCAACCAGATAGAACAGCATTGGTTTTAAGGAACTTGTTAAGAAGATCCTGACTTAGCTCACCTAATTAGATGAAAAAAAATGTCAATTTAACTTAAGAGTTTCCAAGTGAGGGAAGTAAGCAGGGAGGTCGTTTTGTGTTCTGGAAGATTAGTGACATCACAAAATAAGCTTTTTCTATAACAAACCCAAGCCTTGATACTGCTTTAAAATTGAGACATAAAAGGACACACAGACACACACACCTCCCCTCTCTATTGGCCATGCTGTAGACAGCGTCGTTGCGCCCAGGAGGTGCACCATTTAAAACCTTTGGGCATCCACTTCAGCACAAATCGTAGGAGGACCGGAGATATGTCGGATGTCGATCAAGGAGGGGGACGCGCGGGGTCAGCCGGAGCTCTACATCATAGGGAAAAACTTTGTGCGTGGAACCCGTGTCATCTTCCGTCAACTGGCATCCAGCACCTCCACCAACAACAGCTTGCCCACCGACATGAATGGTGAGGACAAGGTAGATGTTGTGTGGGAAAGGGACGCCGTTATCGACCCAAACTTCTTCTATCAGGTAAGGTTGAGATCTGCTTTAGTAGCTCACTAGTACTTCACACCGTATGTGCATCGGAATTGATCCTATTAAACTACCTTTGTCGTTTTCGCCGGTTTCATAAGACCTGACAATGCCTTTACTAGAATTTACCATATTCACTAACTACTTATAAGCAAATACTCATTGAAACATATTTTTATCACGAATGCAGTAAATGCGTCGGTGCATAAACAAAGCCCAAAAATTTTAAATTAAATCAGTAGCTACTGCAAATCCCCTGATCTAAATGGGTTTCAAAATGTCTGATTTAGTTTTCTGGGATCTTTACTAATCTTACCTGTAACATTCTTAGTAGGATACATCGGCATCTATTCCTTTTCAACACTCTTTTCCATAAACCCGATGGAAGAGAGACTGGTCTTCCCAAGTATCGGCACATCATGTGTTTAGACTCAAGACGAAATAAAACTCTGCGTGGGGAATGATTCCATTATCCCAGAAAGAAGAAGGTGTGCTCTGTGAAAACAAGCAGTTTATTACTAAGCTTCGGGTTTGCTCACCTGCGAGAGGTACTGTGATTTAGGTCGACTTTTCAAAATCACTCAATTACAATAACAGTTTACATTTCAACGTCAGATTCCGAACTAGGAGGATCATTCAAGCAAAGTTCTACACGTTGTAGCGTGACCGCTCATCTCACTGTCTTTACTCGTCCGAACCGTGACTGTCCTAATAAAACATATCAGTGATGATCTAACTCAATGGCACCCAAACTTATTAATCTCAGTTAGGATGAAGGTAGCTAAGAGGCTGCACGAGAAGATTAAAATGATCACGTGAATTTTCTTCCCCTTTCTCAAGCTTTGCTCAGATCGTGCGAAGAGTGGTGAGCGAACTCGAAGCTTAGTAAACTGCTTGTTTTTACCGAGCACACCTTCTTCTTTCTGGGATAATGGAATCATTCCCCACACAGGGTTTTATTTTGTCTTGAGTCTAAACACATGAGATGCCTATACTTGGGAAGATCAGTCCCTCTTCCGTCGGGTTTATGGAAAAGAGTGTTAAAAAGAAATGGACACTAATTTTTGGATTTTTCAACTCTAAGCTTCGGTGTCTCGGTGAGGAAATTTTATTTTTGGATTAAGACAAGTGGTTCGAAAAGTTTTGTGCAGAGTTTTGTAATGAGCCCAGGAATTTGTAATAAAATGCGGGAGGATGGGTTGTAGCCCTGCTTTGGGATATATACTTGGCAAATTTCAGGAATTCTTCTTTTTGAATGCAAATGCAACGAATTGTGTCATTTAGGATAAGTCAAGCTCGAAAATCACCGTGATCGGTAATTAAGACTGCCTTAACGACATGATTTCATTGTTGGCGTTGGCCTTGTTGTTGGTGAAAGGGCCGCATCTTAAGTAATGCTCTCTAATAGCCGACATGCCTGTTTACGCTTAAAAATAAAAGCCTGTCCTTCCATTCCTATGCGACTGCGCGGAGAACTGACGATTGTAGTTTTACTATTTTTACGACAAATCTTGGTGGTAAGGTTTTATGGCTATGGATAAAACATGCGTCAGTGATCCTGTACCTGGGCGAGTTAAGGCACGTTCATCTGGCGTATGGTTTGTCTCATCTCAACTAGGTTATTTGGCTCACCTCCACAAATGGCAGGCAGTTCAGGTGGGGGAAACTATGCCTTAGCGTCAAAATTAATTGCTCTTGGAGAAGATGATACTTTAAATGGTTGATGAGGGCGCCACTAATTCAAAGGGTAGAGCACGCTGCGATAGATGGATAGGTTGAAACTGAAATAGCCAGTTAAACATTATAGTGGTAGGTTTAAAGGGTTGGTCGTTCTTTGCCTCTCTGTTGTCGTGGCGTTGCGCATCTCGAACCGCTTCCATTCGATGGGAATATTTCCTGAACTTTTGTTTAAAGCTTGAAAATGTGCCATTGAAGAGACGGCGAAGCTTAGGAATGCGGATGTGTCTATCTCAAATTACACGAACTGGTAAAAAGGCTTGACCCGCATAATTACCGTATTTACAGTTCGTTTTGTATGCTACAGTAGGTATACACCACGTAATATGCTTCCGGTTGGTTAGAAATTGAACGCTTCCTGTTTAGTACATTTACTACCAATACCACATAAACCACTCAAACGTTTTTTTGTACGAATTTAACATGGTTTTATGTGATTCCTTTAACCAATCTAATTACTACTTAAAAGTTAAAGTATCTTTACTACCATAGCAATAGCAACCAATTTGTGCCACGGTTTACTGAATCAGCAAAGTTGTAAATTGATGAAAAACCAACTTATAAGGAAGTGACTGTAGCGGGATTCTCCCGTTCCTCCTCTTCCTTCCTTTCCACCTTGGTATGAGAAGGACGAGTTCTTTTGGCCATCTCTTTATTTAAGAATACAAGGCGGTTAATATAGTCGATCTACTGGGGTTGCGACTCCGGCTCAGGCGGGGAAGCGAGCTCTTCTGCGGCCACGTGGATCTTGTGTTCCCGCCTCTCACCTACAAAGCGCATATAAACACCACAATTATTACAGTGACTATGGTAATTTTCATGTGCGTGTGTTGTGAATGTTGTAGACCCACCTGATCTGTAAAGTTCCGGAGTATAGTGGTCCCTCGATCCCCCTGACCTCGCCGTTGCAGGTCCACGTGTACATCCAGACGCCAACCAAAACAGGTCGGCCTGGGACCTTCACTTACCTTCCCTGTGAGTTGACTTTCGTCCATCTACTTCCTCCACTTATCTTGTCGAGTTACATGTGCATTGATTTGCAAAGGAGTTTTATCACCTTTTGCAATAGAAAAGAATTTTCCTGATTTGTCTCTCAATGATACTACTATATTGTAGGCAATGATCCTTTAAAATTTACCCTGATTGAGTCATTTTAAGTCAAAGAAAATTGTCCTCGCATAGCCGAGTTGAGTAAACGCATCCAGTGGCTGTGTTGCAGTGCTATAGCGCTTTAACTCACCAGTTTTTCGTAAACTCATTCGAACAAGTCGAACAAGTCACTATTAAGAGGAGCGATTTCATCGGCAGATTCTGTGAGGTATTTTATGAAAGACCATGCATCCCTCTCCAAATCTCTGCAGTATCACCGATGCAAACCCAAAACAGCCTCATTAAGTGTAAACGGAATGCACAAAACCAATCAAAATTGCTTCTGCACTTGTGTAGTTTTGGCGTAAACTACAAAACTTCTTATTTGAGAGGGTCAGCACTCATATGTTAGTTTGTGGTAAATAAACTTGCGTATTAACACGACATCACCTGCTAGGAATACATCACCGCAACAATTTACTCCATAAAACTGAACCTAACCACTCGACAAGATACATGCTTCATAATCTTCACATAAATTCGCTCTGACGGCTTAATTGGTCCCAGAACTTGGGCGGCAACCCTATTGCTAACGAGCAGAATGATTTAGAGATCTCGCATGGGCATCCCATGACGGAATTAAAAGGTCCACGTAATCAAACGTGCTACAAAGTTTAACTTGACCATGCCACATGATAATCAACATTCGAGTGAAATCCTTTTCTAGTCTATCGTTTGACCTATCTACTACATAGTTGTTTAAGAATAATGAAGCGGCAAAGAAGAGGTGAAATGTTTTGAGCGCAAAAGGATTGATCATGCCCACGCGTGATTGGTTCATTGAAGGTCGTAACGAGACACAAAGAACTCTGGTAACGTTCATCCATTGTATTCTCAAATTATTGCCCCAAAAGATCTAATGAAGCGTACAAGACTTCCAGCAGATTGGATATAAATGTTGATCAAGACGGAGGATCGTTGGCAAAGCTAATGTGAACAGACCACTGTATGACTTTCGTGGAGGTCAAACAGTGAGAACTCAGTAAAACTGCCCCACTGCGCTGCTCTGTTCTTCGCCCGCTTTATGATGTCACATTTTAAAAAGAATCTGATCTTTTTGAATCTCTACTCATTCAGCCCTACCGCTGCGCGGACCACCGGTGATTGCCCGCCTGTCACACTGTGAGGCATCCACTAGCGGCATGATGGACCTAATTGTCCTCGGCTCCAACTTTTCTCCTGGCTGCCGTGTCCTCTTTCGCCAGGTAGTTTTAACAACAGACAATGGTGGTGTCTACGCACCCTCCGGATTGTTCGAGGAGGCAAAGGTGGTTTGGCAGCGCGAGGCTCGTGTGGACACTGACTTTCTTACTGAGGTGAGTCTGATGTTTTCCTCTTTTTGTAGCATTTAGCTAATAATGAAAAGTGGATCTCATTAGCTCTAGAACATACTTCACGGAGCAGAGTCCTTTCCGACCATCTCTTTAATTTCATGCTGCTGAGTTGCTAGTCAACTTATCCACTCACTCACCCACTCACCTTCCGCTTATTTATCAAACTAGTTAGCCTTCTCTATAACCTATTGCTCGAGGAAGCATTAGCTGTGTTTACCCCATTTCTACTGGATGATTGAAAGTAGAAAGACATTTAGAACAGAACCGTTTATAGATGACCAGCGTCAGAACCAATTGTATTCCAAATGAAGAGCCTAGTGCATGCAAAAGGGCTAATTTCAACAAAACTCAAGTAGTTATTTAAGGGGTTCTTGTGTGGAAATGCTTTTTCACGGGTTCATAGAAAGACTGGAAATTGGTAGCATGGGTTACATGAGTAGAGCAGAGGAAATAGCTTTTATTATTCGGTCTAGTCCTCCTGCAAAATTTACACAAATAATTTCGAAACTTTTGCCCTGCTAGGACAGCTCGCTCTATTTCATCATCTGTGTTCATAAAAGTGCAAACTTCTTCTAGGTAGTCAGCGTGAGCCGGCATTTTTGAAGTAACAAATGTTCGTGATTAATCTTGTTTATCATTTAAACTAAAGAAGGTTTGTCATCTTCCAGTCCCACAACAGATTATGCGCCAATTTTTTTACGTTGGGGAGTTTTACGAGTGGAGTGCTCACAGCAGTGACTGGTGCACCATGGCCTGGAAATTGTCGCTGTGGAATTGTCGAAGGTTGGTGGATGACCGCATTTACAATATTGGCACAGGGGACTTCACTATCAAGTGCTAACCTGCGCGCGGACGTAATGGCTCGCGTAGTAACGGGACACATACTCTTACCCCAGCGAAACCCGTTTTTACATCTGTGCAATTAAAGATTCTGCTCTTCTTGCAGGATTGCTGTGTAAATACTACACACATCGTTTCTACAGCACTGCACCTTTTCTTTTTTAGTCACACTTGGTCTGCTGCGTGCCGCCCTACGACGGTCAGTCGGCGCCACTGCTGGGTCCACTGCAGGTGCAGATCGTCATTGATGCTCCCAGTGGAACTAGCGCACCCAAAAATTTCTACTACTTCCAACGTAAGCGTCTCATACACTCACTCACGCATTATCTCACTCATTCAACCTATAATAGGCCTACATTTGGGGGCTTTTATTGTGAAGCTGCACATATAGTGATCTGCATGAGCCAAGTCAATGGTGAAGGAAGTTTCGATTCCAAGTTACATTTCAAAGTGGAATTCGTATAAATAATTAAGCAGTCAGCGTCTGAAAACTGATTATACAGTCTGATGTCTCAGTTAATTTTGGATGGTTGCATCGTCACAAGTTTCTTCCCCCGCCATTTCGTTGGGTTAGTTAGAATTCGCGAAGCTACTGAATATCCGAGTCACACATAGAAACATGGATCCGGGGTTAGCTTTAGCATCAGTGCAGGAAGAGCTCTATGCTGTCGTATTAGGGATAAGAAAGTCAAAGCTTAGGAACTGTTGCACTGAAAGACCAGAATGCAAAAGGATACCGACATAGCCTAGATTGGGGAAGTTTGACAGTTCATGACCAATGAAAGTTAATGTGTACACCACTAAATTTATTCCAGTTAGTTTACAAAGTTAATGCAATTAAATTAAGAACTGTTGGCTAAACCATGCACAGTTAAGGTACTCATTTGGTCCAAACCTCCAACATCCTCAGGTGTACACTTTTCCGTTATAATATTTTATCGTTAATGTTCGCTCTCCTTTTCTCCCACTGTTTGTTGTGTAAATCGCGAATGGGATTGTAAAGTTCAAAATCAACTTAAGTTTTACACTGAAGAGCTTCTAGCTTTATTGATGTTTCCCCAAATCTTGACTTTTTGTTACTGAAGGAATCGACAATTGCCAAAATTTAGATCTGATACACGAAAACATCGTGCTGCTTTGAGTCTATCACAACTAGAGCGCCGTTTAGTCAACGCTAAAAGAGCCGAAACGGAAGAGAGCATCATTGTGGCTTTTAGGAAAAAGTAGTAAGATTTTGGTATATTATTTTGAGATCGTTTGATTTCTGACGTTTAGAAGTCGATTGATTAATCGGCAGGACAAAGACTTCACTTGGACTGATTAGCCCACACATCTGCGTTTCTCTTCGTCCAAGGACGAACCACATTTGGGTGGTTCAGTCACCGACGGCACACCTAGTAGTCATGCCTGTGCCAGTGTACTCTTTTTTTCTAACGGAATTAAGAGCGCCATTTAACTCGTACTTTATTAGCAACGTCATCTTACTGAGCTAGCTTTCCTATCTGGCAGATATGCAGCCTTCCACTGGCACAAAGTAAGGCACTGAGGGAACCACTTGTGCCCCTTTTAATTGCTGGAGAAGGCGAGCCATTGGGCACCTCCGCATATCCACTGAGGGCAAGCGAAATAGTTTTCTGCCTACTTCAACTGAACTTTGATCCACTTTTAGGGGGCAGCCGAGAGAACCTTCCGCCTGGCCGCTCGTAGCGCTGTGGCAATGATTGTGGTGGTGACGATGATATCGCGAGGGGAAAAAAGCAGTCTAGCCTGCTCTTCTGCCTTACTTTCCCTTCTCCCTCCTCCCCCCCCCTTATGTACATGCGAACCCTAGGTCTGCCAAACAAACGAACGTCTTTCTTGATCAACTCTTTCTCCGCCGTTCTGTCCCAGCTACATGCCTTGTTCTGCCCATAAACGGCAGTTTTATACTTACCTGATGTAATTAACCTTGCACTGTGACATACACATGCAGTTTTGGGCGATGTAGATGTCCATTTTTATCTTTGGTGTTTGTGCTCTTCACCAGAGTGAGGAGTAGCAACTTTGAAGTGCCTTATGTGTGTTGGAGTCGCTGTACTTACACATTTCCATCAATCCGTCAATTCTCACCGAAATTCATTCAATTATCAAGCGTAGAATGCACTAGGTACAACAAACCTGCTCTTCTGAAGGAGCGTAAGAAAGGAGGTGACCTTACTATATTTGGGATAGGTTCAATGAGAATGCTGTTAACATGCCCAATGCTCTTGATAAACTGAGTGCGACGAATTGGCTGGTTCCATAGTCAGCTGTGCAGGAGCGGGGATTGAGGTTCTCTTGTACTGTTTTGCTCACTTGTTCACCTATCAGGATTTCAGTTACCTAGATATATATTCCTCCGTAGTCTACACTTCCTTCGGTCCTTCTGTAAATCTGCAATGCATCTTTTGCCTCAGCGTTATGACTTCTTACAGCTTCAAGGAGGACTCAAGGGGCTAACACTTTTATTTTACCTTAGGAAAAAAACATTAAAAACTGCAAGCATCTACACCCATAAACCAGCATAGACTTTACAAAAGCTACTCAAAAGGGAAAGCCACATGAAGTATTTCCACCCCATCCCCTCAAAACAAGGTTTCGTACGAGCACATCCTTTTGATGTTACAAGAACCTGAACGTCGAGGTTAGAAAAGTGAGATTCTTATAGACCTAGAAGTCGGTTAATTAGCTGCAGCTAGTATCATCTTTCAATTGAGCAACGATGGATCCAACTCTTGTGAGGGACTTTCAACTTCGGATGCTTTAACCTCATAATAGTTAATAAACAGGTGTGTAAAACAAAGGCAAATCATTGGTTTACTTTTTATGTTAGATAAAATCAATATTAAGATACACGTAAAACCATTTAAGAGTTTTGACTGCAACAGATAACGAGAAGTAAGCCCTAAAATAATAGGCATATAAGAGCTGACGTCTTTACCGGACAGTTAATCGTGTGCAAAATCTTTGACCAAATTTGCGTTTTGCTGTGCTTTTAAGACGCGGGGACTTTAGTTGCATCTGTTAACGAGGTTTGATTCTTGCCTGCGGTTGGTCCGGTCAGGCTAGGGTTGCTGAATCCCTATGTTTTGTGAACTTTGACTGTTCAGACCCGTTCATTTTTGTTCAAACTTGTAAGACGTAAGTATTTGTTCAATGATATGGATATTTTTATGTTATCGCATTGGAATTTACGGTACCCTATTGAATTGGGTTTTGCGGCAACTTCACTCAATTCCTAAAATAAGACCAGCCACCCATTGGTCTTTATTTTCTACATTTCTCCCGAAGAAACAGTTTTTGTGGTTGGTTTACTTATGTTAAGCTGTTTTAGGTGGCTGAGATGTGTTGAACTATTATCATTTAATTAGTTTTAAGCAAAGACGCTTGACTTGTACCATTGAAAGTTGCTCTCTTTTAGTCAATTTTTACTTCTAATGCAACGGCACTATGTCAATGGCTGGTAAAACCGTACAGCGAAGTACTGCCCCAAAGAACCGTACACTCCAGATCCCCGACACTATAGTCCGTCGTTCACCACGCATCCACAAATCGCTTGTAACTGCTTCCAATCCTGATTCGGGCACCTTCCTCCGTCCTATCTCACGCTCCGTTCCTCGAGCAAAACCTGCCCTATTCAAGTCCTCCAGCTGTCACAATATTAAGTCCTCCCGCTCAAACTCCCAAACCTCTCTGGACTCACATGATTCCATCAAGGAGTCAAAACAACGGAAGATTCCCGCGCGCAAACCTGCCTCAACTGTAGCTCTTCCCTCGGCTGTTCTCCGTGAATCGAATTCCTCTACTTCTGGCGGCTCCAACACTGTGAATGGTGACCGTATCTGCGTCAATTCTGATCTCCTCTCTCGAGTTGAGAAGGAAAAAAAACAATATGAGGCGCGTATATCAGAACTCACTCAACTCACAGAATCGCGAAAGATGGAGATTGAACGCCTCTCCTTTGAGGTGCGCAACTTGCGAGAGGCGAAGGAGCGAGCGGAGGCTCTGGTCCAGCGACAGGCGTCTCACAATCTCAAGCGAAAAATAGGAGACGTCGACCTTGACGAGGATTCATCTTGCCTCTCCTCGTTGCGCCCACTCCCAGAACCATCCGCTACCTCAGGAACCACCGCTTCAGACCAACAGAGCCTAGTCTCTGGAATGTCAAGTCTTTTTGGAGGGGAAACCGCCAAGCCTCCTTCGGTTACGAACTTGGAGAACCGAATCCACGAGATGGAGGAGGCAAACTACACTACAACTGAGGAATTGCAAGCGACGATGGGCGAGTTATGTGAAATGCAGCGGACGCTGGACGAGACGCAGGAAGAGAATCGGAATTTGGCCTTCGAACGAGCCATCCTTCTTGAGTCGTTATGCACGCAAACCGCTAAGTTGGAGCATTGCCGCCTCCAAATTGATCAGTTGAAGCATCTGCTTGTAACCAGCCCCTCGGCATCCGCTGGGGATGCGAGGGAAGCGCACTACGTGGAACTCTACGCTTCAGTGGAGGAGGAGAAACAGATCCTCCTGACACAAAACAACGACTTGGCGCAGCGCTGCGAGTCGCTGGATGCGGAGTGTCGTCAACTCAGTGAGAAGATAGAGTCTTTGACGCAAGAGACAGAGCGATTGAGAAAGGAGGCGGCGATCAATGCCACAGTAGGGGCTTGTGACGACCAATCGGCGGTTGTGGTGAAGACTACGGTTAATGCAGAGTCGGAGGTGGAGCTCTCAACCCAAGTGGACGCGTTGATGCGACAGGTGGCAGCATGGAGGGAGAAATTTGAGCTGGAGGTTTCGGAGCATGAACGAGAGGTCACTGAATTGAGACTTCACGAGAGACATCTCCTTAAGACAGTGCAGGTTGCAGATACAATCAGGATGGAGTCGGAAGCTGAGGTGGCTCGCATCACCATGGAAACTCATGAGCTTCGCGACCAGGTGAGTGGCGTGAGTGTCAGGATTTTGGTTCGTGAAATTGTTGATATCCACTGTCCTTTGTTTTAAGGAATAACCATCTGATAGCGGATGCTTAATCTGATACTCGAGGGTAGCTTTCATCCAAGGACCCGATTACACTGGTTGCATTTAAAATCGTGCTAGATTGTGAGTTTAACTCTTTTGGCACTGAATATGCCATTTCTCCGCTTCGAAGTTTCAGTTCTCGTTTCTAAGTTGAGGTACACAAAATATCGAGCATGATTTGTCAAAATTTGGAATTATTTGGGCATTGTTAAACACATAGCTGAGAAGCATCCAATGATGAAAGTTCTGTAATGTTTGTCGATCGGGAAATACTGTTCTGTACTTCGTCTCCGCGTTGCTTCGTAAAAGTCCAATAATTGTCATGCTTGATGAGTAAAATGAGCCACCAAGCAACTACTATTCGCTTTACGAATTGATCTAGTGAAGATGGTGGTGGGTAGACTGCCTAGGTTCTCGACCTCCTCGCACAAACACGTGCAACACTCTACTAAAGGGTGTACTTTTTCAGCCGAATGAGCCTATTTGTCTTTCCAATTTTTTCCTCATTGCCTTCGTCACACCGGGTGCGAGTTGTTGAGTGCTTACACGTGCACTCACACACCCTTCGAAGACAAAAGGACTTTTTGCTTTTTGCGAATCCGCCTTGTCGGTTCAGTGATGTTGCCCATTTCAAGCGAAAGTCGTTCCTACCTAGATTAGCGTAACCTAAATATTTTCAGGATTTTAAGCTAGCTTTACAATAGCCGTTCTGTTGAATACGTATATACAAATCTGGTATTTTAAATAATGTTGAAGCCTATTTGCTATGCAAATGTGTCGAAGGTGCGTAAATTGGTCGCATTTTCCTATCGTCAACTGATATATGCACCTACATGCTAATCAGTATCCCCATTTTGGAGATTAATGAGCTCAATTCTCAGCCTTACCGATTTGTCGAATTACCTCAGGCAGCGGTGCCATTTATGGTGGTCGCACTGCCCTAATAAGTCAAGCTGCCAGGAGTCGCGATTCCTCATTGTGTTAGTGGGGTGCACTGTGGTGTGTTTGCCACCGGAAGACCTTGTCAGCGATTGATTATGTAAGCAACGGACATCACACCTGTATGTTAAGTGTGGATGGGATGAGGACCGCCTACTATCGTTTCTTTTGTTTCCTACCTTATGAGTACCCTTCCTATGCCCTCACTCTCACCCGTCTGCTTAGACTACTGTTGTTATTGGTTTTATCCTCTCTAGCCCAGTTCACCGTGCTCTGTTGCATGCAGATTTGGCTTCCGTATGTGTACTTCATGCTAATAAGCCGCTGCCTTTAGCGCCCTTCCAAGTGCACTCATTTGGCTTTATAAACATTCTTTGATTACGATTAATCAAACCAGCATTCAGGGCTTTAGAAGTAGTGGAACTCACATGCAAATGAGAGGATGAATACACGTGCTTCTTGACGAAGATATACCCTAAATTACTTAATTCTTTTGGCTTCAAAGGCTAGATTGAAACACCATTAATAGTGATTAGCCTAACGAATAACGGATGAGTCTTTTTCTGGCAATTTGCTTTCTCGTTACTTGATACAAGCTTCTTACCCAATGACTACCTTTGCTTTGAACGGCAATGTTCCACCTCGTCTTTTTTATTCAAATCTCTCATCTTTCTAGCAATCTTTGGAACCTTTTCTGACTCAATTCGATTCTTGCCTCTGTATTTTTGATAGTGCCGGAGCGAGCTCTGAAATCACCATTTTAGGGCCTTGATTTAGTTAAATTTTATGGCACCTCGTCAAATAGTTCAAAACTTCAGCACCAACTCCTAATTCCTTTTCAATTCACGAAATTCATTGGAAATGCGTTTATATCAATATGTTGTACCTCAGCGACTAACGCGTGCGATCGGGGTCTTTCCAATTCCATTCAAAGTAGATTTAACTGAGCTTTTGCTTCTTATGATGTCGGCATCTCCAGAAGGCATTCACTGCTTCAAGAGAGTCGTTGAGAGGTGTCAGGAGCCGCACAATTCTATGACCTGATTTTGTTCACATCAACGCCATCTTGGCAACTAATTCGAGGCTTTAACCCTCGAAAATGTTGATCACACTAATGCGTCATCCTCCAGCGCTTAGTAAATTGACTGACATGAAGACGCAAACAATAACGAATTATCAGCACATAATTTTCACAGAGTTCAATATTTTATTTGGTCAAATCGGATTTGCAACTTTCATTAAGTCTTACGAAATCTTCGTTTATTGGAGTCTTCTGTAAACTAATTGGAACTCGATGCCTTCCTTAAAGGCCATTCGTAGTGTCATGAAAACCGTTCTAACGCACCTTACTGAAAAGCAGGCGTCAGAAGAAGCAGTCAGTGAGGCTCTTTTCCTTCTTTTATCTTTTTTTTCTACCAAGGGCGATTATTAATGTGCCTCTGTGCCGACTTTTTCCACCCGTGTACACACACGCACACCAATGTCTCCAATAAATACATGGATACGAGGCAGCATCCTATCCCTTATGCTCAGGCAAAGAAGCACAATAGCATTTCATGGCAGTGGGTGGCGATGGAGGAAGTAATGGCAGTGGCAGTGGGTTTTCTCACATTCTCGTGTGCGCACGTGTTCATGAAGTTTTTTGAGGACACGCACATGTGTGAAGAAACAGCAACGGCAAAATAAGAAGCGGAAGAGGACGGGGTGAATACCGTGCCGGTGATTTGGCCATCGGTTGGCCAGTCACCTAGTCGCGTGTAAGGTCATCGTGCTGTTTGAACAGGTACCTGAGATAGTCGTTAATTTACAATGTATTAAGAGTGGTAACGAAGGAGGGATTGTCCATGGTTGAATGAGAGTCTATATTGCCCCGATATTTCTCCTACATCTATTGTTAGAGGAGATCGTTGTTCCGGTTTTCGATTGTCCTCCCCCGAGAGGGACTTGGTGTGACATCAGGATTAAGCACGTGCCACGCTCAAATCAATCAAGGCAACTCTAGGTATTGGCGAGTGAAGTGTTTGACTGATTTGATTTGAGTGTGAATTTGGGTCAAATGGTGTTTTCAGTAGTGATTGCGCGACAAAAATCAGTCCTTTCTAAGAAACTCTTGTTGCCTACTGTTGATCAATGCTCTCTATGATCAGTGAATTTAGAATGAGGGAGTTTGGTTCCTACGTGCGATTAGTCTCTTATGGAAAATAACCTTGAAGTAGAGTGGTTTTTGTGCTTACTGATTTCATCGATAGGTGGCCATGCGTTTTCAGCGTGCACACACTAGTATTTAATGTCTCTTCCGGACTTTTTCATGATGCTATCCATCACTAAGTGATTTAAATTTCACAAACTCATTCTGTGTTTGTGCGGTTAAACTGGGCTATCATGGGTAACCTTTGATTGTTGCCTTAAAACAAGCTAGAAGTATGTTTCCAGTTGCTGGAAATTAATGTGTTGTTCTTTGCTGGTCGTAGCTCGAAGAATACTGTTCAGTTGATCAAGCGCCTAGTATCCGGCATCATTTTTTCATTTAAATGAGTGGGATACTCATCTGCCGATCTATTCGTGTAATTAAACCTTTTTTTGCGTTTTGGAAACAAGGTTCGGGTATTTCCCACCTCACACCCGTACCATTTTGCCTCAGGAAAGTGATGAGTTAATGAAATCGATATCGCTACCTCCACAGCAAACGTGTAATTTTAACAGCACAACCATGTGGACGAAATGTCGCTAACATGAGGCTCTAATCTTCGGTTAACGAAACTTGGCTTGATATTGGATTTACGGTCCAACATCTTATGATGATCTGTCCATTAGAGGTGATAATTCTACTCTCTTAACAGCAGGGATGGTTCTTCCATTCCATGTGCATCATTTTGTGCAATGTTTTAGTAATCTATTCCACTTCCTCGAACGCAAACCTTGGGAGTGTTATTCATCCATTTCCTTGAATCCATCGAATAAGGCCTGTTCAGTTCTCCAAGATGATATTCACTTTTCATCTTCTCAATCCAAAATGATAGATGCTTGACCCATCTACCTCAACCTGGCGTCAAAAACATGCTTCGTGTGTTCCTTACTGATTTATGATGGACTATTACGCCCAGCCATGTTTACTACAAAATGCATGAGATACTTTAGGTTTGAAAACTACTTCGCTTTCTACGTTTTGAACAAAAGTTGGTCTGCTCTGTAGTGTCGGTGTTACGTTAGGGCCATGGTGGTCCATTTCCATCTGGGACCACGTAAGCGAATGCGTTAAATGATCAAGGCATCGAGTTTATACTTTAGTGGACACCTACGCCTGATTCATTTTTGCAGGCTTGCTGTGAGCAAGCTCTCAGAAATTGTGGGCATGGTGTGCATGCGTTGGTAGGCGATTGACCTTGATTCGTTTTCATCCGGATATATTTGCATGAAAATTTCTTGTGTTTCGGTACAGTTGTGGTATGTGATTCTGTGGTTACTTTACGGTTGCTTAAGCCTTCAGTTGTTCTCATCCTATTCAACACTCATGATTGAATTGACTTCTCCTTCACCACACATTTGAGATTTGTAGCGCTTGATTTTTTTATTAACCAGTGTTAACTTCAATTTCATCACTAAGGCATCACTAGATTGGCAACTACTTTTCTCCATAGGTGAAACGTCTGTCAGCAGACCTCGAGAATGCACTTCAAGAAAGCATGAATCTTCGGGATCAACTCTCAAAGTCATCTCTACACCAAGATGTTCCACCACCACCGGCTGAACCCTCCTCACCACCATCCCAGTCTCCACCACCGCTGCCGCGTGTGGAGACCAAAAGCGTGGCCACAATGGCCTCACTGACGGAGGTGCCACATTTAACCTTATCCCCTACCAGTGCAACCACGCCTGCAGCCACTACCATAGGTTCCTCATCAGTCACTTCAGCGACACCCTTCCAGCATCTGCCCCGCACAACTTACATGCAGAAATTGGGTCTTAATCCCGCCTCTGCCACCGTCTCACCCGGTGGACCTGGCAGCAGTGTTGTTGGAGGTGGTTGTAGTGGTGGAGTTGGTGCCATCAGACGCACTGGACCCACCGTCCAGAGTCTCATTCAAACTATTGAGAACCAGGTAGTTACCCTCCTCTATGAAAATCTGAATTTTACCCAAAGATTCCTTTGAAAATGAATCCCAGGAGAAATTTTTTAAGTATGATAAGTGATTATCGTTTTTCTCGGATTCCCCGAGTCATCCCTAAATAGGAAGAGATATAGCAAATGAACGGAAGGACTGTGAAATTACCGGTGACCAGACCACTAAAAGGGTCTATGTAATCGTGGTAACGGTTCGCTGTTTGGGCACATTTAGACTTAGCTAGACCAATCTCTACTTTTCTTAGCAGAAGAACTTTTTGTGCTTGTATATCATGTTATCAATGTAGGAATAGCCCGTTAACCCGCCACTGTATAGCTTTAGTTATGAATTGTTTCGAAGTTTCATAGGTATTATCGATTAAACTTGATGCGATTTCTTGGCCTCCCTTTTGATGCTTTTAGGAATTATTTAAATTAAAATTTCACCTTGTGCAAAATTTCGTAAATTGCCCATTAAGGGTCCGTTGTTTGCCTAACTGGGTCACTATTGACCTCATTCGTGTTTCTGAGCGTAGTGAATAAGGTTTGAAATTTGGTCTCGCTCTTTGTTAATCAAGTAGTTTTGCAGCGTGTTGGGACCTAGTGTCGTCGAGTCGGTTTTCTCAGGGTGTGAATACTTGGCGTTTGGCACTGCCTTCTCATTCTTGATGTTGAAAAGTTAGGCTTTCTGTGTATTAACGTTGCTCGCATTTCCTGTCTAACGGCGGAATAGTTACGTATTTGCTTGGTTTGAATAGCCTCTTTCCCTTTGCCCTTGTTTTCTACTGTTTAATGACTCATTTTGTCCATAAAAGCTGATTTGTGGGCTGTTGTTAGCTTATCGGTCATGAAATGTTCAACTTTTGATATGAGGTTTTATTGGGAACACGAAGAACTCCAACAGGTAATCAAATTATGTTTTATCAAGTTTCCATCTCTTCTGTTCTGACTTTCAAGCTAGTCATGATCGTACAAAAGTACATACTCTCGTCCCACTTAAATGACTCATTGGTGAAGTTTAAATTTGACTGCTAGAACAACAAAAAAGCAATTGAAACCACCACTTTGTCTGCGCTTTCGCAACCACACCCTGGTCAATCTAACCCATTGGTTTTCCTTCCGGCTGCCCGGGCTGTCACTAGTTTGCTTACCTACTCTCGTTTTTCCACAAAAAATTGACAATGCGTAGTCACAATGACCGAACAGAACTAAAAAACCGTCATGACGGAATAGTGGAAGCAAAAGTAAGTATTCTATGATGGTTGGCTCGATATTGTTTTCGTTTTAAACCTTACCGATGGTAGTTTATTGCCTTTTTTGGAGTTGTATTTCTAATTTTGCTTATTTCATGATCAGCTCTCCTCATTTTCTCCGTAATGGTTACTCAAAAGTTCGTACTTTTTTGATGACTTGAGAAAACCTCGAGTAGTTCACAAAAAACTTGCTCTTTAAGATGAATTACAAAATGACGGTGCAATTGATGTCACCTTTGGGAAAAACTGGCTACAATAAAGAACTGATGGACTTGTACCCTCGCAAGCTTATTTATTCACTAATTAACATCGTCATTTGCCTCACCTTGTGATGCAAATGATTAAGCATCCGTCAAATCATCCCATAAAGAGTTTATTTCTCCTGTTTCATTATCTTAACTGAACTTCTTTATTCAAAAGGTCAGCTTACTTCTGCAATATGAATAACGCCAGCTTTTTGCTCAAAACGAACCTACCACATTGCTTTCGTGCGTATCACTTCAACTAGAGCTGACGTTATCATTAACGCCATGACTTTCAATTGTGACTGTTTGCCAAAAGAT
This sequence comes from Taenia solium, assembly GCA_001870725.1. Classification (NCBI taxonomy): domain Eukaryota; kingdom Metazoa; phylum Platyhelminthes; class Cestoda; order Cyclophyllidea; family Taeniidae; genus Taenia; species Taenia solium. Next base: position 110,263 of record MIEF01005605.1, on the reverse strand, counting down.
GGCTTGCTTTCTTCCAACAGTCTAACCGACTTGTCCTCATTTCCTTCTACTCCTTCCTGTAAAGGTAAAAGCTGTCCAACACCAACAGAAAGTGTCAGCAGTTCGATCTCCAGCCACCAGTGCAAAGATCAAGCTGGAAGTTGATAGCAGCGTCAGCGACGCTGGTGTTAGTGGCGTCGGTGGTGATGGATGCAGTGCTCCACCGGCGCGTCGGCTGCACTCGGCTGGCAGTAGCCCCAACTCAACTCCTATCCGCTCTGCACCACGGCATCCCTTGTTAGACGAACCGTTTGTCGGTGATTTGGCTCCTGGGGGACCACCACCACCAACTCCTCCCTCTCTCGCATCCCCTGCAACTCCTCAACCATCACCTTTGTGTCAGACAGCCCCGACGTCGCTGTTAAGGTAAGTTCTTAGATCCTTGAATATGTTGCCAACAAGAATTAAACAGTGACAGTCCGGCCTAAACCCTACTTTTCATATCATTATTAATTCTTATTCATTACCTCAATTCATGTCTCTAGGAGTCAGTGGTATATCAGTGGGTGATGTATACTGATTGTCGGCGCTATTAGTTGTCCTGGCCTTTCATTTCAAGATTGTTGCTTTCTTTTAGTGCTTGATGTGTCCGCTACCATGAGGATTTGTGCCCGGATTTGTTTTATTCCGTCATGAAGTGAGATTAGTTATCTACTGAGGCTTTCTAAGATGCAAGTGTCGAAAGTGGCCTTACTAATTGCCATACAGAAGAAATGCGGCCAAATAGAATGGGTGGAATGGTCCGGACTCCATACACATACCATCATAATGGAGGTCGAATCGAGAGAAACTAAAAATATCAAATTTATTTCTTTGCAATCCGACCTACTCTTTTCTACTTGACCTTGGTAATGTGAACGTTTCTTTACCAAATGAGCCTATTTGTTCTGAGAGATTTTCATCACATTGAAACACATTTGTTCAGTTGCATAATTGAGGAAGTAGCTCAGACTTTGTCCTCTATTATCACATTTTAAAGTTTCAAATTGTTCCGCTTCCCTTGGGTTTCGCACCAAGTGTAAAGATCAAGAGTTTCTGTTGATATTGGTGCTCACATGAATTCTCCCTACCTCCAGTTTCCTCACGGTATTAAGCAGGACCACTTGGTTGCGATCAGCGTTCATTAATCCCTTAATTTCCACCCGGTTAATTGGTTAAGCTTCGCTTCTTGATACCTATTCATTGTTATTGTTGGTGTTGTGTAATCGAAATAGCAGTTCTAAGCTGTTTGTTCAGCTAATAGGATGCCACAGCATATCTGAAGGTGTTTGCTCCTTTTTGAACTTTTCCTCTTGGTCGCGAGCTGCCACTGTATATATTCTGCTGACATTAGAATTCGTACCTTTCGACAAGTATTCTTTACCGGTATTTAGTGTACATCGTTATTACTCTTATTATTAAACAACGTGAAACAGTTAATGCTGAAGGGGTATGTTCACCTATTTTTGGCGTCATTCGGCGTACTGTCTGAATACATGTATACGCTTTGCCAACATGGATCTATTTTGGGGCCTCACGAACTCATTTTGCCTTTTAAGTTCATTGCGTTTGTGTAATCAACCACTTTCGACATTGGATACTTTATCCTTGATACTAATGGTGTAGCAGTATTTTTTGAAGTTGAATTCATTTACAGTAATGGTTAGTATTGAATTCGCGTTCTGGTATTTGTTTTGGATCGCCTACAAAGTTGATCACTAGTTCATTTCTTATCTGCCTTCCTTAACATTTCAATGGTTGCCACTGCCTTCAATCAGGCCACCAAATTTGTTAGGCGGGGTGGTCTTAGGGAGTTCCGCTAACCCACCTCGGAAACTGTCACTTTCTCCCGGTGACTAATCGATCGATCAGAGCGTGATATTGAATGGTTTGTGCACTTGTGCTATTTCCCCGTTGACACCACTGTGCGGTGATGCACACATCCTGTATCTCCACTCGCTTGTTTGTTTGCTTGCCCTGCCGGAGCAGCAGCGGTGGTGGCATCGAAATCGGATGCACTGTTGGGGTGAATCACTCTGCATACACACACTTGCAACAGTAGCAGTCGCTGGGCTCTTAAACGCCACATTTGGGCTCTTTTTAATCCCTTTTCAATTGGCAGGCGGTGCGCCAACGTAGCATGCAATTAGGCAGTGCTGTCTGTACTTGCCTCTGCTCTCCCAATCCGATGCTTTCCTAATTTATGCCAACTTTTCAGGTGTTCCCGGGTGGCAGTTCATTTTCATCAAATTGAGGCAGAGAGCAGGTATAATCCATCCTTTGGTCACAATCCGAATGCCAGAAGGACGACCTAATAGAGCTGTAGCCCTAATAAAAATGCCTGATGCAAAGAATGTCATACCTTTTTAAAACAATTGACAATCTTTCTTTTAGGGTTGTCTTTATCAAAAGTGGTTTGATCGTTAAATCATCCATTCTGACTATGAAATCCAAAGCCTAAAGGAGTTGCTTCATAAAACCTTTAAAAATGTGCTTGAAAGCTGCAAAAAAATGTGGTTTTGGAACTTCTACTTCGCCACATTGGTACACGTATTCACCGGACGACGTTGACTCTGTTCTACCTTACATATTACCTTGAAGGCAATTTTTTCTGCAAGTTGAACTCAATTTAAGTGGTATTTCCTTGTATTTTACTTTGAATGGTTAAAATACAGCCGTTCATTCCCATTCCTTAAACTTTTACCAGATAATGTAAGCTTAGTTTGACGCCTAAACTATACCCACAAAAATTTCAGACTCCAAATTGTTAATCGTTTCAAATTGAAAATCTGCTTTCATCCCCATTAGTAGGGATGCATTGATTAGTAAAACGCTTTCTTAGTTTTTCGCTTTTTAGCAGATCGAAACCCATTTTCGGTGTCTCGCGTGACGGCACTTCACCTGCAAAGGAGCCTTTCCTCCTCAAGTACACCACCAATCCCTCCTCCTGCATTGTCTCTTCCACTGGTACCCCCACGACTACCTCCACCTCCACTACTCCGCGACTGAAGCGCCATTTCACCGCTCCCACCTCCTCTCCTTCCGCTGCCACTGCTAAGACTAGCGGCGCTGGGGCGATCTCGGAGGCCGTCTCAAGTGTTCTCTCTGCTGCAGCTGGTGATTCAGTGCCTTCTTCCACTAACGCCACTGCTGCCTCAACTTCTGCCTCAACGACCACCAAAAGTGCTGCTGTTACTGCTGCTGTTATAGACATGGCGGCGGACCCGCTGCACGAATTGGCGAAGCGCACCGACGCAGGTTCGAAACGCAATGCTCTACTGCGCTGGTGCCAGGGTCGGGTGGCAGGCTACCGAGGGGTTGAGGTGACCAACTTCTCCTCTTCCTGGAACGATGGTCTGGCGTTGTGCGCCCTCCTTCACACCTTCGTACCGCAGCTCATTGCACCCAACTGGGACCGGGTCGTCAACGGCATGGATAAGCAGCGCCGCTTTGAGGTATGTTAGGGTGTGGTGGGTCATCTCCGAAGAAGTGAAGGGGCATATGGGCGCGGAAGGAGTATTTGCTATCAGCGTGCCTAATGCTCAGGTGACCAGAAGCGCAAGTAGAACGCTGTCACTAGGAAGGAAGTTGGATTCACGTAGAATGGGGGACCAATGGAGCCAAATTAATGTGTGTTTAATGGGAGTGTCATTTTGTTGCACTAGCTCTCGGATGAATTGTGACGTTATTTTTGAAACTGCGTGGAATATCTCTTAATGATGCGCAGTTAAGATGTGTTGATGGTTTAGTATCATCCTTAGTACGGTAGCCAGATTCACTGAGACTTCTTGTGACGCAGGAGTTTAAATGGGTTGGCATCTTTTCGTTCTAGAAAAGAACTTTGTGGTTACATTGACTGCAGTAAATTTGAGTAGGACTGGTAAAAAGAACTTATTTGAGGTACAATTAATACTTTCAGTGAATCCACATCTATTGCTTGCAAGTCATGGTTTTGAAGGACGTTTGCACACGAGTCGATGCAATTTATTTATGGTAACGGTAAAATTTTGGTTGAAACTTTTGCACTAGTCATGTCCCCCATCTTTGCTTATTTTCTAACCATCTGTTGAAGTCACTTGCCTGCCAATTTAACAGAAATTTCGTGACAATTGCTCTACCATGAATTCGAATTCATTTTGTTGTCGATGGTGATCTAGACTTCACATAAAATGGTGCCACTTCTTTGTAGCCTCGAATTCAGTAATTAGTGCTAAGGCACCGAGGTGTTGGGGCTGTCTGTATCTCGCATGCAAGTCGAGAACCACAAGGCTCAATTTTTCGATCCTATTGGATAGAATTAGGCCAGTTATGTACATGGGTTTTTTTAATTTCTTCTTTTCTTGGCGACTTTTTTTCAGCAGCATTGGGAGTCCACTTTATCCTTCCTTCTGTCTCTCGATTAACAGCTTTCCCATCTGCAAAACTGCTAAATTTAGTCAGTTATCGCTTCTTCTGTTAATGATATCCTTTTTTGTGTGAGACACTGATCTGTGTACCTGAAGAATATCAGCACATTTCCACTTATGCATCAACGCTTGTGGATAGTCTTGAATAAAGCGCTGAGTCTTCAGTTCACTGGCTCAGCGCTCATTGTATAGTCTATGAGCCCTGTCATTGTGCTGTTCATGATTATTTTGCAAATAAAATGTACTTTACATATACCTTTTACCACCAGTCTGTCATATAGGCTTTCATAAACTTCTATCAACTTTTCGAGAAAACAACCTAGTAGGGAGTACAAAGCGACTACGTGTGTGAATTCAGCTGTTCTTCTTCTGTATTCTGAGGGATATATTTCGCTTTTGACCAGTACCGTAGGCTTTTCTCAACACGTCTTTTCACCTACCCACGGATCGCTGCAACAACATGGAAAGGCCTAATTATTTAACGGACTGAAGGACTGCGCCTAGATGTACTTTTGGCTCAAAGGCATCGAAAAAGGCACTGGAACTGCAAGAAAGCTCCATTCGTGTTGCTGATAGAACTTCTCTTCGGCACAATTTCGGCTAGGTGCTCAATCCTCGGTCATTCACTTCAGTGCTCGTGGTCACCTCTGTAGGAGCGAGCCTGTTTGCAAGTTGTTTTCTCCTACCTCAAGGCCGTACTGGAAAATAGATCCAGATTTCATGACAGAATGGAGGCACTTCACTTAAGCCTCAATTGTACACTTAGGGACACTGTCTTTTTACGCTTTGGCATTATTTTCGAGGCGAATTCTTATCTGAGTATTTTGACTGCTTGACTCGATTGTCAAGAGTGTATAAATCACAAAGTTCTTCTAGGCCATACCCTCATAGATGGTACCTCATCGACATGGCTTGGAGACAATCGGCAGCAAAGGCAGATTGCATCTTTACTTGATATTTTTATGGCATCGCTGAAATTCAGCATTGAAATGCATCTGAATTAAGTATTAAACCTTGGTCATTGTAATGTATGTGTACCTTTTTTGACCCAGTTAGAGTAGAACTTTCTTGAAGCAGAAACAACTTTTCAATTGGTGGCATTGATAGATTCCATGTGCTCCTGACATGCTTTGGTCATATTGATGCAATTTTTTCTCGTTAATTGGGTCCACCTTTTGAGCAGATTGGGACCCTGTTTTCTTAACCGCGGCAGCGATTGCCCAGTGAACATTCTTGTGGCCCGAACTCCCTGTCTCCGTTACGTTTGTTTTAGCGTTGATTTGCCCTTTGTGAAGATGAAGGGGGCGATTCATCCTTTTCTATACCCGAATGTGTGCTGCATTACAGGTGGCTTTCTCGGCAGCGGAAAGCCAAGGTATTCCAACGACACTTCGCCTGAGTGATATGCTCACAAAGGACCGTCCTGATTGGAACCATGTAATGGCTTACATCGCCTCGATTTACAAGCACTTTGAGGCCATCCCTTAGTCCCCTCTGCCTGCTCCCTTCCCATGTCCTAATTCGCGATTGTACATCCACGTTCGACCTTCATCCCCCTGCATTTATATTACTTCTCAGTCCCAGTGTAACAGAACGCAAGCACTGTTTTATCACAACTAGTGTTTGAGATGAACGCGATAAAAGAAACGTAGGATTTTCACTGTCGACAATCACATTCACATTCGTGCACACCTGCTCCGACTTTCCACCTTCCTCCTCTTGTGTGTGAAATGCATCAAGCGGAGTTATTGTTTTTTTTAGTGTTGCAACACACTCACATAACTTGAGATATAAATGAATTATTTCTTCTACCGTGATAGCTGATTTACCCCCGGCCATGCATGCTCCGAGTTGCCGTTTCAGCTTTGTAATACATGCAAATCTAGAAGTTACATAATTGCAGGCATGCGGAAGGATTGCACGACGAGTGGTGGGTGCGGCAGAATGAGGGGATATTGAAACCGCCTATATTTTTTGGCAACTGCTTCGGCCACGTCTCTGCGGCTTTCCGTGTGCGCAAATCACTGACTTGGGTCGTGCAGATGTTTCACAGGTCCCGGGGATCCCGGAGAAGCATATGGGTATTTTATCGTCTCGAGGTCTAGTAAGTAGGACAAGGTCCGTTCAAAAGAATGGGAAAATTTTATTTGGTGAAGGACATGAGAAGAGCAATCATTTTCTGAGTTGCTAATTTTAGCGGTGTCCTCGGTTGTACCGAATATGATTAATGGAGTCTTATTTGATGCCATTCTGAGATTATTTCGCTTTAGAATGGTGTTACCTACTCGCTGAATAGATTACTTTTATACTTTGCCATAATTCTTTCCTGTCGGAAAACTGACATTCTTGATATGACGCAGGTAGCATTGAATCAAAGATCTCATGAGTTACGTACGCCAATCACATCTGGCTTCCATCTATAATGAAATTTGTGCTTCATATGGCGGTTCCCATCTTCGCATCGTATTCTAAAGTGGCTTTCAAGTGAATTTTCTCAGTAATACTCTAATTTAGTTTCATTGTCGTGAATAAATTCACCACAAAGTAGATGGAGACAAAAGCAATAATATAGGCGAATCACACAAAGACTTCAACTTTTTAGTGTTAGAGGGAGAGGTAAGTGTATATTAAGAAGCAGGAGTCCTACAAAGCCGGTGTAGAGGAATCTTCTCTTTCCCACCTCTTCCACCCCTGCTATTAGAAGGCTGGGTGTTACGGGACATCCTTTATTATGATAGAGTCAGAAAAGCATGATAGGCGAGTATCTATGACGAGAGTGTCTAACCTCTGGGAGGAACCGTGCCCGTCCACGACCAGGTTAAAATTGCCCTTCCGCCTCACACCCACCCAGTACTCTAAACAACAAGGTAAAATGGTTGGTGAGAAGTGGAAATGACATCCCTGTGGGGCATCACGCCACACTTTGCCCCTCATGAATATTTCTGAGTTTAGCTACGACGACTGAAGTTGTTCGGATGCTCATCGATGGAGAATCATCGCAATAAGCCTGAAGTACGGTCTGAAGACCTGGGGACGTGTTTTCGATGCGATGAAGGCGAGTGGATGGGTTTCGGTTAATAAACTAAACTCAAATTGTATAACCTTTTGAATTGAGGAAAAAGCGTTCTCTCTTTCCAAAAAGATTTTTATTCAAAATAAAGCAATCCTTTCACCAAGTATTGCCACATTATGGCCATGCCCTCGTGCTTCTGATAGGAAGCATGAACTGAAACGCTCGATGTACAGAAGGGGACTCGCTTCAACTGGAGTCTCATCAGCTTCTCCATTGTTGTTTAATACGTTGGTTGTTTGTTTAACCAACAGATTTAGTAGAAGGGCTACTTTGTGTCTCTACTATTTCACTTTCGAAGGGTAGGCTGATCTCCGGGGCATGCCAGCGGCTCCAAGCCCTACCGTATGGGGAAAGTGCATAATCTCCCCAGGAATTGCACAGTCTACCATCTTTGGAAAAGTCTTGAAGCTCTACAGTATAGCTTGTGTAACCTGATTTTGCAACGATTGATTGTCCACATTATCATGGCCATCATGAATAGATTGTTTACAACCATGATGCAAACGCAGACCGATCCTGTATCTTACCGACCACTTAATACAAGCAATATAAAAGGACTTCTAGAAAAGACTTCCTTAGTTATTTACTTGATGTCAGTGGATAATAGCTCACTTATTTATTTAGGTATCACGTTTGATTACTCCTGATAGCCACAAATCAGTCGTAGCTTTATTTATACGTAATTTTGACTATAGAGACCCTTCCGCTCCTACAGATTGATTACGCCAACATCTCGGTGGCGTGAGTGGCATAGTTCGCTATCACACTGGACGGGAACGCAGGGCGATGCAACGACAATGGTAGAGCGAGTGTGTAATGGGCAGGTCTCGTAAGGTGGCAGATTCGAAGTTCAGTGATGAATCACCGTATGGCTCTGCACTAGAAAATCCTGCGCAAATAACCATCTCCTCAACAATGCATGGTAAAGAAGCTGAGAACTACTTCGTTGAACTGAGGCATGCCCGATGTGTTGGTAATCAAGGTAACTGGGGCACTTGGAAATCATACTACACACTTAGTGATGTCGATTCCAAAAAGAAATGTCCTTTCGCCCAAATTTAGGCGCCAAACGCCATCGATTGCTCCACCCATCTACTAGACTGAGCGTATCTGTTTACAACTCAACCAGCCCATCTGTGGCATGATTTGGTGCTTGTCATGAGCTGGTAAAGAGCACATGACACTCGTGGCTCAGGTAAGGAAGGTTCGATGTGTATGCTGTGGGAAATACCTCTCACAAACAAGATACAAGAAGTTAAAGCAATAAAAATTTGCGATTTAAATTTACGGACGAAGTTGGACGCATTGCTTCAACTTCACAAAAACCGCGCCTCTTGAATGCGCAAAGAAACAAATAAAGTAACAAAAAACTTCGCCTAGCGCTTTATAACATAAAACTAACTTCGATCCAGATAGATTTTTTCGTGTTTTCGCGAGGCCACTATCACACTAGAATACAAGCGTAATTTAAATGATGTTTCGTCTTTAAATTAAACCAGTCCCATTGCTGCACAGGTTCACGCTAGAGGATGGTTGTTATTGCCCTTAAAGGATATTGCCGCCTCATTAGTCAATCAAATTGCGAATTGGGCACATCCGTGTGACTCATTGGGATGGCGCCTAAACAAAATTCTGACATCAAATCATGAATCGAACAGAAGTATACCCTATCAAATAGTTAAAACACTAAAAGTGGAATTTATAAAGAATGCAATTGAGCTAAAACCTGACATCTGAACAAGGCTCTCTGGGCATAAGTGTAATGCGTCGGTTGTTTACCTCTCGCTTTCGGTTAAGGAGTTAACTGGTTGCTCCACCATTGTACCCATGCCAGGCGGTACGTCCTCTGGGCCATGCCGGTGGTCCTCCAGCGTTTCTGTACTACTTTTCCAGGGTAGTCTTGAGGAGCTACATTAATGAAAACAAGAAGGAAAAGTGATCCTAATTTCTGTAGCTAAGTGAAGGACTTTAGCAAGGCGCAAGAAGTGCATTCATCACGGATGAGAGAGTCGGTGAAGACCCCCAACGGCAACTACCCCATTGCCGTGGTCTGTAGGAAGGCTATTAACAACTAGCCATGATCCACCCGTAAAAGTTTATTGGGGAATAGTCCAGGATATCCGTAAAAAGGTATCAATTAAGTAACACGGAATACCTACTCCACCTCTTTTGTAAGCAGGGAGAACCGTTTGTGGTAGGCGAAATCTAAAAGTACTGCATCAGAGTAATCCCTCAAAAAATTTTCGCCTTGCTGAATAAGCTGTGATTGCTGTTGCAATCGATCATTTTAACTTCACTGGCAAAAAATAGCCCGGACTCGAAATTGCTAACAAAAGAACAATTTTCCTGTGAACGAGGCAAGCAGATGGAACGGATGGATATAAACGGAAAAAATTATTTCTTCGCCATACATACGACAATGTGAGTCCCATATTTCTGCTAGAATGCATGCATTAACATTATGCAAATGACGCAAATCACCACAGACCAGGCTAGAAGTAATGGCGAATACATTTGGCAAGTAGCATCCACGTGAGAACCTCGATATTTCACATGGGAGGGCTGGGGGCTATGGGTATGATTGGGGTTCGATAGACCCAGACGTAAGTACAACACGCGGCAATCTAAGAGGCAGTGGAGTTAGATGTGAAAATAAACTATAGAAGGTGGTAGTCAACACAAAATAATGAGGCATATTTTTGATTTAATGCATTGGATTTATTCGCGAAATTGAGTGGTCTGATTTCACTCGTGAAAATTATTCACCGCACCTTAAGCATACCCTGTGTAGATCCAAAATAACTAATTAGCAAATTCCGACTGAACCGCGGCTGGAGAGAAAATGTGGTGATGGTAATGTAGTTACCTTTCAAGGAACGGGAGTAAAGTGGAGCGGTAGGCAAACCTTCCGTAATTCGTCCCTCTACTGATAAACTTTCAGCAGTATTTTGTTTACAACACAGCTGTACCTTTGCCAAGGCGCCCACTTTGCACAGGCCAATCAAATCAAAGTATTTAATAACTCGTTTTAAAATGCAAAATAAATTAGAATGGCGACGCGTCTCGTTGCTTAGATTCCACAAGCCAAAGCAACTATCAACTTTCTGGCAAATGGCCAATCAGTGGATTTTATCGACCAAAGGGACGGGAAGGCGCACATGCACACCAAGGAACCAATGAAATTCATAGCTTATTGACAGTCTAAATTTTAGATACAGCATGATTCATTGTTTTAATCCATAGGAAGCACTTTCATATCAGCTATTCAATTTTCTTCCGATTGTACTTTTAAAAAGTATTGTTGTTTTTTCAAATTAAGTACTTTTAGTTTTTGTTATTGCTGATACCATCACCAAGAGTGGCAGGTGGATATGGCATACCCCGATTTTGGCTGTCTATGAGGTTTTTATCCCATCCCTTAAAGGCACAGCCACGCTGATTGCATCACAGGCCTACCTTGGGTGAAATAAGAAACCAATATGCCTTTTGCGGTAGGAGGATTGTTGTGAAACAAAGGCAGGCTTTTAGACGCCATCCCATTGGATTTACCCAATCGGGTTCTTTGTCCCGCCGGTCCGTTTCAAGTGACTGATACGTTCCTCCCCATTGCAATGACTTTTAACTCACGATCATCCACTTTGCATTGCAATAAGGCAAATGGTATGGATCTTCTCGTCGCTATGCGTCCAGCAACTATGCTGCGACTAAATTCAAATAATAGCAGTATTTTTTATTCACCTATGATTTTATAAAAAAGTGTACCGATCGTTATTCACAGACAACAAGCACTTGATATTAGTACTTAAACTGGTGAGAGCTGTCGAATGACAGGCACACGAAGGCTGCTGAAGTCAAAATTGGACTTTTTTCGTTTTGCAGCAAATAAGAGCTCTCTTGGAGCAATGTAAACTCTCCATTCGTTCTTTAATGTAGCCTCCTGCTTCACTTGTCCTATCTCTCTACGACGCTGCAAGAGATGACGGTTCGAATGGGGGACGTGTGTCGGGCTGGGATTCTCACGCCTCAGGCGCACGGCCTGCTCCAAATCCTTCACATGCTATTTACTGCATGAATGCAAAGACATTGTTGGTTGTCACTTCAATTAAGCCTGCAGGTTGACCCAAGTAGGAGACATGAGGAGGCACAAGTGCGCACAATTTCGGCACGGTAACCCTTCCTCATGAGCTCACCGCACACTTTACTTGTACTGGGACACTCAAAGCGTGATGGCTTAAAGACAGGCGACGAAGTCTTTCAATCATGGCACAGCGCGACACGGCGCAATCAGACACAAATCTGTCCATTGGATATGTGCGGCAGAAACGAACGAGTGTCAAGACAAGTGTGACGCGTTGTGGAAGTGACCTATTCGGAAGACAAGCTTCATACAAGAGAAACAACTCAGTTCGAACCTGGAGACCCTGACCGACTGAGAGAGATGATCAGGGATAAGTTTGTACTCTTACCTACTGAATGCTACACGAAGCGACAACCAATGGAACCGTTCCTCTTTCGCCACAGTTTATTGCTGACGAGGATTGAAATCTTGTATGCGTTAGGCTGGTAGATTAAGGGATGGCTTCTAGTGAAATACTGTAGGGATAATGGAGCGTCATAGAAATGGCGAGCTTCCAGTATTGGCCCTAAAGCCATGACTTTCTACGAAGTCGAAGCATTCAACAGTGATATCTCAGGCTATTTCGACCATTAGACAGTAGACCAAAATTCCCCAAGAAAAATTTACTCAGCTTGCTAAGGTATGCGCATATGGCAGACCTGTCGAAAGTACTGCAAAATAAAGCGGTGAGTTGCACACATCATGCCTGTCGTCGCCATCACACGTAGATGGTGTTTTAATGTTACTGTTTCAGTATGGGTCACAGTTAACGTTGCCTATTCTTTTTCATTTTATGGCAGCAATTTGCACAAAAAATCTATTGAAAACAGACTGGCTGAGTCAAAAACGCAGTCGAATTTCATTGACCTGCACTGTTTTGGCACATTTCCTAGGATTTTTGGGAACGGTATATTATTGGCGGCATAAAGCGACCCGAACCAAATGAAAAAAAAATATCGAATTCAAGGCTAGAACCTCAACGTCACAGGAGAAGCCATGTGCTGCAGGTAGTTTGGTCTTTTGAAGACTGACGACAGTACGTCGGAGACAAGATTGTGATCATTACCATTCCTGGCCCATGTCGCAATAACCAAAGTGTGGGAGTGCACGACTGAGTGGACCTCTCAGTCTATGATTCAGCCTTCCCATTTGGTGCGGGTCATCCGGCCTTACCCACACGCCCTTGTCCCCCCTATAGGCCAATGGTAATGGCATGCTGCATTACATCCTCAGAGGTGATTTTGATGCCCCACTTTAATCATCGTGCTGCTTCATTACGTGTCAATCATACCCATAGCTCCCCAATCCTTATGCATATCAACAACAAAAAGGTCTTACTACAACCTCAGAGACGAATCAAGCGCCATAGGAAGGTAGGATTGCAGCTGTATTCCTGAAGAATGATCCTGTTGTCACAATTACAAAAGTTAAATAGAAAATGGGGGATTAAACTGACGAGGAGAGTAGAGTGGGCGGGGAGAAGGCAGTGATTACTAAAGTAAGGTCACTTGAACGGAAGCGAATTCCGGGGGATTGAGGATATCCTTTGCGCTTTGGATGAGCCTCAGCTCGTATCGGTCAGACTTTTGAAGCATATTGGTGGGATCTAGTAGGTGTAGAAAGCATTGCGGTAGAGCTGCACTTGTTTTAAATAAATATAAGAGTTTTACGATGGTGACGTGAATTTCTGTCCCTGCCACCATGCAACCAGACTCCCAGCTTGCAACAGCGCTACTTTCAGAAGCTACTGAGGCACCATACTAGCAGCGGCACTGACAGTTCCACCATTTGAAATTTCGGACTTCGTTGGCTGTCGGCTACCTCTAAGCCCTGCAGAAACAGGTTTTCCGAATCTATAGTGACTCACAACGGGAAGGTCATCAAATTCTAGCAAATCCTCAAAGGCTAGCAACGGAGCCGCACCATATTTGATCGTAATCTATGACCAAAGCAGTCAATATACATAGAGAAATTATATCAAAAAAAGATCAGACTAGAAATTTTCATATCTATGACAAGTTACTAGTGGCCTACCAGAGTTGAGGTTTTCAGCATATTCCAACGTTCGTTTGAGAACAGCGTGCATTGTACACTGAATCTTATAGAGCGCCTTCTACAAAAGAAAAATAACTGAATATTTTTTGCGGTAAGGACAACGCCTGGGCAAAAAAGTCGGAGCAGCAGGTATTAGATCGTGATAAAGGGTGCCATTACGATCAACATGACTAGGTTTTATTGTGCAAACGGGAAGTGATATTAACACCGCCGTAGCACCATGACACAGAAGAAACCACAAGCCAATTTGACACATTACTTTTTAGACTAACAAAATTAAGAAATGTCATCTTTTTCTTTTTTCTAACTATTATCAAGCTTATGAGGCCAGTTGAGTCGAATCAAAGCGTCGAAGGTTTACAAGTAGTTAACGTATTGGCGAGATTATTTAAAGCTAACAAAAGAGTCTAACCAGAACGTACCGCCATGTCAAGGTTGCCATTGTTCTTTTCAAAGTATATCAGCGTCAGACTGCTAAACAAATCACCAGTACCAAAGAAAGTGGCCTCCAATTTGGGAAATAGAGCGCGAACACGTTGAGCTAAAATAGAAAAGGAATGGAGAGTTACTCCCATTAAAACACAAACAGAAAAATGAGCCATCATAGAGAATGCTTTGCCTTTTTGACCCAAGTCCCCACTGAACTTGCCACATTTCCTCAATTCAGCAAGATCTGGACGGTAGCTAATATAAGTAGCAAGCTGCTTGAGACCCTGTTCGTCCTCGAAGAATAGTTCAGTGCTACTAAGAATGATAGTAGGAATGCCATGGGTCGAATGAAGCAGATTAATACAGTGGAATGCAGAGTCTTCATCAGTAATTTTGCATCCGGTTAGGAGCCTGTATGAGATAAACGTGTATCTTTTAAAACTCACTCAGCTTCAAACTGATTAGGCAACAAAATGTCGGCAATCGGCAGTATTTTCTCTCTGTAAATTGGAACCAATTCTTCTGGTACGTACTAAAAAGTGGGGAATCTGAAGCCTATTCACTTACGATATGACCATTGTCACCAATAACAGGATCACAATCTAGAGAATAAGGTAAACCAAAAGAAACATACAGAATCTACAAGATGGATTATCTGACTTGGTTTCCACAGCAATTCCAGCCAGTTGTATGAGGAAATCTGGGTCACCAACGTATCCCGTAAGTAGAGCATCATAATTTGCAGACCCGTTCTGTCTCAATGAATCATATATGGAGTCCAAATGTTTCCGAGTCAAAACTTGTCCACTACAGTGGATATACTCTGAAGGATATTAAAATGAAAAAAAGGACTACGGGTATGGCAGGACAATTGGACAGAATTTATGTTGTCGACTTCGTAATTATGAAGCTATTCAAAAGGGTGAATTGAGCTGCGATGAGAACAAACCTGTAGAGGGAAAACAGCGCTTTTATTTCCAACATATCCATGGACGACATGGCTCTGTACGGATAAGACTCGTTTCGACTCCATACAGGCAACGCTACGAAGCACACCGTAACAGACCTGCGTGTTTGTATTACCACCCACAAACGCTCCTTAGTGTGTTCTATACATCCGACTAAACAAGGCGAATCGCAAACTTATCTTCGCTGCAATAATAAATAAATCAAGTCAACAAAAATGTGCGACTTTTTAAAACGCATGCAAACATTTATAAGAGACCCATGCTCACCCTTAAAATACAGGTATGCTGGATGCTTATTTTAGATGCTCATTTATTCCACTGAGTTATTTGAAACTGAATGGAATAGTTCGGGTAAAAGTATGCATGATGTGTCTGCTCGGATGTGCACGAAGGTAACAAAAAGTCAAACCATTTAGCAATACATTAACTATTTGTTCAGCTCTTCATTCATGTTTGATCGCACCTGACCTGCTGAGCAATATGGCCCGCGAGCCTTGCCAGTAGTCGTCCAGTCCTTCTGTATGTTGACCACGCACTTTCTGCACTTAATGGTATACATTGGTTGTTTAACTCTCAAATCAGGTAATGTGCCACTTTTTTGTCTTGGACATTGGACCATCGCTGAGTGGGCTGGACGCTGAGACATGCCAGTAGCTCCAGCCCCTTCTACACTTCAAAGGCATGTATTCTGTCTGAGTTTTGTGACTTCTCTCACCTGCGAGGAAGCCCTGGAGCGCTGTGGCTTTATCTCCGCGATTGGCATAACTTAGTCAATCCCTAATAAAAGGTTAAGTTTTAATTTCTCGAGAATTTTGGTCTACAACCCTCCCAGTACTATGTTTGTGTAAATTACTTTCCGCGTTTCTTTCTTCTGAATTGAGGAGATTAAAGACGGAGTCGGAAGGAGTAGGCAAACAATGTATTGCTGAAATTACAACCAAAAAATTGTGTTTAAATTCCGATAGCCTCTAGCTCTACCCTATGCTTAATAGTTATACTCTGCCCGAGTATTATGTCTTCTTTCATTTTTAGGGAAGTTTTACGGTACCTTTATTGTACCCATACAATATTACTTAGTCACAATTTGCTTAGAATAATCATTACATTACTGCTAAAATTTTGTGACAAAATTATACTAGCCTGTAATAGCCAGCACTACACCCTTTTATACAACTTTGCTTGATATGATGGTTTAGAGCTTATGTTGTTCATACTGCAGCCAGCGCTGCTTATGATGCGCTAATTTATTCCACCTGTTAGTCCACTACCGCATGGGTTGTTGTTAGCATTGTCTAGTAGTGTCTTCAGCTGGTAATTTGAGTATCTTCAGAAAAGTAAAGTGTCTGTACTTTCCGTGCCATTTATGTAAGTCTTTTAAAATACATAGGGTTACGTAGTTTCTAAAGAATTCATCGTTGCGGGGTAGCATTTGTATTGCAGAAAATGCCCAAGTTGGAGAAGCGGGCCTCACGCCGCTGCTCCCGGCCTGTACAAAAGCGGCCTCGTTTAGATGAAACTGTCGGTTCGAACGATCTCCAGCCCTCCTACAGCGACCAGGAGGCTAGCAACGACAGTTTTGCCACCACTACCATGGATACTAATTTTGACGACGACGAGGATTACGAGGAGATGGAAGAGGCGGATGAGGAGCGAGTTATTTCTCGCACTTCCATTGGCACCGCTACGCAGGGGAGCGGTGCCACCACTGTCACACCGACGCCTCGTGACGAGTTCGGTGCTAAGGACCTCCGTGCACTCCTAACTCTTCGTTCTGATCACCCTACCCGTCCACTTTGGGTTGGTCCAGACGGTCACATTTTTCTCGAAACTTTTGGTCCCCTTGCCAGCAAGGCGCAGGACTTCCTAATTGCCATTTCTGAACCCGTCTGCCGTCCAGAACACATCCACGAGTACAAGTTGACTTCCTACTCCCTCTATGCTGCGGTCTCTGTCGGTCTTCGCACCAGCGAGATCATCGGCTGCCTCCGACGCCTCTGTAAAACCGATCTTCCTCCGGGTATAATAGCCTATATTCGCTCCTGTACCCTCTCCTACGGCAAGGCGAAGTTAGTTCTCCGAGGTGGACACTTCTACGTGGAGAGTAATCAGCGCGCCTTTCTTAAGAAACTCGCTGCGGATCCGGTGATCAAGGAGTGCTTGGTGAATGCTCCCACCGCTGAGGGTCTCTCTGAGGTGACATTACACAAGTTTGATACCCCCGACACCGTTCTCGCTCTCGGTGTAGAGACGAAAGATGCCTCTAGGAATGCCTCCTCTGTTGATGGCGCAGGGGAGGTGCAGAACTCCGTTTCGGATGGAGGTTTAAAGGATATTCTGAGGCTCTACGCTGCCATTGATGCGGAAGAGGAGGAGGTGGAAGGAATGGAGACGATGCCAGTGAGCGCGGAGATGCGGGAAGAAGAGGATTCTAATGGTGATCCCGACGCATTGGATATCGAAAAGTTGGGTATTGAGGGTGCGGCAGGAGACAAAGAAGGAGAAGATGAGGACGATGACGAAGATGCCGCCAAAGGTATAGTTGGAGAGAAAGAAGGAGAAGGGAATGGAAGACTGAAGTCCTTTGAGACGGTGGCGATTGAGGTGCAGCAGAATGAAATTGAACGACTACAGCGGAGGTGTGTGGAGCTGGAGGTGCCGTTGCTGGCTGAGTATGACTTTCGGCAGGATAAGTTGAATAAGGATATGAGTGTGGATCTTAGAGCGAGCACTACTCTGCGACCCTATCAGGAGAAGAGCCTCCGGAAAATGTTTGGTAATGGACGTGCGCGCTCTGGAGTCATCGTACTACCTTGTGGTGCGGGGAAGACACTTGTGAGTTGCTGGTTTTAGATTTCCATTCTATGATAAAACTACTGGATCCCATTCTTTAAGTTGTTATTCCATCTTCCATGCCTGTTTTTGGTCGAACTCTCGAGGTGCAGTATCGATATCTTTTTGTAGGGTTTTCATTGTTTTGATGGAATTGTCTTCGATTTTATTTAAGGGGCTTTGGTTCGGCATATTTTTGGTCTGGCTCGCATTTACCAAAACGGTTCTGCGCTTTTCAATTAGACTTATGGGCCACCAATGCTCATCAGCGATTTACGTTGTTTAAGTTTGTATTTCTAATCACCGTAATTGTACCGTAAGCACCTATTGACTGCCCATTATGGTCGACGTGGAAGAGCACTGTTACCGGTTTCCGCATGTTTATAAAAAGTTGTTCACAGAGTTGTTCTGAATGGGATATGGAAAGGAATTTTTTCATATCTCCGATGAAGCGTTTCACGAGTATCCGGGGCATCTTTGACAGTAAATTCTCGTGTTATGCGCACTTTTTCCGATGCTTTTTGATGATAATATTAATGCCAACAGCTAACGTTATTAGCCGTTCCATTTCTTACATTAATGTTTCCAGCAGTTGGAATGCCTTCTAATGCTCCTATGTTTTCTTACGGATTTCAAAATATTTAAGTCAGTTTTTTTGCCTTATCTGACGCTCAATTATTCTACGGTTAGGAAATCGTTTTTCCAGTCGATTTATAAACATGCTACGGAGTCAAATAATTTGACCTTTCGAAAGTGCTTTTCGTTCTTAAATCAAAACTAGGAATCTGTTAGGAACGTGAAGCTTTGGAATTTTTATTTTGTAGGACTTAACTGGTTTTTCGTAACGCGCCTATTACAACTTGTCCACATTTTTTCCAGTAAAAAGAACGTTAATTTGGCTTCTTTTGAAATCATTCATCGATAACCCTACCTGGCGTCTCTGTAAGCATCCCATCCTACGGCGATCACGTTACCCACTCTTTCTGTCAATTCCTTAGTCCTCTTGTTCTTTTTGCATGAGTGAGAGTTGTTCCCGAAGTCTGAATTGATGTTTTATGACGTTAACCTTGGAACGCGTGTATGCATTCTGCCTTCCTCTCCTCCACGGGACGCGGCCCAATGACTCGCAAGTGATGTTTTAGTGCTTTGTTGATGTGACGGATTATTCACTGTCTGCCTTTTCTCGGCCAAATTCCTTCCCCCATGCCTAAATGTATTGCCTTACCATCCCTTTTCTGCTAACAACAAGGGTCTAGTCACATGACTTGTTTATGAATGGCCCTCTATCGTGTCCTTACAAGCTATAACCTCATTGTTCGCTTACAGTGAACGCAGAGGATTGTTTTTGCGTCCCTCTACTGCGAACGCATAGTGGTCTTGATATGACCTTTTAAGATCAAGTGCCTCGCTTAGCTTCCCCATGTATGGCACATCTTTCTCGACTTCAAAATGAAGACAGTTTATGCTTTTCTTTTTTTGGACGTGGTTGATTTTACTGGTCTCCGTGAATGTTTTCTACCAGAGTTAGTGCCGTTATTGAGTTTCTGCTTTCAATTTTAGATGTCTCGTTCTATGGAATCACGAGGAGCTATATTTTTTTTTCATTTACTAATACCCACTGCTTCATCACTAGCCTTTTTCCTCCTAGAAGTGCTTTTTTCTTATGTTGAAATAGTCTCTTACCGTAATCTTGTAAAGTAGAACCGCACTCAACCTCAACTTTCTTTCCGTTTTTCGCCTTGGCCGCTCTCTGTGGTGCAGGTGGGTGTGACAGCGGCATGCACGGTACGCAAGCCGACACTATGCCTGTGCACTAGTGGAGTGGCAGTGGAGCAGTGGCGCAGCCAATTCAAGCTCTGGTCTACCGCAGAGGACAGTCAAATTCTCCGATTCACTTCTGACGCCCGCGACCGTCCCTCGCCGAGTACGTGCATCTGCATCTCTACCTACTCCATGATCGCCTTCTCCGGCAAGCGCTCATACGAGGCTGAGCGCCTCATGGAATGGATCAAAGGCCAGGAGTGGGGCCTCATGGTCCTCGACGAAGTATGTGATTCTCATTATTTGTTCATTTTAATTTTTTTTCTCCCCCAATCTTACCCTTCACATTTTTTGCTTTCCTGCTTCCTCAGTTACTCGGTCGTCTTCTAATCGTTTCTCCCATTCGCCTGTTTTTAAATTCAGCCAAAGATTCTTAAAATGATTGTGCGTCCAAAAAACATGACCACGTGAGATGAAAAGTAACACTAGATTTTTATAGGCGAATATTTTTTTGACGTTTTTGTAGTGCAACTTGCTTTGAGATGGAAATAAATTCACAAACTGCTTTGCAAGAAGATGAATTTTGTCCACATTTATTATTATCATTATTTCACTCGAGCAATGAAGGTAATGAGGAAATTTTTTTGCTGATGTTAAAAGTGGTGAGCTTGCATAGCAAAGGAAGGTTATCGCTTAGAAAGTGATAAGTTCCTCGGGGAATAAATCGGTTTGCTGTTTTGAATTAGCACTTTCTTTGCTTTTTTGTCAGTGAACATCAATTCCCTCGAAGCTCAGGTTTAAGTTCAGTTGCTTCCAAAATACACTTTGGCCCCCTGTGACCTTTCCTTTGTGGTTGTTGTCCAAAAAAAATTGTCTCTTGTGTCAGGTGCACACAATTCCAGCAAGGATGTTCCGTCGTGTTCTCACTATGGTGCAGGCGCACTGCAAGCTTGGTCTCACCGCCACTCTAGTGCGCGAGGACGATAAAATCACCGATCTTAACTTTCTAATCGGACCTAAAATCTACGAAGCCAATTGGCTGGAGTTGCAGAAACGCGGCTTCATCGCCAAGGTGCAATGCGCCGAGGTGTGGTGCCCCATGACTTCCGAGTTCTACCGCGAGTATCTTCAGGTTTGCAACAGAAATAAAACTAGCTACTTACAGATTGACAGTGACACTGATTCATGTATCATCATTTTGCAGATGAAGAGCATGAAAAAACAGTTGTTGGCGGTGATGAACCCGAACAAATTCCGCGCCTGTGAATTTCTCATAAGGTACCATGAGAGACGGAATGACAAGATAATTGTTTTCTCCGATAACGTCTTCGCACTAAAGTATTATGCCAAGAAGATGGGTCGTCCGTACCTTTATGGCCCGACTAGTCAAAGTGAAAGAATGCAGATCCTGCAGAACTTCCAATATAACCTGAATGTAAGTTTGGGATCGACTTTCTGGTCACGTTTGGACTATGTCTTTGTTGCGAACGATTTACAGTCTGTAAAGCCTGGGATCACTACTTAATCAGGATCTGCCTTATGCTAATATTGAAACCGGTTAGCGTTTTTGATGTGTCATCAGTGGGAATATTCTGGAAGGTGATTCCTTTGCACGTAGGTGCTTGCAAAATGTAGGAGCTGGAGAGTTTTCAGAGCGCGTATCTTGGCCTTCCGTTTATTCGAAGATTAAAATCCTTAAAATCTCTTTCAATTACAAACTCATTGAGTAAATATTTAATGACAACCTTCACTTGTTTGCTACTGGCGTTTCTAACCAGTGAGCTTTTGAAGGAAAGTAGCCTATTGCCATCTTCGTTTTAAATCGTTTGTCTGATTTCCCTTCTATAAAGGTTGTGCAACCTTCGTAAAGATATTTTATTGCTGAATACTGTCTAAATTTCCATATTTCCATTGCTCCACAAGGCGTGTAATCATAAGAGTAGGCTCATTTTAAACATGTAGAAACGATGAAGGCTGGTCGGTTTTGAGTGAGGTCCACAAGGAATGCCTTTGACGGCCAACTAATCATCAGGTTAGCTTTTCGTCCCGACTTTCCTGGTACAGGTGCCGGCGATATTTGTCTCCAAAGTGGCAGACAACTCGTTTGACCTGCCGGAGGCCACAGTGCTCATCCAGATCAGCATGCATGGTGGCAGCCGAAGGCAGGAGGCGCAGCGTCTAGGTCGCATCCTCCGCGCCAAGCGAGGTATGGACGCCGAGGCATACAATGCCTTCTTCTACTCTCTTGTCTCTCAGGACACCATGGAGATGCAGTACGCTCTCAAACGACAGCGATTTCTCGTCAATCAGGGCTATGCGTACAAGGTTTGTATGAATCGAAATGACAGATTTTCTCCCTACGGGACTGGATCATCCTGTTGCTAACTTGCTTTTTTACCCTCTTCAGGTGATCACTCGACTTGCAGGGATGGAGAAGGAGAATCTGCGACTGGGGACAAAAGCAGAGCAAGCAGAGCTACTGCACCGCGTGCTAGCGAGCACGGACGAAGATGCAATGGAGGAGGCACTGCCGGTAGATCCGGATGGGTTTGGTAGTGGACGCACGGCGAAGGGTGGAAGGGGTGCGGGATTCGTGCGGCGGGCCGGACAGATGGCCTCTATCTCGGGTGCCGATGACGCTATTTACATGGATACCTCGTCAGCAGCCGCGGCCCGACGCGAAAGGGCGAAAGAGCGGCACCCGCTGTTCAGGCTATTCAGACGGTAATTTTTTGTGGTTATGTAAATAGGCCGATATATATTTGCGCCATCGATTGTGATGATGTTTTGTTTTCTTGTGGCATGGGGGCGGAAGGTGAGGGAGTTAAATCGAATAAGCAATTTGGGTTGCTGAATGTGTAGAAGTTAATGGGTTTATGACTTTTTTCTCAATTAGAAATTATGGGTGATTTGGATTTACCAGCGATAAATATGCCTGCAAATAGCTCTCTAATGGGGGCGCAGAAGGCTGTGGGCTTGAGGCACAGTCAATCAGTATTGCAGTTGGGATAGGTTCAGGCGTAAATTGAGTGCATGTTTAAATGTTGGGCATTGAGTCGCATCTCATGCACGATCTTCGATCAGCTGTCCAGGGAATCGTAAGGGTCGGTTTAAGTCGGATTCGAGGTTGTGGTACCTTACCCTAGCCTTCAAGCAAAGCGTTCAAATGAGGAGGGCAAAGTAATGGGGTCCCAGTGGACTTGGCAGTCAACCTGTACGATAGGTACGGCAGAATTTGATTTGAGGTAGAAGGCTGTGCAGTCGGCCTTGTTCAGCTTATACCTTCCCAGATCTTACTCCTCTTCACTCTTGAGAAATGTCAGCACAAGTGGTTGGTCAACACTCTATGAAGTAGTGATTTATCTATTCAATCATGGATCCCTTGGTTTTGTTCAATCACCACTTCCATGGATTCGTTCCATTTCAGTCAGTCTGTCATCTGCTGTTGGCTGTTGGAAGAGAATGTTGCCTCTGAAAACCGCATTAGTCCTCGTGTGTTTGAGGCGTTGAATAAGTCTTTACCACACTTAGATTAGCAATGAACTGCACTATAAATACATATTTACACTGCATTGAAGGATGATTCAGCTAGTGTACATAGAGTCAAAAAAGCTGTGCCCTCCTGATCTCCTGTTGTTCCAACCTTAGGGCTCTAAGGAAGTTGGCTCATAACCCGCGATAATGCATTGACATCCCACAGTAAAGTCCGCCTTTTGCAACTACCGTGATCCAATTTGGCAGAACTTTGCATTCCAACACCTCTTGCCTCGCAGAAAAGATGCAGCCAGGCAACTTTAAACAAGTGATGTAACTACACTAAGCAGCGATTAAAAGTGATTCTGAATGCTGCAGAAGGGGGCGGTAGCTTCATGGTGTTGAACCCACTAAAGAAGTCCGTCAATCTATGAATATATTTCTTACATTGGCTTTCTCCTCCATAATTTACAGTCTATAGTGTTGGTCTTCTCTAACGTCTGTCATATAAGGAACCAGATAAAGAAGGAATGAGCTGCTACGATAGTAAACGCTCAAACGTCGCATCGCGCACAGCTTTGGTCTTGGTCTAGCGTAGCTTAAGCACTATTGCTGTGACTACTAGTGGAGATGTCGCATTTTTCTTGAGAGAGATATCTCCATAAAATAGGCAATAGCATCCAATATGATAGCCACCTCTCCCTCTCCTCTCCCTCCCTGCCCCTGGCTGCCTTCAGAAGGACAGTGAAAGGTCATGCAATCAACAAAGCCAATAACGACAAGCAGCGTGATTTTCTGCGTCCTTGACCATTTGACACATCCCCTTTTTGCAACTGCTGTTGGAAATGGCGTAAGTGCTGCTTCTGATACTGCATTTAACAGACAAAGCATGACAACTAGGCTACGAATGGAGGAAGTATTTAAGCCATAGCTGAGCTTTCACTATGGGCTCTGTATTCTCAACTTTAGTTTCACTTTGTCGACTAATTAGCTGACTACCTCCGACGGGTAACATTAGTGAGTGATTGGTGCTCGTTGGGGACCGTTGGAATTATCTACTATGCACTGGAACCGTTTGCGGCTAGCTGCAAACATTTTGCCAAACATTTGAGGTCAATTTTTTGTCATGTGAAAATCGAATTTTGCAAAATGTGTGCAAACTTGTAAATAGTATTTGAAAAGGATGAAGAAGACCTTGGGATGCGTTTACAATCAGCGTCAAGTAGCTGTTGATCCAAAAAATCACCAATCACCCGAATTGGTCCGTAAGTTTTGATGCATTCAATAAAAGGGGTTGCGATGTTGGAAGCCCAAAACAGTAGCAAAAAGTTGATTGACCTGACTCGGTTCAAACCGTGCGTCAGAGAGCAGAAGTGACGCATCGGAGAAATTTGCATTGTCATTAAAGGCACCTCACACACCGTATGCAAATTGGAAGTGGGAGCAGTAAAGAGACCGAAGAGAGGTGGTTAAATACGGCAGCTATTTTTGGTCCTTGAAAGGCTTTATAGGCATGGGTAGTCTAAAATAACGTTTACGATGTTTCACAGGTCATGGTTAGCATTGCCCCACTGCATCTAGAGCACCGCAGTTAATCCCCTACTGTGAAACGCTAACCTCTTATGGTGATGTGTGAGTGAATACCTTAAAAATTCACTAGTCTAGGCCCAAATTTTTTTTAGAGATCAAACAGGTAACGTAGGTGAAATTGTTTGAAGCCAAACTTGATGATCTCTTGCAGTGGTGCGGTTGTGTGATTTCCAAAGCATTAGTGTTTGATGACGACCCAACAGAGGAGGAACGGGTTACACGAGTATGAGCTCACACACAACGGCCACAATTCACATTTCTTTCACGAGAACGATTAAGTAAAATGAACCCAAAATGTTGCCAAATGAACTCCCCTTACTTGTGTGGTTTTCTCGTTCTGCGGTGCTGCACAATCGCCGCAAAAAGCCACTGAGTTGCCAGACAACACGATCATCACTGGGTTCCAAGGTAGATTGACCATCACGGATCAGGCGCTTGACTGTTCCGATTTGGCACCAGCACCGTTTCAACCACTGTTTGAAGAACTGAAAATAGTGCCATTCTCAGGCTGAGGAAAGGCTCCTTTTATCCCTATATTCAAGTAGCCTCTTCGTCAGTAGCATCCCGATCTACTTATTATGCTCGAATCTCCGAAACATTTAGCCGGAAGGGGTGGTAGTAGTAGATTATTCAATCATTCCTTTCGTCAGTCGGGCTTGATTAATAATGCGGCTCAGACCGCATGGTAGAAAGGCAAATTTCAATTTTTCTTTGAAATTACCCTTTACCACATTTGACTGCCCGGAAGGCTTCCAAAGCTAATGAAATATAAAGCCTGGAAAAACCCTCTTCACTTTGCCATCGAGGTTGCAAGGTATCCCGATTACGTAGTATGCAATTGCCTTGTCTTAATTGAAAATAGTTATGCTTAGCCTTCCTACAGAAGGACTACCGATTCATGGTTCGAGAATGGAACTATCGTCGCTAAAGTATGGACATAAGATAGTAATTGGGACGTGGACGCCATTCAATTGACTGCTACATCACTAATGGAATGGCAACCTCAGTAGGGCTGACGGTCAGAGCAACTGAAGTTGGCATCACCGAATTGAGATGAGCTTAAAGTTTTTTAGTGGTCACAAGGGAATGTGCGCGAGTTGAGGCTTGGTGTGGATTTCTTGTTGGCACAAATACCTTAAAGACCATTCGGTGTTGCCTGCATGCACAGACCACCACTGCTGTCTATCATCTTGATTGGCCTGGGATAAGTAGGAAGGCTATTAGCGCGGGAGAGGCAGCACTTGGTACTTACTACTGCATGTAATATCATTGTTGTGGACACGCTACAGCCTACTTCGAAGGATATTGTCGAATAAGACTGAGAAAATCAACTCCTTGACACACTGTGAACACTTAAGCAGAGGCTTTCTTGGTCTCATTGTTTTGTCCGCCTACGTAGTGTCGCTGGCAAACCCATGTTATCATTATTGTAAAACAAATAAAGACACCAATATGCAGTTAAATGGCATTTTAATACGCCGAGAAGTTAATCATTGTGAAATAAAACAGGAATGTTTGGAGCCCATTACCATGAACAAGTACATGGCACACCTAGTCGAGAACCATCCATTCAGCTGTAAAAGGCCATCCAGCAGTGTGATTACTCGACATCATTTAATGCCTATCTACGTAGCGGAGCTAAGTGGTTTCGGAGATGTGTGCATGCTAATTTGGATGATGAAATTGAGCAAAACGTAATGGTTTGAATGATGCTGATGATCAATGACCAAGGTGCTGCTCTTGTGACCGCGCATAGCACGCATCAGGTAAGGAAACTGAAAACTTTCCAATTTAGGAGATAATAGCTCATAACCCGTCTAAGTCCACTTTAAGACGTAGGAAATGTGACGGGAAGGGTGTGAAAATGATTCATTCCACCAAGCACAAAATACTATTCGGTGCCATTGGAAACAATAAGTAACCCGACCAAGAAAATTGACGCGCGAGTTATCCCCTGCATATGTCATTGGATCAGGAAGTAGATATGAAGACTGTAAACAAGAAAGGATAGTTGGAAAACACAAAGACCAGGTGACCTGCGCGTTGTATCGTGAAGGTCGTCACGCGGTATGGTTTAAAGTACAACTAACTAAAGCGCTTCGAAATATTTCGGTCCAACCAAAGACCTAATAAGGTTGTTTCAAACCATTTTTTTATCATAAAAAGCATTTAAATAACCACAAAACTTGTGATGCGGCTCAAATGTAAGTAATTGAGTCCCTACCTGTAGACGCAGGTGCTTGACAAGTACTTTTCCGAGCCCATTTTAAGTCGGATTCGTATTAATTTTTTAAAATCATTCCATTTATCAAGGAATACTATTTACTAAAACTGGTTCTAATACGCTGCGTAGACGTTGATTACATAAATAAATACCAATTAGCTTCTATGCAATAAGTCGGTGCTTCTTGAGCGCCGAAAGTGCACCAGATTCAATTAAACCTTGAAGGACACTTACAACCGAAACGCGTCTACTTAATGCCAAAGACTGAATGAATTTGGTACACGTGTCTTCGTAAAACAATGCCCTAAAATGCGCTGGAGCCATCATTGTATGGCCTTATACACATTATTACGCTATCCTACACGTATGGCAAACCTGTTGGTAAACCACTGCTTGTGGTTGAAAAATCTACAAACTGTGAAGCAGTGATGTTCACAGATGGAGCCTCTAAAATGGTTCACCTGACAGCTGTCATCATCGACCTTGAAGCTGCTCAGGCGGTGGTACTCTGCAACCACCTTACCTGTTTTTATGTTGCACAGAATTATTTCAACTAAGTATGCTCATGTATTTTAAACACCAAGGTATTCGCAAAAGTATTAACTATGGAGATATATTCAACATGGGCCTTCGAAGCCAGTCAACACAGGAACGAGATCAGCAACAACAAAAGAATCATCATACACACCGAGACGACAAGGTGTTTTCCTCACAATTAGGGAGCCTATGCTCTGACAAGGAGGCAAAACAATGCCTTGAAAACTATGTATAGGGTGCAAAAAATGCTCACACCAATCAAAATGCCAATTTCATGACAATGAGTGCATTTCTGATGGGGCCCATTGTAATCGGTTGGCAGCAAAATACTTTATTCATTGGTTAGATAATGAGATGCAACTTTGACTTCGAGACCATAAGTAATCAGTATTTTCCAAAAGTCGAGAGCCTTTTTTTGCTATTTATTACGAGTGTGCAAATACGAGGGGCCTATTTATCATAAAAAATTATCTAGCCCTTAAGGCACATCATGTAACAGAAATAAAGAGGTGGAGCAAAAAGTTTGAACCCCTGTTGATGAATAGATAACATAATTAGTTTGGATCTCTGGTTAGAAAGTGCAGTAAAGCTGGTCATAAAAGACGGCATTTGGTTAGAACTGCCAATTGACCATGGGCACAAAGTAATGAAAGAAAAGTTATCACAGCCACTTTCCTTGCAGGAGGAGGAAAGCAGAAGGCAACTGACATTCGTGGCAGAGGCAGGCAAAAAGGTCACTATTGCACAATCTCCCTGCAATCGTGGATAGGTGCGTGCGCAAGCACGTACACGCAACTTATCCCCGCGATGTGATTGGTCACCCAATTGACCAATGAAGTGGCTGGGATCGGCACTCCGACATCGTGCGGTAGTGCATCGCTGGCGGCACATGGATGCCGCAGAATCAGGCGAACCTTTCAGAGTGACTTGCGTCTGCTAGATTTCCCCTTCATCCATTTGCTGGGACACGACAATTTCTGGATTTTTCTATGTGGCAGTAAGTAATTACCTCCTGCACATCTTTTATATTCATCACCTTTGCTTGCCTCATCGGTATTAAATATCGTACTTTAATCTTTCTTAAGACTTTATTCATGCACTAATAAATTGGCATATCAGTTTCTCCACCTTTTACCAAACAAGCTTAACTGAAAACACCTCGAACTACATCCCTTTGCTCTAACAAACTTTGAGGTGGGTAATGTGTGTCCACAAATCGGAAAGGGGTCGTGATTTCAAAATTGGTTTCAAAAATACCCTTTTATAACTAGTGCACTTCTACTAGTATCAATTTAAATAACCAGTTAAAAAGAACGTGAGAGAAATGTTATTGCCCTTTAGCTACCTTAGACTCCACATAACTCTGGCTTTGACACACCTCTGCGTGTTCATTTTCGATGTTGGTTGCTTATGCTCAAGCTGGAACGTCTCAAACTTATGCTTACGTTAGTTTGACGACAAGGCGATTTGATGATTAAGTCACGAGGTACTGAGCTGGTACAAGTTCTCGATCTCTGCCATTCGCTGCGCAGTTTGCTGCATTCTACCTATCGATATTACAAGTTGAACCATTCGCAGCATGTGTCTCTCTTGGAGAAACGTAAGTGCCCTATCACCTTGAGCCTTTCTTGGGATCGTGATAAAACACACTAATGCGAATGATTATTTTATGACCAGCGGATGGAAGGGGAAGAGTGTCTCGAACTCGCCTGAAGGCCCCGCCGCTAAGCATAAGTGCAGATCACGGAGACTGAGAATAATGTGCAGCACTGTTTAACCGGTCAATTCGAGGACTTAACCTCAACACCTGACTCCGCATAGCAGCTTAGCAGATCACCGTTGAAATAGGCGGTGCCTGTCAAATCGCATGGCACTTGATGAATGCTTGATTTGGCTCATTAGACATTGTGACAGCTATGGCAAGGGGAAAGACGCAAATCACATGAATATAGCGAAAAACACGTCCCTGTGATCAGCACCCTAGGACTTTGCGGCGCTAACAGTACGGTGTTCGTTTAATCACGGCGAGGTCGTTTCATCCTGGATTCGAGTTTGTGTAGTGCGAGAATGAGGAAGAACGCAGTGCTCCAAGTAAACGTCAATGTAAAATTAATGCAAATTAGAAGGGAAATGGTTGTAAGTAAATCTAAGGATAATTTAAAAACAAATAAAATACACTGAGTGAATTAATAAACCCTAGTAGAAACTCATGATATGCGGTGACTGTGAATTTCATAAACACGTGTATCGACTTTTACAATAACGAAATCGCAAGAAGAGCCTCTCCTTCCAGGTTGGTTTGATGAAGAGACGCTTGCCTACAGTGCTGTCATGTCTTGAAGTCACGCTTAAATAGGTCAGGGTGCAGTCGCCAATGGCGAGGTTTGATTCAAGGCTTTTTTTTACGTAACTAGGTTGAGCATCTATCTCGAGAGTGCAACCCCACTTCTGTGAAAATGCCTCCTCCTTCGTTTGGTATAAGTAGAGCGGTGACAGACTAATTGACTGAATGAAAGAGAGGGAGGGTGGGTAAAGGTTTTGATGGAATCCGCTTGTCAAGATGGTTTCGTCTGCCACCTCTGTCACAAGACCTACTTCATTAAATAAATCCATCCGTTTGGAGTAATACAGGTAGAAATCGTAATCGGCGACATGATGTTGAAGGGCTTGATTACAGAGATAAAGTGTCCTTTTTTTGCACAATTTACCATTGTCCTTTTGAACTACCTTCGGTATGTGAAAAGATCCTTGTGTGAGTTGGACCAACAATGGATTGAGTTGCCTCCAATGCAACTGATGAATATCGCTAACCGATTTTGCATCCTTTGCTTGACCGCACTTGTACTGGTCCCCTTCGTGTCTTAGTCTGAATGTCCCGACAAACAAATCCTTCCTTCCTATCTTGCTTGAGTTTATGGAGCTGCAGGAGCGATTGTCCACAGTGGTCTTTGGATAAATTGCATTGGCACTTAAACCTGTGAAGTGGATCGCTTTCGTCATAAGGTATGCAGATGGTATTTCAGAGTCTTTTGGGGGCATTCCACCTGGGGCATCCGAATCAGGGTCCAATTTACTCGTCATATCACAACCTCCACGTGGAATCACCCACCCAGTTAATGTGTTAGGCGCGTGTTCACGTTTAAACTATTGAACACCGTACGACCTTGAGCCTACCAATTAGGGAAGGCAGGGTGTCACATCTTCGTGTTGTGTAACAGCATTGGGCTAAAGTCTAAGAAGATTTGTGGAAGATACTGAGATCTTCTAAAGGCTTGAATTCCACGAGAGGGCCGATTATCATTTAACAATAGGCTGAACGGTGGGAATTGAAGATAGCAATATCCCTAATTTATTGACAAAAGTAAAAATAAAACAAATCAAACTTTGAAACCAGGGAAGTTTTGTGCGTAAGCAGCGTAGAGTGCATGCTGTGTTCTATAGACAGGCAGAGGCATGATACACCATCCACTAGGATGGTCAATCTTGCTGTCGTACAATTTCATCAATTCAGTCGGCAGATGAGTTCCAGGGACGAATATGAGTGCCGGCATTTCTTGTTCATTGGTTGGAGAGAGCTTTCGTTTTCTACTATTATCAGAGGTGTTGAAGGCAGGGGCATTGACTAATTTACGTGGCTTTGGGCGTATGTCTTCAATGGGCTCGTTTATTTCCAAAACCTTGACCTGTTCATTTGGTTTTATGTCGCTACGTCTTCTAAATTTTTCCATTTTCGAAGCATTATTCTGACCATTCCTGGTGTGAGCTCCGTTTCCACTACTATCAGGTGTCGTCTGCAAAGTGCTTCTGAAACTAGTTCTGAGAGGCATATCACCTTCACACTGTTCGAAACCGGAATCCCTCCTCAGGATTCTGGTTATGGGCCGGTGAATAGTACCACTTTGTCCTTCGACACTTATGAAACCTAGGTGATCAATAACATTACTTTCTTCCAGTCTAATTTTTGATGGTTGAAGCACATCCATACTACAGTCCAAAATAAATCGGCCATCTTTGCTTTTCTCGGAGTCTACATGGTCCGAATGATTGATCTTGATTGTGGGGATCGATTGGTTCCTAATCTCCTCATGATAGATGAATGAAGCGGGTGAAACGCTTCCGTTTTCACCTGCTCCTGATCTCCCCTCAGTGTACCCACTCTCCTTCCTTATTTTTACTGCTCTAACAAACATGCCCTGACATAGCCAGGCGGGGTTTGCTTTCACTTCAACATTGAGCGCTTTAAAGGTTGACGATGGAGCGGCTGACGGTGGATCCTTTAAGGTTACCATGACGTTTTGGAACTCGGAAACGTCAGCGTTCTCTCCTAATCCTCTCTGTTTTGAGTCTGTGGATAGGAGAAACCCATTCTGATTGAAAATATCACAGCTGTTTTTATTGGTAGCAACATTGAGTGGGACTTCCAAAGCTTCCGTTTCTGGAGCAGGACCGTCTTCCTTTCCATCAAAATTTTTGTCCAATTGGTTATCTTGCTCATGACTTACTTTTGGAGCACTGCTACCCACCACTGGTTCGTCAAATTCACCTCCACTAATTGTACTGGCGTTCAGCTTTAGAGTTTCACTCTGAATGTCACTGTCAGCTATACTTTTACTTGAAGGAACCCTTAGAGTATCTTCGTCTGCAGATCGAGGCTGTTCCACTTCTCCAGTATTGCCGCACCTGGTACTTTGCTTCTGCAGTGGTGTCGCAGCCGAATGGTCCTCTTTTTGGCCTTCTCGGGTCAAATTCATCGACCCCAAGCGAACTTTCAGGTCTGCTTGCGAATTTCCACCTACTGAAATTGACACTTCATAGTCTGCTTGCCTGTTGCATCGCATGTTTTGAGGTATGTTGGGCACAAAGCTAAAGACTTCTCTACCAGGTGCTTCCTTCTTTGTGTTAGCATCACAGCGAGAATGTCTGGTCGTCGAATGTAGCTTAAGGAACGACACGAGCGAATCGGAAATTTTTTCAATCAGCACTGCACTCTGATCCACCTCGCAGTGTTCTGGATCACCAGTATTAGCCTCATCATCAATACCAATTACTTCAATCTCTGTGCACGAACCTTTTTCTGAAGGTGATGAGGCCTGTCTTGAGTATTCACACGGGGTCCTTACTTGAGCGCCACTTATAAAGTCGGCTCCTGGGAGGAAATGCGTATCAACTGCACCAGTTGCTGTTGACATTGATGTCTTCAGGGCACAACCGGTGGTCACAACGTTACTTTCGAGATAATTCGTCCTTTTCTCTGCGTTGTCAGAAGGCCCATTGTTCTCTAACGAACAGGCGTGAATATGAATTGGATGAGTTCCCTTTGCTTTGTCCAAGATGTCCAGTTTTGGAGCATTTTCTCCCGAAACCATAGCTTCACTGGAAGGGATTTTATCCTGTTTATCACCGACAAATCTATGTTCCGTAATTAAAGCGGACGAATTCGGTGAGATGACCTTAGAGGAAGTATTTAGAGTGCATAAAAAAGGCACAACCTCTATGCTCTCCATAGTTCTATTAGAAATCTCTGAATGTTTTTGATTGTTTGTCATCATTTCTGATTTAATGCATCCTACAAATTTTGGCGCTGAGTTCGCGGATCCCTTTTGGAAGTTTTCATGATTCACAGGTAGTACATATTTGGCCGAACCTTCGAGGGATGCCGCGTAATTACTATCGTGAACAGGCCTGCAGTTTGGGCATTCAAACTGTGTTCCTGGATTTAAAAGATTACAAGCCGGTAAACTTTGCGATTGTATAGAAGGGAGTTCATTGATGTCGCATACAGGAGAGCATGGACTCACTTCCACTGGATTTAATAAGAAACCTTGTTGAGGTAATTCGGAGCAATGTAAGTGAGATTCTGTAAGTAAAGAAGGCATTGGGATCCCAACCCCAGGAGGGTACATTACCGAACCGCATTGAAACGGATGTAATGCTAAATTGGAGCTGGAATCAAACGCTTGGTGTTGCTTTTCCGACTGATTAGGTAGCACACAATAGAAGGCTCCTAGGTTTGCCCCACTGATTGGGATGGTCGGAACAGGTCCAACAACAGATGGATGATTTGAGCTGTCGGAGGAATATGGCGAAATGATCACGAATTGGGACGATGCATCGGTAGGAGACGCTTGATCAATAGATGGAGAATTGTGACTTAATTCCTCAACTGAAGTGTGTGTAAGGCTGTCTGGTGATGTTATAAAAACTCTCACTTTTGGGAAACTAGTCAGTTCCTCGTTTACTACGTCTTGCTGTCCATGCAAATCAGAAGCCAAGGCTGGAGGCGGTTCTGAAGCAGGTCGATTTTGATCCGAAAAGATTGAGTCGTCATTTTCAGTGCAAAAATTAAATTCGGTAATATTGTCATCTTCTTCCTCGCCCAATTTGTTTCCTTCCACAACTGTCCTATTTTCAATAATATTCGAGTTTTGTCTTTTTAAATGCTGAAATTGAGTTACCAACTCTTCCAAAGCGTCAACAAAGTCCACTTTTTGCAGTAGCTTCTGCTGTGGTTGAGGAAGCACTCGAGGATCATCTACTGCTGTCATTCGGTTCTCCTTTTGAATTAATTCAGTTTTCTTTTTCTTGAGCAAAAATTTGACTTCATTCTTGAAGGGTTTCTTCTTGGCTGGATCTACATCCTCAAGAACATACATATCAAGACTATCTTTTGGATGAAGTATTTTAGGACATCTCTCCTCCTCTAAGAGGAGGGGAGCAATACTTCCTGCCGCTGTGGAGGGTTCCGTCTTTCTTGAAATCGGCTTATCCTCTGAGATCTTAAAATGTGTTGGTTTTTCCACCCACGTGCACAAATCAAGGCTATCCCTCGCTGAAAACACGCTAGAGAAGTGGTCTGATGCAAAGGGATCGTCTTCATCAATTGTGTCAACGCAGTTGGTGATGGTGCTCACACATGGGGCTTTTATTTCCAAATTGGCTCGTCGACATTCAGCCCGTTTAGGGCAGCCTTCTATCACTCCCTCTCCTTCTAATTGACTTGTTGAGAGGATTGTTTTTTGTGTGTTACAGGTCCCTTTCTCTTCGTGTGCCATTTTATATGACTTAGGTGGACCATTTTCAATGGAAACTGACTTTGCTACCTGAACAAAGCAGACAAGATCGGTGTCCGCACTTGCAATCGATGAATTGCTTACCTCCACAGAAATTACTTTGGATGAATTTCCTTTTAATTTTTCGGGGCTCATCGTAGTTAATTCCATGGAGTTTTGTCTGTTGCCTTCTCTTGGATTGACGGAAGGCAAAGCCCCCTCTTTGCTTGAAGACTGCCATGCAACCAACCGTGGTGTCTCAGGAGGCGCGTGTGTCTTTTTCTTTTTTGAAGATTTGCCTTTTGTAGTCATGAAATCGGTTTGATTCCCTTTAGACGCCATATGCACAATTTCCTCTTTTAACTGAGGCACTCGTGTTTTCGCTATTTCAAAAGGCTCGGGAGGATCGTAGAAAGCATTCTGCCTCACATTCCAGGTATTATTCGATTGAGTCTTGAAGCTGTTCAACGTCTTTTGTGTTACCACTTCCAAAGAAGGACTGGTGCTTCTTAAAGTTCTTGATTTTGAGTTTACTCTGCTCAACTCTTCCGAATCTTTAGAGGCATTCTTAGAATGTCGCCTAAATAGTCGCTGCCAAATAGTCTTGTGGGAATTCTTTCTGGTCAGTGTTGGCCGCTCCGTATTCGAATTCGACATATTTAAGGTCAAAGGTCCAACTTCAGGAATGATACCTTGGTGGTAGCTTTGAGCATATGATAGAGACGTGGACATTTGCTCCACAAATTCAGATGTTCGACGTGTAGTTTTGTTCGCAACAATTGCCACATTAATCTGCGAATTGCGCTTAAGCTCCATGGAAGGTTTCCGATCGGAGGGAACGATGCTTGGTCTTTTCAGCAATTCAAGTCTCGTACCCGAAAACCCATTATCTTTGTCCACTTCTTCTGTCAATACTTCAAGGTTAATAGTCATGGAGGACTCATTATCTGGTGTGTCATCCATAAAGACAG
The DNA here is from genome assembly GCA_001870725.1 of Taenia solium. NCBI lineage: Eukaryota > Metazoa > Platyhelminthes > Cestoda > Cyclophyllidea > Taeniidae > Taenia > Taenia solium. The sequence continues at coordinate 74,762 of MIEF01005605.1, read as the reverse complement.
TGTCGTCGAGCATTGATAGAGTCTTCAACGTAAAATCCTCCTCTTTAATTGTATTTTGATCTGATTGTTTGCGCTGGCTCCTATTGTCAGGTGCATGGGACTTAATCGCAACGCTGACTCCTGATCTTTTGGTAGCCCTTCCATCAGTTTGCTGATTCTTAACATCATCCACGTGTGTTGGTAGATTTAGTTGTTTTGTATAAGAGTAAATCTCTCCTCTATACGGTTGAAGTGTGTCTCGAGGATTACTGTCAATACATTGAAGGAGAATCGATGCAGACATTTCATCATTGACATCAATGATTGAGCTATCCCTAAGACTGTCACATGGCCCATTAGGCGCGTACAAAAACAGTCTGGTGCCTTTGGGAGTTGGATGTGCTTTTCGGAGGGATTGATAGGTTTCGTTTGGGTCTGGACATTCAATTGTGGGTATCACTCGATTATGCCTCGATTTCTCGCCCAATTTGGGCCTAGTATTTTTTAGCTTTTTGGTTGGATGTGGTTGGGATTTCACGAGAGGAATTTTGAAGCACCAGGAATTTCCGCTACTCCTTGAAAGTGGCTTGTTTGCTGGGAAGGTAGAGCAGTTTAATTTGTTGATGCGGTGGTACATGTGAGTCGAAATGAGCCGTGGAGGAGAGATGTTGGTGGTGGGTTTGTGAGACCCCTCGTTTGAATCCAGAACCGTAAAATCGTTCAGCCTTCTGAGTCCATGCCACTTGGGAATACCACTTCGTTCATCGTAACACGGTAAACGAGATCGAATGGTCCTTTTCAACTGTCTATTTGAGGCTAAAAGGGGAGGTCTACTCGTGGTGGCACCTCCTTTTGACTTTATGCCTCCACATTGTTTATTCTGCAATTCCATTACGCAAAATCAACACTCATTGCAGGTATGAAAAAGGAAAAGCAAACTAATAAAAAACGTGCTTTATTTTTTTCCAGCAGAAAACAGGGTGCTAACACTTCCAGTTGGCTTACCCTCCTACATCACACGAAGCACGTGACGACTGCTGCAAGGTATCGCCTTTTTCAAAACACCCGCTCGCACGTGGTCTGTGGGGGTGAAAGACGCAATTCGTTGCAAAATATAGCCTTGTTTATTACTTTATTAATCAACATAACAAAGTACTCAAATAAAAGGGCGAAAGAGATGTAAATGAACACACAGTTGGCCAGAGAAAGTCGCAAGATTCCAAGTTCACACATTGACACGGTTCTAGAGGATATTTTACGTACTCCTATGCTTCATCGTAAATTGGCATGGGTAGCATGACCCACCCAATGGGCTTTTTGTTTTTAAAATTAGGTGAATAAAAGGTGATTCGCCTCAGACCGCCTTGTAACAGCTGTTCTGTCTCTGCTCTAGCACTGGGGACTGGAGATTGGTCATCCACTTCATCAATGGATTTGTGGGGCAATCGAAGGACTGATGTTGTCGCGAGTGGGACAACAAGATTTTGAGTGGGTGTATATAGACACAAGGCATTTTTTGCTGCTCTCACAAATCTTCTACCCCATTCGATCATCGGTTTGGCTATAATTGCGGGAGAGTCTCCACACACGCCAAAGTTGATTGCGTAGCACTCTAAAAGGTGAATTGCGTGGTAGTTTTGTCTATTATGATTTACCATTCTCGCCTGTTTCGATGTCTGATATTTTATCCGTGGAAGGGGCTGATCAACTGATTCGCTGACAACTGGACTCGAATGCCTCCTGACCCCAAAGTGGAGATTTGGGTCGTAGAGATTAGTCGGTTCTACGCCACGTATGATATGGGATGCACTCTGCAGTTCTAGAGTCTTTGACTCCTCCGAACTGGAAGGGATGGCATTGAGTGCCGTGTCACCGTAACAATCCTTCTTTGTAGGGTGTTTTTTCGATGGGTGAGCTTGTCTTAGACCCAATCGATGTGCCAATCTCTGAAAGTTCTCCTTTGTCCCCTTCCAAAAGTGGTTTTTCAAGGGGCCCATCCACACACAAGCACCCACGCGCACCTCGTCTTATACGCGACCACGTCACAGCATTGATTCTCCACGGATCGTTTGAAATACACGACCCCGTCATAATCCGAGGCACTTACAGACACTGTCGACGATTCCTTTCGTCTATCCATAAATCAACCCTACAAAGCATTGTTATTGACAACGCATTGGCTTTAAACGAATCATGGTAAACTTCCTCTTCACAAACAAGCACAAAGCTAAAAATGTCGGGATATATTAGCGATTTCAATGACATCTTATTTTAATTTACAATTACTCTCAAAAACTTACAACCTCTTTGCAATTTATTCCTGAAATTACCTTCTTTTAAGGTCCGATATGGACCTACAACAGCTTTCTGATCATTTATTTCTTCGTTAAGGACCACAGCTAAAGAAGCTAAAAAATATTCATCATTTTTCTTTTGAGGTTGCCATGTCGAAAACCACTTTATTAGGTCACCCTTTCTGTCGAAGAAAAAGCCTGCCTCCGGTTTGCCCAATAAGTGAAGAGGCGTGAACTTGTTTGGTTGATAAGGGATTCGTCTTCATCGCTCAATGTCACAAGGTGCACACATACTTTTTCCTTCTAGGATCTTCATCCCCTTTCTAACAGTGGTAGCCCCATGGGTTGTAGGCCGCCTTCCCCATCCATCAAGCAGGAGGATAGCAAAAAGCGACCGTTTCTGTGAAAGCAGGATTAGGGAGAAGTGGAGAGGCAGTGTGGGGTAAAGCGGAAGGATAAGATAATTCACGCAACTAATTTCCTTCCAATTGTAATATACCATGGTCAGTCCTATTAGATGAGTCATTTTGCTGTATTCACGGTGTTATCCACATGCTACTGATGCATAGTGCAAATCAGTGGATTCCGTTTTGTGTGTAAATCCTCCCCACTCATACACACACACTTCCCACATTTTTATTTGTCCAGACAAATCAGAAACCCTCTTGGGTAAATGATGGCACCCATAAGATTTCTATTCACCTGCTACTAAAAACCGTGTCCTGTGAGGAACTTAAGGTTATACCTTTACAAGTCTTGCGATTATGGTGCATTTTAGACCATGATTTTACCCCATTATAACACTTTTGGATTGCCACAGTTCACAAAAGGCCTCTATTAATTGGAGAGAATCAACACATTGGCCATACAGTGGGCAAATCAGGTCTACCTTGAAAGGGATAGAAATAAAATTTAGAGAATGAAAATGATCGGTCCATTTTATTTGACAACTTTCTCAGGTTACGAATAAATAATGGGTGATCTCACCTCTATGACTTGTGCCTATTTCAAAGAAGCGACGATGTATTCATTATTGACAGGACGCCACCCTTGTGCCATCAATTCTTAGAGTCATTCCATCAACAAGTAAACCACTGCCTTGCAAAAGGTGACCGTTGGTCTGTGTTCTATTTCGTTTAGGATACCGACTACAGCAGAGCCAGAAGGTGCAAAACGCTTCTGCAGGACGTGTGTTCAACGATGAGACTACTGAAATTGAGTGTTGAGCTGGGATTTGGATAATAAATGATAGAATTTGACATTTTCATCTTTTTAAACTCTGCGAGCGCTCGCTTTTTACTAGTGGTGATTCGTATTCATTGCCTTTGGGGACTAAAATAACCCCAAATGTGTTGCGTTCAGAGACACTATTTAAAAACCCTCTTTGTCTTCCATTCAATCTAATAGGCAATTTTGAGGGAAGAGAAAGGCAACTACTTAGGAAGAAAGAACGAAGTATCTGCCAGAGCCTGTGGTGCCGATGGAAGGCCACGCGATGAGTGCATTCAACCCACGCCCCGTGGGGATGAATCACCTGGGTCGAGGCGCTTACGCCACCTTCCACTCACCACCTGCCACCATCTGCTCTACTGAACGATCCGATAACTTACCACCAAGTCATCGCTGCAGCTTCGATAGCGACATTTCTCTGGTAGGTGGCACCTCTCCAGTTAACGTTATTCTTTTGGAGTTATAGAGAGAAAAACGAAGTCCAAGGGGTGGAACTACCATTCGCCCTTCTAATTAGTCAACTCAGTATTTCCACACAAACCCAAGTTGAAATAATATCTGAATGGTATTGAGAGGAAGAGATTTGCCACTGCTACTCACCCATAGGAAAAGTGGATTAATCTTTTCTGCAATTTTACGAAAAGCAGTGGATTTGAACGAGGAAGAGTTGTGACCTGAGAACGCAACTTCTACAGCTAGGATCATCACTGATGTGTAGACATAGAGCAGTCATTAAGACCTTGCCGCCATTAAATCAGATGTCATAGTGCTGAATTGACAACCTCCTTCAGAATGTCAGAGCTACTGCAGTCGTGCTTGAAGTCTTCCATGCATATGTGTAGATGTCTGCGAGTTGGAGTTTAACACGGGTTTTCTGCTAGCACAAAGTTCTAAGGCATGGAACCTTCCATTTAATTGAACTCCACCACGGTTTAATGTCGTGGATATCATTGTGCTCTCTTTGTCATGGTGACTCATCTGTTGCCAGTAAAGCTCCATGTGTTAGGCTAGAGTTTCTTGTCTCACCCCTTGTGGAGGTTTTGAAGTGCCGGGTAGTTTGCTGGTCAACTACTTATGTGTCTCCGCGATTGCGTCTCAATGAGTGCGAGCTTTAGCGGTGAAAAAATCACAATCTGGCATACCAGTATAATAGGTGTGCCAGTGACGCAAAGGTATTAATCATCTCACGTAATAAAATGAGGCATTAATTTGATTGATCTGACAGCCAATAAAGGCGAGGTAGGAGAAGTTGAGGCTTTCTATCATCGGCTTCTTTCCATAGGTTTGAATGTTCCCCCCCAGCTTGCAGCTATTTTCCTCCACCACTTCTCTTGGTAAAATACTCCCCAAAACTGACCTATTTAGCCTAGCGAAACAGTTGAAATAGAGTTTTTTAAAGGCTTTCAGTGACGAAATTCCCTCTCACTTTTGATGTTTCGAGCTGTCAGAGCCAATTGCATTCGAAACCTGCCTGCTTTTCATTGTTACATTAATTCCAGGACTTTTGTTAGACATAGCAAGAATTATTAAGGATTGAATTTTATTATTGAGGAGAAAGATTCATCTCTTTCCAATTCATGATGGCTCTATAGTTGGGTTTAATAGATGATAGGTGATTCAGTTGGTCACAAACAGCAAAGGATTTATTGTAACTCTCAGAAGATGCCTTCAGCTTATGATCCGCTAGCGGTAGCATTATTACTGATGAGAATTCAAGGTAGATATCCCAAGACAGTAAAACCTTTCCAGAATTCCTCCAAATGCTACGGGGGTCTTTCCTACAAAGGTCAACTCCGATTAGGTCAACTCATGAAAGAGTTTTTTTAGAGGTCACTGCATAAAGCTAAGGTGAATGGGCTTAATTAATTTTTCCTGTGATTCTGAAGTCTTCTCTCTATATCAGCTCATTTTTCCGCATGTATAATGGAATCACCAGCCCTGATTTTATTTTCTTTCTCCCAATATTGTAAAACTCTTGGTGCCTGTGCTTTTGTAGGTCCAAAAAAGGAAATTCAAACAAACAATACCATTGTGAAAAAGTAAGAAAATAATCTGCTTTGCATTCCCTTTCCTCTGCCAGATGTCTGGCCAGTTCGGGCAAACCAGGCTTAGCGACGCTGCGCCTGACTTGATCTCCTCCCGAATTCACTTTCCTAAGTGGTATCACAGCGCACCAGGTGCCAACGGCGGTGGTGGTGGAGGAGGAGGAGGAGGAGGAGGTCAGCGCTCCTCATCGCTCAGTCCTAAACCCACCGAGCCGACGGTGCAGCTGGCCTACCGACCTCCTACGCCGCAGGTGCAAGCACAGATGCCGACGCCGACGCCGACGCCGACACCAACGCACCGGGGCATTCTAAAAGGCCAGCGGCCCCCCTCCGAGGCAGGCGCTGACTCACCTCGGGGCGGATTCACTGGCCGCGGCTTCTGGGACAGCGTTGATCTCAACAGCGAAGTCCACGACAGCTGTAACTCCATCACCTCCTCCAACCTCGGGGATTCGCTCTCGCGTAAGACAGTCCGCTTCGCTGATGGCAAACCGGCCATGTCAAGCAGGGCAACGCAGGTGCCTTATGGTGAGACATGATGTGCCTTCGTGATCTGTACTCTAATGCCTAAGCACTTATAAAAGCCGCGCAAGAAGTCCATTTTAGGAGTAAACGTGCTAAAAACCTGCAGAATGGCTAGCAAAATGGAAAATTTGGTGGTTTTAGCACTGTTTTATGCTACCAAAGTGGTAGTCCAACCATGGGAGATTGATAAAGCCTCCTAAGTTGGATACATTTAGACCCTTGACTTCCACTCTATTTGATCGTCATCTCCTCTACTTTCCATGTTTTAACTTTTGTTTAGGTTGTCAAAAAGCTTAAATGGGAAATGAATAACAATCGAACAATAGATTTACTTAGTTTCTTCAGGAGCAATACTTGTGAAACCGGTTGGATCAGTTGAGCAACACCTATCTAGTTGGGAAAACCACGCCAATCTAAAAAGTGAGGCCTGAGGTCAAAAGATGTTCTGTAACGGGCAAATCTGTTTTGCCAGTAGAGATGCATGAAGTGGCCATCTTAGCCTCGCTTCATGGTTGGTAGCCACGATTGTAAGGCGACACTGAAAGAAATTTTGTGGTTAGGCCTTCGATGCGTTCAAGCCCAAGATTGAAACAGTTATAAGAGATGGACGCCTTTCAATAGCATTTCCGTTGTGAGTTTTCACAGCTCCAGACGATTTGGCGAGGAAGCCTTTTACCGTAGTATCCAGCGGGACCGTCCACCACTATCGCTACTTTGCCACTTGGTAGTCCTTAATGGAATTAGAAGAAAAATGAGTTGACGGAAGAAAATTGGCGTGCTTCATGTGTGCATAGGTCGTAAAGTCAAGGGTACGCTCAAAATCAATCCAAACCGCCTGGGGTTGGGGTGCTTGTTCCCTGCAAAAGTTAGTCAACGTAAGGTCGGGTTAGTAATACTAGCTATGCTTTCAAAACAAGCTAAATGAAAGAAAAAAACTATTCTAGCTAAATACTGCACCAAATGTATCGTTTAATCAAGGTCCACGAGAAGAGGTCCAAACTGCTGCCACATTTTCAAGGGAACCTAGACAATTTTTACATAGAAAGGCAACTGGAATTACACTTACCAGAGAAGAGGGGCAATAAACGATGTACTTTTGGCTAACTTAAGGCTAAAGAGGCAATAAAAGCGTAATTTAGTATAGAAAAAGAATTCAAGGCGAGAAATGCTCCAGTTGGTGCTAAGACGAATGTAAGCTAACGAAAACTTCATGGGTTACCTGTTAGTCGGGAATATACACTGACAGTAATTAGCGGAGTATATCCAGTTGGCAAAATTAGCTGTCAAAGCGGTTCAAAGAGGCTTAACTAACGGGTCTTGGCTTAGGTTAGGTACTCCGGAAAAATCTTTTCCTTCTTTTCATTTATCTACTGATGAGCCAACCTTCCAAGGCTTGAAGATGCTATACGTTCGCCTCCATGTCAATTCACAATTGTGGCTATAAATTGTTACTGGTTACGTGAATGCATAGAAGAATTTTTTGCTGTTAACTTTACATATTGCTCCCCTTTTTCCTTTATCAATCCAAAATCCTACTAGCTTAGGCATTGTACCTGGAGTGGAAATTCGCTGGACGCAATAAAAAAGCACGTACCACGTCATCCCGAATGTGTTGTCCATAGGGGCAACAACCAGAAGGCATAAGGCAGTACGCTCCAACTTAGGTGGGTCGTTCTCAAGTTTTAAGGAAGGCGCAATAAAATAGCAAAACTAATTTGGCTAGTGTTTCGTAAAAAACGCGTAGTGGAGCATCACTAAGTGTTAATAAACGCAAATGTGCATCAAATTCTTCCCTTATTTAATTATCACACTTAAAGAAATTGTGTTTAATTGCATCCACACACACGCACGCAAACACATTTTGTGTCAGTTATTTTAAGGCCTAATTTAAAAGCTTGAGATGGAAATAAAACCTGGAATCAAAACGCTCTTGGGTGTATGGCTTGATAGCATTAACGCTATCGGAAGCAGCTGAAACTGGATTTTTGCTCAAGAAGGGAGAGAGAGAGAGCATTTTTATCGAATAGCAGGTGGATATCGGTGCATTCAAAAGGCGCCTACCGCAAATGGGCTGCTTTTTCTCGTAAAAAACTTCAAGGTAATGGAAAAAGGAATTTGGCGTTGTTGATGAGGTTTGAATGCTGTCCCACCAACACTGGGAACATGTGGCTCGCATTGGATTGGCAACGCAACACTTTGGAATGGGTTTCACGAAAAAAGGACCAAAACTTGAGCACATTAGAGTTGATTGGCGGAAGGCCTCCACTAAAGGCAGAGAAAGCTCGTGCTTGATAGACAGTGTCAGTTAAGTTAGCAAACTACTGCGATATGCATGGACGTGGGACCAAATATCTTTAACCAACCTGAAGTATCGCAGTAGCCTTAAGTCTCCTCAAAGTGCAGTTTAGTGGGTAAGCATGGTGGCCAGCCTCGCCGATGCCTCGTTTCTGGAAATGGAAGTTGACAAGCGGCATTAACAGAAGCTTTTCAACGCAAGTACCATTCATCATCCAAGAGCGAAGCAACCCCTTATACATCTCACGGTTAATGTGGGCAAATAGAACGCTCAATGTGTCAGTAGCATGTGAATAACGCCTATACTATAACATTGTTTTAAAATTAGTAAAATAAAGCCGAATTTTGCTAAACATTAGAGCCAAAGAACTTTTCAATCCTTGCTAATTGATAAGTAGGAAGGATACCCTTGATTTTACATAGTTCCAGTTTTATTGTTTTCTTAATCTGTTTTCTTGCACATTTTACCTTGGTGTGAATGTTTACGTGGGAATAAAGTGCTAGACATTCCACTTTCATTATTTGTAGCATGTTTATGCATTCCTACTGCAAATAAATAGGCTAATATTCCCCAACAGTGTTGCCCATTTGTATTACTCCCAGGTGAAATGGGTGCAAAAGAATTAGGCTTTTCGTAAGTCAGAAGTAGCGAAATTGACTGGGCTAAGACATGAAGTTTAAATATATTTGTTTGATTATAATCCTTGTCTATTTGTAACAAGTGAAGGTGATTCCACTGAAAGTCGCCGCCTATTTTAGTTCATAATTTTGGCCTTTTAAAAGACTCTGTTCGAGGCACCACAGTTCGTACCAACGGCGCGATATCTCAGGGTATATACGAATGGGAGCCAGATGAGGGTCTTATGATTTCCGGTCGAACTGCGAGAGATCTCAACAAGCCGCCTAGACCACCGAAAATGCGTCCTGCTCACCGACTTGAGCGCCGCATCACTACGGACTGTGTGGGCCTTCCACCACGAATCCGATACGTACCGACAGGGGAGGATGAAATGGGCGTTGCGACATCATCACCACCGATGGAGTACACCTCGCTGAGGGGTCTTGAGAGTCCAGCAACACCGATGAGGTCCGTGGATGACTCCTACGCCAACTACGAAAGCATTTACCGCAATCGAGGTCGACTAGTCTCGGAAAGTGGGGAGGTAGAGAAAATAGATAGCCAGCGTCTGGATATCCTCATGAGACCATATATGACCTCTACAAACCCTGAGGTCCCACCTCCCTCGCCTCCACCTCCTCCCTCGGGTTTTTCCGGGGGACCCATCTATCGAACGGAGGTGAGACACCGTCCTTCCATTGGAGGGAATTTTGTTGGACAGCTGAACAATTTCGTGAGTTCCTTCATGGAGATGAATGTTGCTCCGTCCAAAGTAATTATTGGTTACTCCTGTCAGCTTTCTTTTACTTATAAATTCGCTTTAAAATAAGCAACTCTGGCTATGGTGAAGTGGCTCAATGGACTAAAGAAAAGATTATCTGATGTGTCTATCCACAAAAATTACATTTCAATCGTCTATCATACGCTTTAGCAACCAAAATGGAAGGTCTCTTACTGCATTCTTGAAAGCTGCCTCGAGATATACGGAGGAATTAGCACTTCGACGATGAGGCTAGTCGTATTCGGATTAAAGTAGGAGCTTTTGTCTGAAGAAATGGAGAAACAAAAGCATTGCATGAAGTGGAAATTGTACTTATTCTTTGGCATCGATTCATGGAAAGCTTCCAGAAAGAAAGAGGTTTTCGCTACCGCTGATCTATCCTAGAGCAGCCACTTCGTCGTCGTTGAAGCAACGTAAGCCAAGCATAAATAAGTTTCAGGAGGATGAAAATTGTGCAGTGGATTGAGAATCACCACATTCGGGAGAGCCAAATGGAGATGCACACCTACCTTTGGAATGTTTACGCAGCCCAATTCGAAAGTTTCATTGCTAAGAGTCCCACTGCAGTGCCTTACTGTTCTGGAAGTTTCCTGCTACGCCTAGATATATGCAGCTTCCGAGTTGACGCCTTAGGCCACAGAAAACTCCTTTTATAGCCACACGCACTTGTTTGTACCCTTCACCACTGGAGGGTTTGTAGGGAGACATTTGGGTTGATCAAAAACGCTCATCCTCCTTTAGATAGGATTTCTGACTTACTCTTTTAGATTTTCACTCCAAATGATTTCTGTTGGCCTTCTAATGTTTAATTTGAGTCCACTCTTTTAAACTTTGGTTCCTTTTGCTATCTAATTTTGTACTTCCTGTTCCCTGGTCCCGCTTTTGCATTCATCCTTAACAGCGGAAGGATATTCTTTCTTATGCCACAGAATCTTGAAATCACCTGAAGAGGTTGGTCTGTAGATTGCTATATATTTTAATTTGGATCATGGGCAATTTGGCAGACACACAGACGGTTAACGGAAACCCGTTTTACATGCCAAACAAGGCAACAATTTGATCGACTGCGTGGGCCTTACACTCCCCATGTCTGGCATTATCTCCCTCCTCCTCGTAAAGGTCAGGCATTCCACCAGGACAGGAGAATCTACAAAAGTATCCAATCGTACAACAAAATTTTCCCACAAGTCTAAAACTAGGCTAGTTTTTCCATTCTGGTGAAATGTTAGACAGACAAATATCGTAATGAAGTTCCGTATTTGTGTTCAGCAAGCGCCATTTGATTGGGTAAAATTTCCTCTTTGGGTAAGAAAGAGGTGTCTTTTCTATCAGACTATTTGTACCATGAAAGCAAGGTATGCTTTTTTTGCCAGCAAAGGAATGTGGGACATCTGCAGCTGTTCGTAGTGACGATGTGTTTACGAGAGGCAGTAGGGAAAATTTATTGTTAAAATTTGCAGTGAGAATGCATGTGCCTACCAACAACCTGGAGGTTAACTGCTTGGCCTCGCGACCATTTGATCGACCCTAGACCATGCTTTTACTATTCTCTTGCAAGAGGAATTGGGAAAACTATCTGTGAAATTAAACGAAGGAAGATTGACCGTTTGAAGAACAATACTTTCTCATTCCATCTACCTTCTGGACGCTTGAAATACAAAGAAATCTTGACTTTTGAGTGGGAAGCAACTCGCCCATCTGTCTCGACGGATTTATTCTCCTGCCACTATAGTCTGCCAAGGAGAACGTCCCCGGAAATTGTCAGCAAATTTTACTTGTCAAAAAATCTTCTAATAGGATTCTTTTGTAAATACATAGTAGATGGTGCCGCCAGTAAGACACTGTTTATGCATTACACAACCATTTGCAAGATAATTTCCATAATTTCAAGTGTTGCCACGTTGGCAGAAAGGGAATATGTGGCATCGGTCGTAGAAGGTTTATGGGCCACAACTAAATCAAGGTCAGTTTAAAAGTCTGAGTAGGGTACCTTTTAAAGGAAAATGTATCGGGAGCTAGAATAATAAGGGCTTGAGACCTTATCTGTGGCGCGCTTCTGACATTTTCCCTTGTTTTGGCGTGAGAAGGGAAAAGTGCTGGATTTTTTGTATGGGTTGCAATAACTAGATTGAGAAAAACTAGTGGCTACGCTTTACGGATTCATTGAGATACACTTGTAGGCTCTTGGCATCGAGTTCTGATGAGCTGACACACGAACAAGGGTGTCAGTTTGAAGACGGTCGCCTAAAGTCAACCTCATTTTGAGGAAACATGATCTTCTGGAAGAGTTTAAATGCATATCCCTTAACGCATAGCATAGTCCTCTCTTGTGGGTGAAGAACAAATGTAAGACAGCAATACAGCCGAGCCTCCACTTGGTATTGATTCATGGAACAATGGGGTTAGTGACTGAATTGCCTTAGCTGAGTTCTTTTCGTTGGGTTCTAGGTTAAAATCACCGATTTGCAGCCACCGCCACCATCACAATCGGCGCCTCCCTCCCCGCCCCTCCCATCGGCGTCTTCAGCTCCGCTTCACTTTGTCTACACCGTCAAACCGTCACCGCATCGACTTGTTGTCGATAGTGATACAGAGGAGGGCTTTGACAGGATCGACCCCGGGTTCGTCGACGATACAACACTAAGGCCACGCTCCCTCCAGAGTCTCACAACTCCTCTAACTCCGCGTGTTCTGAGGCCGCCTGGTATCCCTATTCCCTCGTTAGTGAACGATAACAGGGACACGCTACCGCCAAGGCTGCTGAACTGTCGCAAGCAGCAAGTGGAACAGCAGATGCCCACACAGACGCAGCTATCAAAAAGGCATCAGCCACTGCGGGTGGATGTTTCGCAGGTAGGCTGCGGACATCAGAGTGGTTGAAGCTAGATCAGTTTGTTCCTCCCCGGTTCATCACTGAAAAAGCAATAAGGATAATCTCTTATTCCTAGCGTAGTGGATGGCGGAATGGATGGTGCCAGCACACTATAGCTTAAACCGTCCCCACCTCTTTTGGGTGTCATCTTCGGCTCATTTCAGCAGTCATTTTTCCGCGTTGATAACCCCGAGTACATCTGCGGATCATAATCTACAGGAATGGAGATGATACAACCCATTAATATCATAAGGGAATTGTTAAATTTTGCAATTATGGTAGCTGAGCTGCAAGTTTGCTTGTGTTCCCTAAATATTGCAGCCTTCAGAGGGTAAGATGAACTAAAGAAGTGGTGATATGGGTCGGAGAACATTCCATGGGAAAGAGACCCTGCTCACCAATCGATTTTGCAGTAATGTCCGTTTAAAAGAAGGAGGATGAAGGAGACATTGCAGCTAGATCACGGATTAAGTGTTGTTTTAAGTGTTGAAATATGATCTCTCTTCATTTTGTGACCATTGTGCTAAGTTCGAAGTTGATTTGCTTGCCAGAGGTCAACGCGGTTTCTAAATGCATTTAGCAGTGATCTTCCTCAGATTCAGTCGACCTCTACAGTTATCATTCTTCTCTACTGTTAAGATTTGACAGTCAAGCAAGGTGATCAGAATTTCTAATAATTTTGGCAGGGTCTGCTTGCTACTGCTACCAACACCGAGCTCCAAGTCATCCATTACGGTGCAGTGTGAAATACGGTTGTGTGGAAAGAAGCTTTGGATGGTCAGAATTAGAAACAGAGCACCAAAATGGCATCAAGACATACTGGAAAATGAATAGCCAGTTCAAATAAATGTGCAATGTGGACGAGTGCCTCCTCGCTGCACCTTTTCAGTGGATTTCTATTTATGGTACTCTGGTGAAATCGCTCATTCCGTTTTAAGGAGTAAATGACCATTATCACCCTTTTCACAGTAGCCGTTTATGCACCTCTTATTACAGGATTGTCACTTATTCTGCAAATAAGTGAGCAGGCGTTTTCCTAAATGCCAACAAACTCTTTTTGAAAGGGATTCCCCAGGTGTTTGTGAAAATGTCACCAAAATGCATGCGTGGAATAAATGCTGTGTGCGCATGTTTCTTCAACTGTATGCTGCATGCGCTTAGCTTTGTCTTGTGCACCATAAAGAGGAGAATGGAATTTTGTTTTTAAAGGAAAGCATTTGCCTTCCAATAGATCCTATGAATAAGTGCTCTCCAACACAGCAATGCATCCTTACATCAAGGTTGGCCGACATTCATTTTGGCCCACAACTACAATGGGTTGGATTTGATTTCTTGACACATTCTTAGCCAACTTCAGCCCGTACTCGATGCCTTGACTTTCCTACCCTGTCCTGGTTCCCCAAAAATGCGACACGTCGTCCATATCAGATTGGATGAGTTTAAACTAGTAGGACAGGTGTGGAATATTCATGGTCTGGTGATGAATAAACCTTGGTAATGGAGTTGTAGCTTGATTGGTCAAAAATAACGGCAATTGGTGGCGCAGTAGAACAGTAAAACGGCCGGACGGATGCGGCGATCAACCATGCTTGATGTCAGTGCTGTCTTTGTCAGTTCCTTCTATGACTTTATCAAAAACATCATGCTATCAAGGTATCTGTAAATAAATATTCGGTCAGATGAGATGAATTTTAGGGCAGAAATTACCATGAAAGGCATTTTTTAGTTTCGCATTAAGGCAGTATAATAAACCGAACAGATCGAACCATTTCCCTTCAAAAAACTAAAATACCAACGTGTTTTAATCACCTTGCAAAACTTTCTCCACTCGAGCACTATCAAGAACGCAAAACTCTAATGTCTTTCAGCCGACAGTATCAAGACCTGTTCCTCTCCTAAATGGGAAATCAATGCCTCCATTACATGGACCACCTTTCACGGAAGGTCCACGTCGTCGAGGCAACGGCGCAGCTGAGGCACATCAATCGGCAGACTTAAAGACAGGTAGCCTCGATCGCGACGGTGTGTGGCGGCCAAACCGTCTACCAATGAGCCTCGGCGCCGTCGGAGGGAGCGCATCGCCGATGACACATGGTCTGGCTTACGCACCCTCGCCCGTCCTTGCCGACCTGATGGATGGTTACCCGCGATCTGATCGACAGCATCTTCGCCACTCGGCACGCTCCTTCCAACCTTTTAGTGCTGGCAGTGGAGGCTACGAGGTACCCATTTTCGTGGTGCATTCCACCACCACATCTGCCCCCACTCCTTCCTTTCGACGTCGGACCCTCTCGTCCAACACTGCTAGTGTTCAAAGAGGTGAGCCTTTTTTGTGGGATCATGAAATTCAGTTACCATATCTTCCATCATCTTTTTATCCTTTGAGGATATCAAAAGTCTGAAAATATGAATAGCTAATATGAATCGGGATTCGTGCCATTGTCTGTAAAAGATATTTTGGATGCCACCTTCAACACTTCCTGCGATTATCATTCCATGTTCACAGTCACAGCATTATTCAGACGTATCGCTACCAATCTCAATGCATAAATTAGGTCAATGTAGTGTAGTGGATTGGCAAACCTCGCCGTACGTCCTTGCAAACTCTGCTACACTGAATCATATTATAAGTAGTGCTTAGAGGTTGTTTGGTCAGCAATGGTCTCCATGGAAATATTTGTCCAAACGTGGAATCATCCACCTTGTCAAGACTACGGCCTATCTTTACTCTTCCTTTCACTTTGACGCTGTTTTACTGTTTAATGATTCCTTCAACGTTTAGAGGTAGAAGATCCCCATACTTTTTCTCGATGCTTCAAGTCTTTTTTATGGAAAAGCAATCCCTCCATGGACGGTTCTAAAACAAGATGATCTCGCCTCACCCTACCAGTGGCTATAATAGAGAACTGTAGGTCAGTAAGTGCGCTCAAGCCGCCTCTGACTTTTATAATTCATCCGTTGAGAGTCAACGCAAATGTTAGCCAACTGCTGCTACCGCTTACTTTTTAGGACGTTTTTTTTTCACTGCTAACTAACGAGTCGAAGTCACTATTCCAATTGTATGATTGCCTGTGAAGTAGCCTTTGAATACTTTAAAAGGCATACGGATCTAGACAAGTTTCCAGACGTGCGGAAGGGACTGACCAGACCTAAGTAGCTTGGGTGCCACAGCACTACCTTGGGGGCAGAACCGCACACCTGCAATGGAAACAAAGTTAAATATGTGGTGATACTCCTCACCTGTAATAAGTTTCGGTTTCTCGCATACGGATAATAGGTTCAATCAGATTCACGGAGTCAGCAAAATGCATTCGATGGGAGCCTGGACGGAAAATACCGTAAGGAATGGCATAGAGTTGCAAACTTGAGATTTATTTTTGCGTCACTGTAGCTCTCCAGGAAGTTTGTGCACGACTTTGAATAGACCGTTGCTGCTTCCAACCTTCCACTTGTTTTATTTCCCGTAACTTGGCGAATAAATTGAAGTAACACGAGTACTAATGAGAGGACCACCTGAATCGCTGGAGGATGTTGCATACCTTACTTTCCTGATGCTGCGTTTAGAACCTTTTTTCTGTCAAAATCTGACTGCACTTGAGTGTTTTTTCGTCAAAATCTGGTAGCAATCCAGGGCTCCTTTATGCCACTCCTCGTTTTTGTAAACAGGCTCCTGATCTAGCCAACGATTATCATTCCCTCGAATGACTAGTCCTTTCCTTCTGGCCAGAATGTCAGCAGGAGGAAATGTCGGCTTGAACTGCCACTGAGTCGCCATAATTCCATAGGCCATTTGACCATTCTAAGTTTTTAATTCCAAAACTGGCGCCTCACTGCTCTTCCCATATTCAACGCAGAATAATGGCATCTGTGGGGAAAATTTGTGCCCAATAGTTTCACTTTCCTCCTCAAATTTCCATGAAACCACATGCTGAGATTAAATTTAAGCAACAAAGCTTGAGAAAAGTTAGAATTCCAGGGATTTATGGCGCTTTGTTGCCTTGCTACAATTTCCACAGATTTCATGTGACGAGTTGTCTTCGCTTCAAGGCAAATAAACAAAAAAAACAAATAGACATGTAAACGAATTTGGGTACTCCATTTGTCCAAATTTTGAATGCAATTCGCCAGTTTGTCAATTCTGATCATTGGCTAAAGCATTTAAATAGGCGCCCAAGTTTGTGGAGCACATAAACACACAGCAGGATCGAGACGATAGTGGCAAACACCAAACAAAAACTTTCTTCTTTCAGTACGAACTGAATAAAAAAATATAGTTCCCTCATATCAAGCTAAGGTTGTCTTTGTGTGACTTAAAGATTCGATATTACTATCGAAAACTAAAGGCCAATTTAAAGTAAATAAACAGCAAGAAAGTTGCCCAACTGAATATCAGTCAATCAAGGAGCTAATAATAGATTCGGGTCGAAACTTTGATGCATTATGGCCGAACTGAGAAGTTGCGTCACCGTTCATGCATCTAAATTAAGGTTACTCTGGTCTTCCGCCTAGTGGATCCTCCTCCTGTCCTTGCCGACATAAATAAGTGACAGATGACTTTAAATATGCCACTTACTGGACCCACGAGGGAGGATTATATGTGGGTGCATCGCCACATTTCGTGTTCAGGCCTCCAATTATGCAGGAGGTGTCAAGGCAGCTGAAAGCGTGGAAGCAAATCTCCCACGCCCTCACTGGCGCGCGTCGTAAGTACAGCATGGCATAAGGGTCCAGAGGAAAGTGTTCCATCTCACCCGCTTTCACCCAACCGAAGGTCTCTTGACCTCATTCCATTAAAGTGCAGGTAAACTGGGCTCCGGCATCTTTTTTGTTCTTTACCATCGGCTAGATATCACGAGACGAAAAGCACTTTCATGTTTAGTGTGTATTGCTTAGGTTATTGTAGTCGAAAGCATAAAATGCCAGCGTTTGGACTGTAAAAAATTATGTAAAAGGAGTGCAACTGAGTGCAATCTCAGTTAGGGACAAGTTAATAAGTTACTTCAATCATGGATTCATTCAAGTTCTGTTTGAAAGTTTTGATCGACTTTTGGTGCTTTATGACGGAAGGAAATTTCTTTGAGAGGTACTTAAAGTATTGGCCACTTGGAAATATTGGGAAAGACTAAGATGATTGCAAAAATATAGCTCTTAGTGACTCCAGAAGTAGTAGTAAGGTTGCAGAGGAAGAAGGACTGCTATTCACAACCCCTTTCCAGAGGAGTGTTTAAACGGTGTGATGATAAGAAGGTGGATCCTACTTCAATGTTGACCGCATTCCGAAACCAAACTTATCTCCATTTTGCTGAGGATTATAGATTGGAATAGGAAATATGAATTAAAAGTCGTGCGTGCAAACCACAGGTACCTAACGCTTCCTAAGACTTTTGCTAATTACTCATTCAATCAGGTACAGGACGGATGTACATATTGCTATTTTCGAGCGTTAAAAACATGCGCACGTCTCAAATTTTATTATTTGAATACTTTTGTAAGTTTCAGAGTAGTTGCGATCAATGGTCCCTTACAATAACAAAGTAAAGGTTGGTTTCCCATCTGTGAAGCTACAAATTTCACGTACTATTCCAACCAACCTTCTTTAAAATGTGAATTGAACTTCAGCGCTGGTAAGTTGTGCCGTCGCAGTGCAAACGAACTATTTATCATGGCAATCCAAATAGGCGAACAAAGCTTGACCCTCACCATGTACCTATAGGCAGGGTAGAAGATTTCCTTTTTTTCATCAGAAATGACATTAGGCTGGTTGCCTCGAGAAGCCTACACAATGCGTGTCAGAATTTCTGTTTGTCGCTAGCACTTCATGCAGCCCCGTGACTGTCCCCTTCTCGCAAATGTCGATGCCTAACTGATCCTGTCAATGCCAAAACAGAATAAACTCTTTGGAATGTAGCAATCCAGATGTCCCTCCATGTCCCTTATGTCTGCATGCGTATAAAAGTCCAAAACTAGCCATTCGGACCCTAAAGCTCTTTATTCATAATAAGAGTTTAGTTGTATACATGAATGCTTTATTTGGAGACATTGTGATAGAATCAACTGCACTGCTTTCGTGACATTATGATAACAGGACGCCCGCAACAGACAAAAAGTGGGGATGAGTCAGAAGGAGAAACTTGGAGACGTTAATGTCACCATAAGTGGCCATAAGAAGGATTTATTGCTCTCCCAACGAGTCAATAGAAAATTTACTTTTTTATTGGCTATATGGATGTAGATAGGCGGGAATGGACACCCACCTTTTGGATACGCCTTCATTTTGGTTCAACGCCTTCCAAAATATTTTTCCGCTCTTAGAAGGTTTCTTATGAGGTCATGCAACTAGGGTCTTAATAGGTTATATTAAGGGTAATAACAACCAAGCCAACACGGTTTCCTTCTTCGTTCTTGACAGCATGGCTGCGACCGTCTGGGAAGGAAATTGACCACTACTGCCGCTCAGATGTCCGATTCACCAATTTTCCTTACATTTTAGTAACCCAGCTACCCAAAACAGCAATTATCCATAAAAAACCAGCTTACTGCCTTAAGCGCAACCAATCTCTCCACCGCACGCAATCTTGAACAACTATTTATGTAAACTGGTAAGGGGTCCACGTCGCAAAATTGCGTGGTGACGGTTGTCTTTGGACAGCCACGTTAGGCAACTGAATGAATGGACAGCGTGAATTTACAAAAAATGAAACTGGTTGTTCATTTGTATCGGTTTATGGCGCAAGTACTCCTTCAATGAATGAAAATATTCAGTCACCTAAGAAAAATAGCTTCACTGATGTCCTGCCCAACTCCAAAGGAAATGTTTCGGCACCTTTGAAAGACTACCTTTGGCGACAATTGAAAAGAAAACACTTTGTCCTATGTGGAACGGTTCATAATGCATAACTGGCTTCAATTTCAACCTCTGAAACCGAATCAACATCTTGAGGCATCGAACACTAAACCAGAGCCAACTTGTCACTTTGGCTACGGCTAAAAATTCTTTCACTTTCTACTATTTCAGATTAGTATCTTAGCATACATGGTGTACTTTTTTTTTGGGGGGGGGCACGTGAGAGTAAATCCTGTAACATGAAAACAGAACCAAGACTTTGCGCTGACAAACAAGTTTTTGGTCCCTCGTGGAGGTCAAATTCCTCTTCCTTACGCGGTGTTCAAACGATAAAGTACAGTCGAAAAGTCTCTCACCTTTCAGAAAGGCCGAAAGTTTTCCTATTTCGGTAGTTGAATTCCTCACCTTCTCAGTTAATTGGTAAAACATATTACCAAGCATCTAATGTATGATTTGATAAAATATGCACAGAAGGAGGTAAAAAAGTTGTGTTCTGCTTGTGAAACCGGACGGTGTATTCAATCTCAATTAAATGTATGCACCAGTCCTGGATAAAAAGGGGAAGACAAAGTTAAAAGAGGAAAGTTCCATATTCTCGTATCAGTGAAAGCGGACTGACATGCAAAAATCTGCGCATAAAATGAATTCCTTATTTTACGTACATAGTTGGTGAAATTAGTGGTAGCGGGTAATAAGCAAAAAAATAAAAGGAAGTTTTATTTGAACCCAACTGCAAACTATGGTGATACTTAAAAGCCTTGGATGGATAAAATATCACAAGAAACAAAGGCGGGCATAAGAGAATCTAGAATTTGTACCTCCTGTGGCTTCCTCTGGAATTTTATGGAGCCAATAAGTCAGAAGAAAGCATTAGCTTTGAAATCACGGAGGGAATGTGTCTCAAACAAAAATGTGAAGGATGAATTGGTCCGTAGTTTGATCTCTCCCTCCAACAGTTCTCTAATTGCATTGAAAGTTCAATCTCTTGTTTGATGCTAATGTTACTACATTCTTATTCACCTTACTTTGACAGGAACGAATGCAGCAAACGTGCCCATTAAGAAGAATATGAATTCAAAACCATGACGAAAAGCAAGGGACTTTCGTTATTTCGCAATTTGTGGTAGTTTTACCGTTAGCGGAGAAAGAGTTATTTTCATCACAACCTCCCATGGACGAGGCAACAAACACGTCACCAAGCCAATCAGCCTCGAAACTTGTTTTTTTTCTTGTCCCTTTTCTACATCCCAGATTTGTGTATTAGTATTCACATCCTCGTTCCACTCCCCTCTCCACCCCATACCTTCCTCTGTACACGAGAACGAGATTGACATATCAATGTGGCCTATTGTTTTTATACCTCTCGCAAGGCATCTGTATCGCCACCACCGCCACCACATCCAAGACCGCCAATACTGCATCGTACTTTATTCTCTGAGAGCCTTTTTGATTCCTAGCGCACGCATTACCTGCAGTGACAAAATGAGAGTTCTACATGATTCATATGCAAATAAATCTACGTGTATTTTACTCACTTGAATATGGGAATACAAATGAGGATGCAACTTCACCTGCCTGCCTACTGTGGGAATGTGAGTACCAAGCGTCATCGCTTGGGCAAAGTAAAAACCTAAGCCTTACTTGCATGCGGTAAGTCTCATGTAATTTTAACAATGGCTTTAGCAGACAGAATATGCTTGAATGGGGTACGACGTAAAAATACGAAACACGGTTAGTTTAATAACTGAATAAATGAGTATAAGCAATTTCCGAGCAAAGTGATAACCCCTATTGCACAAGGAAAACGTCAAACACGCAAAAAAGTTGTCGAAAAGGATTTTTATTCTTTTTACGAGGCTCAGGGAGTTCAAAACCCTGCAAAAAATCCCTATTTAAGGTGAAGCTCCTTTTCCATGCGAGCAGCTCCATCGAAAGAAAACACTTGGCTTAAGTAGCCATATTCTAGTTGTATCCGAGCGTAAAGGGGGCGAGTATTTCGCATTACTTAATTTCCAATAAAAATAAGCGCTATGGGATATTTTGAAAGTGTAGTCACAAACAATACTTGGATGAAGTCTCAAGTCTTCAATGAAGTCGTGTATTACTGACGCATGGAAGAGCTGAGAGGCTACCAGACTGCCCCTAAGTCGGAAGTACATGGTTTAACGCACGGTTAAAAAGCATCCGACATGCACGTCACCCCTATCAAAGAAAGTAATTAACTACTAAGCCGCTATACAGCTTTTTAAGCTAGGTGCGGCAAGATCAAAGCTGATTATAGGTTCTGTTGCAACTCAAACGCGCACGTAGAATACTTCCTCGCGACTCAATTTGGACGGTTGTCGATCCAGACAGAAGATTTCTCTACTAAATTGGCAACTTTGGTTTACACACTGCTTGAAGCTAGAAGCAGCGAATGCAAAATATGGCTCATTTAAGATTATTATGATCAAAGTACTAGCTTGAAAGTTTGCTTAACCATTCATTTAGACATGCGATCACTTGAGTCTCCATAGATTACACTTCCAAATTGTGATATGACTTCCGAACCAACCCAATGGCTCCGCACCACTTTTGTGGGTTTGCAACGGGTGTTATTCTATAGCTTTTTTACTCGTTATAACTTCAGCAAAGGGTAGGGGTGACAAAACATATTACGGAAGTTGATGGCGTTTGAATTACTAGTTCTGCAGCTTACAAAAACCAAGTTATTTAGGGGTTAAAAGCGGGCAGATAAATTAGGTCCTTTTAAAGAAAGGGATGTTGTAGGCCTTTTCTAACATTCAAAGAAAGGGACACATATTGTCAAGTGTTTTCTCAAATTGTGTAAACGCTGCTCTGATTGGATAAAATTGGCCTCGAGGTCAACATGTTGTTTGATCGTAGTCGGGGGATCTGCCGTTTTGTGCCGGGGTGGGTAATGTGCTCGATCACAGCAAGTACTCATAGCACTTTGGTTTTACATTCTTTTTGTGGGTCAACCATGTTTATCTATTTCACTTTTTAAGATTATTGGTTGGTTGTGTTGTCGCCTTTTTAAACGTTGATTTGCCCAAGTGACACATGCTATGTATATTAATCTTCAGACTTCCTCTGGAAATATGTTAGGTTTTACTTCAGTAATACGGCGTACAATCCGAAAATGTTTTCAGAAGAAGAGTTTCCATGTTTGCATTGTTGGGAGCGGCCCTTCAGGCTTTTATGTCGCACAGTCCTTGCTAAAGGCAAGTGGTGATTTTAAGTAAACGCTGTGCAATTTTGTATTGCTTCCATTAGATTCGTTTAAGTATGATATGATATGATAATTATTTGTACTGCAGAGACACGAAGGCGTACGCATTGATTTGCTTGAGAAGTTGCCCGTTCCTTTTGGTCTCGTTCGATACGGAGTTGCTCCCGACCATCCAGAAGTCAAGGTAATTTCTAAAAATGACTTATCATAGGGCTTCATTCCATTTTAGAATGTAATCAATACCTTCACACAAGTGGCCACAAATCCTCGTTTTCATTACTATGGGAATATAGCGGTTGGTAACGATGTTAGCCTGGCAGAACTTCGCTACCATTATGATGCCATCGTATTGGTGTGTTTCATTCCTCGTTCTTTCCTATTAATGTTTTGTTTAGGCCTATGGGGCAGGCGCTGATAAACGCATGAATATTAGTGGTGAGGTTAGTTTTGGTTTTTTTCAGACTTTTCATAGGAACTTCCGGGTGTCGTATCAGCCAAGGAATTTGTCGGATGGTACAATGGGTACCCCGAATCACAAGTGGTAGTCTCGTCTTTATTATATCGTCTTTTCTATAGTGAAAAGTCTTATATTTCCCTTTTTTGCATCTGCTTCTAGCTTGAACCATATTTAAATTGCGAAACTGTCGCCATTGTTGGTATGGGGAACGTTTCGCTCGATGTGGCGAGGATTCTCCTCTCTTCTGTTAATCGCCTCAAAGTGAGTTGCGAAATACAGTTCTGTGTATCGACATTTCTGTCGGCGGTTTTCGCAACACCCATTTTCCTGGCACTACCTCCAATTATGCTTAACCTATCACGAATATCCAATGATAAGTAGGTGTTCTGAATAAAAAAATTGCGTTTTTTCTGAATGATTATAAACACGATAGTAATATTTTGACTAAGAGTTGCCACGACTGTGATTCAACTAGCGTCTATGCAGAAATTGGCCCATGTCAATGTCATGCTAATTTAGTCGGCACTCGATACTACCATGGACCCTTCATTGTTGCTGTAGCTTTGACCGCTATTCAATTTATTTTCCTTAACTAGGTGTTAAAGTATAGATATAGTTTGGGAATCTCGAAAATCTGTTGACTTTCCACGATGCACTCAATTTAACAGAGATGAACAGAGGGATGTGGAGATTGCTAGTTACCTAAGTGACAAGATCAATGGTTCCTTCTCCCAGCGAAAGTGCTTCTTATTAAGCATCACTCAAAAGTTTCCTATCTCCTATTTCATTGACTGTCCAAAAGATGACTTCGCTTGAGAAAAGAATTTGGACCATCTTTTTTATTTTACCTTCACTGTAAGAAAAGACGAGTTTCGCACTAAATTTTTTTGCGGTCCTCCGATTTTGAGGGTGTCCTATCGCATATCCCTGACACTTTCCCTACCCATTCAGAATCTCTACTTCCTACTTTTTATGCATTTCCTTGATTGATTGAGAGCAAGCCTGGTTTTAGCTTTGGAACTACTAGGATAGCAAAGTTTTGCAAAACTATGACCTCGGAAGCAATGTTTCGTGGAGACGTTTATTTCGTAGAGTTTCAGGTTTCCTTGTAATATGGCAACCATTTGAGCCTTCTCCGATGCCAACATATCCCTCAGCCTCTTGGTTCTTTTTCATCGCTAGGCTTCAACTGGTAATTCAACTTTCCATCCACATTCTTGTTTGCAAGGTATCCCTTCCAAGCATATTATAAGTTCACTAATTCTAGGGTCCTTTCACTAACTGGTTTGGCCTATGGTAAATTTAGCAAGACCCACGTGGGATCCAAATTTCAGCTACGCTGCCATTTTCGTGCCGTTCTGGTGCTTAACATAAACAATGGCTCCTATTTTCCACCATCATTTGGACATCTAGCTAATGTGGATTCGAAAGACGAGTATTGATTGATAGTCTAGATTTTGACTTGTCGTGATTGTCGAGATTGTAATTCGGTCAATTCTTCCCTTTGATTATAGGTCAGATTGGTAACACCTATCGTCACATGCTAGCGCAGATTTCCAAATGTTTTTTAAAACGTTGTTTTCACCCATAATTAGTTTTAGGCTTGAAAAAGTGGTTAATGGGATCTGTTAATTGTGAAGTAGGTACTTTGTCCTAATTCTGATTTTTCTCCGAAAACTTCGACCCAATTTCCGCGATTTGTGTAAATATAAAACCTCAAACATCTACTTTAAAACATTTAACGCATTCAAAACTACAGTATATGATAAAGTTTTTCCTACTCGCTTTGTGAGGTGTTTACTTTTTCACATTTCATTGGCCATTTAGCATGTTGATTGCTAGGGGTCGGAAGTAAACCCATCTTTTGTTCCACCATGGCGTCATCATTGACACCACCGAGCTAACCAATACGGCCACTGCTCATGCCCTAAAAATGTTGTTGTCGTCAGACCAAAACCGCCTTTCATCTTCATTTTTTTAAGCCCAATCAATCTCTTGTGAGGCATAATTTAATGCTAGCAGTCAATGTGAACTATCAAAAGCCATCTATCACAAACTTGTGGCGTGACAGTTGGGCAATACAGTATGTGGGGCACCGATACGAAGACTTTCAACTTTTGAACTTTTGAAGTAAGCATATTTTTTAGCGAGGAAATATGGCACACATTTATTGCAAAGCAATCATGATTCTTAAATACACATAAAAACTGAATAAATGCTTAACTACCGGTTGTTATCAAGTCCTAAGTGAATCTTTTTCTGCTTTCTCTATGACTGATGACTTCTTTATTCACTTTTGGTGTAGTCAAACCAGGGAACTCGACCGTTTCACGATGTGGTTGATAGAAGTAATTTGGCCATTAGAGTTTGCAACGGTATTTCTGCTAACTATTACCCGACTCCTTTGCGGAATTTCCGGTACTTAAGTTTCAATATGAAAGGAAGCTAGTTCTTTAGCTTTTTATGATTGCCGCACTATTCATGAATGCTATTCGATTGACCTTTTCGGTAATCGAACTGTGCCTTTTTAAACACAAAGATGGCGCTTTAATGGGAGCTTACCGGGAAGGAGTTATTGGGAATTGTAGATGGCACTGTTTTGAAATAACGAGCTCATCAAAGACTAAAAATCCTGCTTTCGTTCAAGCCATTGCGTAAATATTAAGAAATGTTTTCGCTTTATCAAAACATGTAAGCTAACTAAGGACTAATCGACGTTTTTGACTCCTAAGTGATTTAAAATGGCAAGTTATCGGAAGTGTTGTTTTATCGATGTCAGAACACAGACATCCCAGAGCCGGTGATTGAGCATCTCTCCACCAGCCGAGTACGTCGAGTGATCATAATAGGACGTCGGGGACCTCTGCAGGCTGCGTTCACGCTGAAGGAGTTCAGGGAATTGTGTTGTCTCCCGGAAACCAAGAAAACCTCCCTCCAAGGTCTTCACGTGGAGTTCACTCCACAAGACATTTTCAATGAGACTCTTTCGACTGGCGATGATCGTACTAAGCTTTTCGCAGGTCCGTCTCCTCTTTGACTTTCTACTTTTTGTTGTGAGTAGCAGCTGGTGATTGGCCCAACTTCTAGCATTAGGTTAAGCTGCTTAAAACATGAGTAAATTTTTCTTTTTTAGCTTGCATTTAACAAATAAACTGCCACAGCATAGTTGGCGTTTCGTGTCTTCACTATTCGTAAATACCCAGTTCTGTTCTATTAACAGTTTTGGCCGTAGAGATTATAAACCGTAAAAGTCGTTATTTTCTACCGTTATTCAAATTAGCGCTTTTCTGTCCGTAAATAGTGTTGCTCATCACCCAGCAGCAGTGAGTGAAGTTTCAAGCTTTGCAAAAGTGCACGTTTTGTAAGTTCAAAGAGGTAATTAGCTCTGATAGACTCGCTTCTATTCCCTTTATTGTTCCGTTATTTAGACAAGCTTTCTAACCCGCCATTTTTCGTCAAAGCTTTATGTTACAACACATACGATTGTGACATAATTTCCATCCTTAGCAAGTCCAACCAATGACTCAGTGATGTCAGTTGTCTCAACTGCGATTCAGTGAAGTGGGATTCATTTGAGGTGCTTATAAGGACGCTGTCGGGCCGCTGTCTGAAAAAAAACTTACCCTCGGTGTACAGAAGATTGGTAGCAATGGTGATCTGAACAGGGCTCTGAGCTGCCGGCGTGGAGGTCAATTCACAGAGTTTAAGCTGACCTCACTCAAGTTAGGCTATATGCGCTGTCGCTTGGATCATGTCATTAGTAATTTATTAATCACAGAGATGCATTACTTAAGTTTTTACTTATTTTCATCATTAAAACATCGTTTTCATTCTCGTGACGAACAATGGTGCCAAACTATCCTCAACTCGAAATCATTTAACTCAAGCAATCATAGTGTATCTTACTATTCATCATTTTTTTCAAATGTCCAAGCTTAGTTCATTAACACCATTCCATGCACATCGCTAGTAGCTGGGTTGAATTTTTCGTCAACCATCAACCAAACTGAGTGCGTCTTTGGTTTACTCGTACTAAAGTTTGATTTCCTGCATCGAACTCGAATCGGTTCGACGAATATTCCTGCCCTTTACAGCCATCAAGTTCACTTTTTTAGTTTCCAGGGCCACTTTTGTTTTCATGTTTCAATATTTTTATTGATGCTGGTGGTGGCTGTTTTTATGGCCTAACACCGGGGGAAGTAATATTAGTGGCTTCCAGTAAAGGCGTAACGAACATTATAGCACTCGGATTATCCCTAAGTCTGAGTCTTGAAGTTTTCTTACTATCAGCCTGGAGAGGGGCTGGGGGATGTGTACTATGTGGACAATGCGGGTATATCTCCATGGCCGATTCGTGGAGGACCGCAGAGTTCTACACGGCAGGACATCTGGCTGCTAGCAATCAATAATCGAATGTGCTATAAACACAAACACGACCGAAATGTGGACCATTCGATAAGTCTGCTCGGCTTCTGAATCCTACGACGGCCCTGATTGCAACTTTCATTGTAGAGGCTCACTTTGTGTTCTGCAGCAAGTGCATTTTGCACACGAGTTGAATTATTAGGAGCATTCGCCTTAAAACGATGTGTTAGTATGGAATCTATAATAAAATCTGGCCTCCCTCCTTTTACTCTTCGCTGCTTCAATACTGCCCAGTCTCCTGCTTGCAGAAACACTGAGTCTTTAGGTAATATTTATAATTCCCCATTTTCACGAAAGGGTTGTAAGCGATTCCGTTGCGGAAGCTCTCATTCCCTTAGTAATTGCCCTTTTGGCAGAACACGAGCCTGGAGTGTCACCAAAAGTTGACTATGGCCGCTTTTAGTCTGGAGATCTACTTATTCTGAGCAGATGCCTTCCTTCTGATATCTTTTAGAGACAGCGTCCGCCGGATAAACTCGGATTTTCCATTCATTTAAAGTGCGTTTGGCGACACTCCTATTAGTGTGGCGTTGAATTTACTCCAAGAGTCATCATGATCCATGCGAGCGTAAAAGGTTTGATGGGATTTGACGACTAATAGCATGGAAATCGCTGGAATGGAGCTCATTACACCAGCGTATAGGGTAGCTCACAACAATGTCACTTTGTTACAACAAAGCAGTTGAATTCTCCCCTCTCCCCCTTTTCAGAGCTTCCGCGTCCACGACGCAGGCTGATCGAGCATATGCTCAAAATATCGACTCTCAACTCGATTTCCATGGAACACGGCGTGGTGGGCGAACCCCTTTGTTGCGAGATCCGCTTCCTGCGATCACCGATACAGGTGATGCCTCGTTACCCTGTCTCCAATTGGGCCGTGTCGCTGCCCTCCTCCTCTAAAGCCTCAAATGTGGCTGGTATTGAGCTGTGTGTGAACAGGCTGGAAGTGAGTGTTTTCCATTTGCCTTTCTCTCTATCTCGCTTCGCCTCTTTACGCTCCTGATGCTCAAAATCCAGTAGTTTTTTTCTTAAGATTCACTGTATTTGATTGGTTCTCATTATCAGAAACATCAGGTGCATTGAAAGTGATGTATGCTGTTGTGAGAAATCGCTTTTGTATTTCTTTTTTTTTGAAAAAATCCCCTATCACGTCAAAAGTTCCCCATATTTAACTAATAACTGGAAAATTTCGAAGTTGTCGGACTTCTTCACGCCATTTGGCGCTCACTAACTTGCCCAAATAGCGAATATTTAGGGGTGGTAACTTCATGTTCATCGTTTTGTAAAAAACGATCGCGTTTTTGTGCGATTTTGCAATAATCTAGGCGTCGCTTCCGTCGTTCGTTAAGGGTATTCGCATATTTTACAAAGTACTTCATTACGCTACTTTCTAGAAACGAACCAACACTGGTTCTGGTACCAGATATCACAATCACTAATGCTATGACTTAACATGAGTACACCCGTTGTATTATTGGCTAGCAACCTCTCGACCGAAAAGATAAAACCATTGCTTATGGGAATTGCTTTATACCGTCTTCGGATAAAAGTGATGAGGCACCATTTGTTAGAGTCTCTAGAGTGAGCGAAGGCGTTTTTTTGGGCGGGATTTATTCCTGTCCCTCTTAATATTCTTAAGAGCATAATCTCCTCAAGGTTGTCCACAAATGTTAGCTAGGGAGGTTGGAATCAGAAACGCTGAATAGCCAGGTATTTTATGTATACTTTTATCAATCCTAATTTTCGACGTTTTATGCCAGAGGAAATTCTTGATGACAGTATTTAATGAGGAACTGTACCTTCGTAGTCTAGGGTAGGGTTGAGGCTCCGGCGGTGATATGAGTGTGATTAATGCTTTGATCTCAAGAATACCTTACATTCTCCGTTACTTGATTACGAATTCTAGTGTAAGTATCCGGCCTCTATACGATCAAGGTGTTGTTAAATCCTTCATCTTATGCATCTACGTATTTTTTGATTAAATTTGAAATTGCTGCTCGCATTTCCGAATAAGCTATAACCACTGCGTTGTGGAAGATAACGACTTTTTTTCTGGTAGGGTCCACCAGGAGAGCATCAGAAGTGTGTGGTGGCAGAAGGCGAGAGTCCAGAGCACGTGGAGTGTGGATTAGTGTTACGCAGCATCGGTCACCGCAGTGTGCGCATCGATCCCGACCTGCCATTCGATGAGGAGCGGGGCGTGATCGCCTGCACCGACGAGTACGGTCGTGTTCCGGGCCTCTTCTCCCTAGGTGACAGCTACGGTACCGATGGGGATGCGCTGCTGTATGCCTCCGGCTGGGCCAAAGTTGGTGGCATGGGAGTTATTGTCAATACCCTTGCTGATGCTCGCAACACTGCGGATGCTATCCTCACGGATCTTGGGCGCAAGGAATCGCCCCCTCGTCACATAGGTTTCGAGGGATTTAAGGCGATTCTTGAGAGTAAAGGTTTGTTGTCTTTTAACCTCTCCCTCATTACTATTCCTTTAAAGTGGCATTGATGCTTCTAAGGTTTCCAGTTAGCGATTCTTGTACCATTTTTTCTTTCAACTAGTGATTATCCGTAGGTAGGTGCTAGAAGTGGCTACTTTAACAAGTCTGACCCTTCTAGATTGTCTTCATGAAACCGGTTTCACCTTTTCTTCTTCCGTAGTTTCGCCTGTTTTAGTGTTGTATCCGACTTCACAAATTTCTTCATACATATCAAACTGGCGGTAAACAGTATTTTTTACACTGTGGACTACGTTTTAAGAGGGGTTCGCGTCTAATGCACCTTCGGCTGTGTTACTCAAGTCCATTTTGAAGAATTCATAAAGTGCGGAAGTCTGAAGGCAACTTTATCATGGATGCAAGTATACGGGGCAGTGGCATTAATGAAATACTATGATCCTTTAGTGATGGAAGAAATTGTGGACAATGTAGTTGGACAGGCAGCTCAAAAATTTGATCTTTTGTTAACTTGTATCGTACCTTCCTTACTACATTTTCAAAGGTAGACCTGCCATCATAGCCTAAATCCTTCATTGTTATGCTTTGACGCCGATCTTCATCAGTTTGACATCTTTCCAATCTAACACATGTCCTTTCAGTTAAGTGTTACACACGTCTGACATGCAGGCCTCGGCGAAAAACCGGGTGTCACCTATAAATGACGTTGATAGCTAAAGGAAGTAATCTTTTCCGTTTTAAATCTGCTTTCTTTTAAGAAAAGCAACTTATTTTTCATGCGCGTCTGCTTGATCGCTTACTCCCCCTTATAAGTAGAAATGTTGGTTCCTCATGCGTTATGCGGGGTTCCCACCGGCAATAACTTTAACCTCCGAACTCATCTATTGGATGAGAAAATACGAAAAATCATGATGGAGACGTTTTAAACTTCTGTTCCACCAAACTTCTTTTCACTTGGTCTCTATAAAAGACACTTAGTGCTCTTAACATGACTGAAAAGTAAGCAGGCGATTTTAGGATGCTTTTTGAAGATTGGACAGGAAGGTCTTATTTAAAACAATATACAATAGCGCCACATTTGCGTGGCGCCCTTGTTTTGCTACCTAATCCCTCTTGTCAATCGTTTAAAGTGAATTTCGTTGAAATGGAATGAATAGGCTTTTGAGGAAAAAGCGATCCAGAATAATTGCTGTTAGAGTAGGACATCAAGACATCTGGGCTGTGATGGTTGAGGTTCCTCCGCGATCCCGATAGTCAATCTGTTACACTGAATTTCTACGGGGTAAGGAATCGCTCCAAGACTTTGAAACATGCCTAAAGCAGGTTTTTACTTCTCATATCCAACTATCTTTGGAATAGGTTTCAAAATCGTCTTTGCAGAATCTGCGGAAAGGCTTTTTAAATTGTTCGATGTACACATTTAAGGCATAGTTTCGTGTCTGCCATCCCAAGAAGATACTCCAGATAACAATGTGGCAACGATCAACTAGTTAGTATCGCTTTACTTTTTTCAATTATTGGTGTAGGATATCGTTATTTAATGCACCATTGCAGAATAACTGGTGTTGGTCGAAAGTGTTGGTGGAACAAAGGAAAAACACGAAAATTCTATGTTTAGGCCCGCTACTCACCTTTGAATTCACGTGGAATGGAGCCCAGTCTAGTTTAAATTTTGACGTTGCGTTGAACAAAAACTGAGGTGATCTAGAAGTGTACGCAGAACCATACAAAGTCGTAAAAGACTTTACTGCCTAATTGTTGGTAAATAAAGAACATAATCGGCTATTTTTTGATGCTACTGTGCTGCAGGTGTGCGCCCGGTGACCTTTGCGGAGTGGGAACGTGTGGATGTGAAGGAGAGGGTGGCAGGTCATGACCTTGGCAAACCACGAGAAAAGATCACCTCTTTGAAGGAGATTCTACGAACTGCTTTTTTGGAAGTGGCTAAGGTGCGCAGTGGCGACAAATTCTGAATGTCGGTCCAGCTCTATTGGCCTTTGTCCCTTTACCACCATTGGATATGACAAAGCCCTCCTCCCTCTAGATTTTCACTGTACATCAAAGCTACTTGTATTTTGAATGTAAAAAGCAGCCCTTATGGTGTGATTGACTTTTAGGAATAGTCCTCGCTTTGAATCAGCACAAATTTCGTTTTAGGGCCTACCTCTGACCTGCGTGTTTTCAGCAACAGGCTTGAAAAGGAGCGATTGGGTTTTATGTTTCACAGGTGTCATCTTGAAGGCATTGTAAAGCACACGAATCCGGGAGTGGTTTTGCTACCGGGCTTGGAGGGTCTGTGGGGCCAGTAACACTGGTTCAGCATGGCCTTATACCATTGGTCTGAGCTGAAGCGCTGAATACTAAAGTGGTCCGTTTAGTTATAGGATAAATTTACTTCTTTTCTATCCTATTATTCCGTCCTCAAGTTGGTGAAATTCTCTCTCCTCTCACTTTGGTCAACAGCTCGTCAAGAGTTATGTGCATTAATAAAATTATCCAAAACGGGACATTTATAGCGTCCCTCGAGCGGACTAGGGTACTACGATGGTGGAAGCGGTAGAAGAGATCAATGCAAACAAACACCAGTCCTGGCTTCGTCGCCTACATGCTAAATGCAAAAGTCACAAGTGGAGGTGGTTGCGGCGGTTGGACAGAGATGTGGAGTCTTGCAACAGAAGGGTCATAAAAGCTGTGGCCACTTTTGGTAATTGGCCATTACCACACCGATAAACCATTCAGCTTACAGCGAGGAGTTTAAGTTGGAGGGTTTGAGAATGGCCACAGTAAAGCTACGTACGATGCTTACATTAAGGATGCCTTGATTATGTGTGGGAATGACACCTTTCTCCCATTTTAAATCAATGGAATCTACAGAGGCGACTCCACAGTAGTGGAAGTGGAAGTAGGTAGCAGAACGGAGTGATTGTTGAATATTAGCCTCGCTAAGCTAGACATTATGCCCCATCCAAGTAGAGATGTACTTTAGAAATTCCGCCCCTAAAACAATTCGAAACTTGAGTGTCCGCTTTGACGAACATCAAATCACGATGAACAGTATGATACTGATGGAAGCAAAGCAAAAAACGGATGTAACTCTAGATCCGGTGCAATGGGCGAGGTGTGTCACCGAGGTTAAAAATTGAATATTTTTTCACCTCATGGGGACCCAGTGTGTAGCCTTCGCTTCTGTGATGTGATGGTGGAGGGCGTCCAGCCCTTAAAAACAGCAGGTCCGTATAATCGAACGATACTCGCCTGTTTTTCGGTTCTCGTAGATTTTTGTCAACAGTTTCGTGCCATAAAATACCGCTTGTGCTATTTGGGTTGAATGCCTGCTAGCTCTTTTGACTGCTTTCAATGAATACCCACCAAGATTTGTGTGTCTTTTGAAGTCATAAGGAAAGATCTAAGCTCCAAAATGCTTTCCTTTGTCAAATAACGGTGATTCAGGAAATCTGAGGAACGCTATTTTGGTAGTGTTTTCCTCCTCAGTTGTGGGCGAGTTATTTGCAATTTTCATTCTAATTTATAGAATTGTAACCGAATCAGTGTTTCGCTTTCATCTCCATGCCCTTGAAATCAGTGGACCAGTTGAACGAAGACGTGCTCCTTGACGTGGCGGTAAATGAGGTGCATGTTTTCTCCGCGTCGACAGCTGATGGGGTCCGATCAGTGAAGAGGTTCTTATTTACTCACCGCCTCTCATCTAAAAGGTAGATTCAAGCAAACATGCATTGCAAAATATTGTATGAGGACTGGCAAAAGCACAAGTTTAGTTGGTGAGTTCAACTGTCATCCCTCCCGCGTGGCTTACTTCGCCAAATGTTAGTTGTAAAGAATCAAGGTCTCATTTACAGAATTTTATCCCAAATCACAGTAGCAATGAAGAAATGATGTTGGCTGGCCACCTGAGTTGAGCCCTTTCAAATGGACTCTCATCGGATGAATGTCAATGATTTTAGTATGGAAAAGGATTTTGATCCGTTGACAAGTTTGGGTAGCCACTTTCGCTTCTAAGCAAGCACCAACAATAAGTTCCTCTTCGGCAAAACAGATGAGAATTTGGTATTGAAAAGGGCATTTAATGTAACCAAAGGATGCAGCATAAATGAATAGTCGCTGGTGCATTGAATGGACAATGCATTTTGGTCATTGCTGCCATCTTAGGTGAACCATTTCCCCCAATCTATATCCCTGCAAACTTCCCAGGTTGGATGAGCCTGGAATTGTGCGCACTTCAAAGAGACCGCAATGTACCACTGATGAACTGTCGCATTTTATTGTGCTTACCTTTCTGCTTTGCCTTCCGAATAACCATATGGAACTTAATATGCAGTCACTATCGTCACTTGTGCCATCTTTCAACTTCAAGGATAACACCTTATTGAGACCTTTTCTCGTCAGTAAGGAATGAATGCTTGTTTAATTACGCTGCATACGAGTGAACACCAAACTGGTAGAAAAACTACTTAAGATTGCAAACAGACATGGCTTCACCATTGCACACAGTGTGTGTGTGTGTGTGTGTGTGTGTGTGTGTGCTGAATACACTTCCTTTCTTCAGTGCATTTTTTGTTCCCTCGAGCGTTCTTATCCCCTTTCCACATCATACACTCTTCTCCCCGTCAATCATAAAGAGCATGACATTGTCAAGTAGGCGCTCACACGCGCGTGCACATGCACTTTTGATTGACCCACGGCATGTTCACACTCCACTCGTCAGCTCAACTCAGCACGCATCCATTCTAACGGAAAATTTCCACTCTCCATAAAGCACAATCGCCCTATCAGGAGTGTCTATGGCACAATTCATTTCACCTAGCTTTTGTAGGTGACTGCAACGCGTTGAGAAAACAGTGACGTTAAACACTGAGGACACAATAACAGATGAAGAGGTGAGAGAGACGCGTTAAAAACAAAAAGCTCACGCCTATCTTTTAATAGGAGCAGTTCACTCAACCTGAAAGTACATTAATTTCTCATAAAGAGTGGGTGATAAACAAATTCTACTGGCATCATTTCAATTAACAAAAAAAATCTCTCCCTTAAGACAAATGGTATAAATAATAAAGGCCTTTGAGTGCTTTAAGTTCTGAGCATTTGTGCTACACACTTTCTCTCCGTGAGGGCATCCTAACCCAACATCTCACAACTTCTTCAAAATTACTGCTCCTTACCAACTTCTGTGTGAGAACTCTATTGTCTAGCGAATAACGGTAATTATCATTGAGTGAAAGGAGCGCTCTTAGGAGGTGAATTTACTACCATCTCAAGACACGGGCTCTTACTGCGCCTTTACCTACTCAATCCAAAGTGGTTGTGAGTTGAACAAGAATTGCGAAATGGGACCACCAACCATCACCATTTACATCAACACTGCATTAGACATAGCGTACCATTTCAGTGAAGGTTATACCAACAACTTTACAAGTCACAGAACTATATTCCATTCTTCCTCCAACTTCATTAATAACAAACATAAGCAAAGTTTACCTTTCAATTTGGAGTCAAACTAGCTAGGTTCTAGTAGCGTCCAAGAGTGTCCTGAGGACAAAAGAAGGTAACATTCGACGTACAGTAGGGCATGGGACAACTGACATGGGCTGGAGGCCAGGACATCCTGAGGAGGTATAGTATTGGAGCCCTTAAGCGCTTTGTTACCTAACCAAGAACTAAACAGTTAACGTATTGCATTCCATTCCATTTTAGGCCTTCAAGGTGCATGTGTTCGTTAAGTTTATAAAACACAAGTAGATTAAGTGTTTCCAATGTCAGGCTGGGTAAAAACCACTATTTAACAATTGCGCTTGCGGCGTCGCAAGCATGTAACAGGTTCCTCCTATTATTTGATGCTAGGTGGTTGGATCAAGTCGCGCCTGACAGCGAGATTACTTGAGCTTTGAACGATGAATAGATGAATGGAGAAGCGTATGTTCCAGACTCTGTGAGTCAGTTGTTGAAGGTGGCAGAAACCACGGCGTCTGAGGATAAAATGTCCCTCCTACGGGATCAAAAATCCCTTTTTGTAATGATCCGCATGGTGACAGAAAAGCTATTTTGCCAGATCCCATAGATTAAGTGTTGTGAGAAAAAAAATTGGTGCTTCTCAGGAATGAATAACGCTTTACTCCGTCATTAGGGGTCATGTCTGGCCCCATGTCCACATCACAAATGGCAGTAGTTCCAAGAGTCCCCTCTCGACCCCAATGTTTTGGTGACCACAAACCCACACCTAGGCTCGGCCGCTCCAGCATATTTGCCTAGCGAAAAATGTTAAAATGAAGTTTTGTATTTTGAATAAGCCTAAAAACGCCATTAACCGTATTGACAGGAATGTGATGCTTTAAAGTTAGTTATTAAAGTGAGATTACAACAAATAGCACTGCTTAGGCCAGCTGCGAGCAAACATAGTCGCCAAAAGCGAAGCCTTAATAAGCCTCGTTCATAATGCTTATGATGGGGTGCAGGAGCACACCAAATTTCTACATTGCATGATCCGATATGTGCATCAAAATTGATCTTGATATCTCTACAAAACGCCACCACAGTGGAGGCAAAAACGCCTCAGCAGAAGTCACATGAATGTGTAGTCGTGGCTGCTGACTGCGAGCGCACGCAAAGGAACGAAAAGTGCATTTGTGGTTGAGTTCCTCTGGGTAGGCCTGGAAGCTAAAATTTCATGATCCTTTGTATTTTTTCGGTGGAAATCACTCTTTACTTCTCACTTTTTTTCCCTCCCACTGCAATTCAGTCCACGAATCAACCTTATTTGTTGAATGAAACCTTTTTTTCAGATAAAATTCCACTGTAATGTAGAGAACCAAAATTATTCGAATTAAGCTGGAATGACGCAACGGATGGGCACAGAGCCTACTGTTCCATGATTTTCGAAAAATTTTTGAGTGTTAAACAACATTAGGGGCAATTGGAATGAAATAGTTAACTCAAACTGCTATCAGTTAATTATTCTTAAAGCATAGCTTGGGTTATCAGTTTTGCAAGACTTCGAAACGAAAAAAGGCTTCGTCTGTGTAAACATCGCAGCTGATTAACATAAACCTTTAAAAGTCTACGAAATAGCTTTCCCCCCACCACCACCACAGCCTCATGTCTGTCATGCGAACACAACCTCATGGTAGATGACAATGAACGCTGTGGCATGGAATAAATGGAAGCTCCGTCGCAGTGACAA
Source organism: Taenia solium (assembly GCA_001870725.1). Lineage (NCBI taxonomy): Eukaryota > Metazoa > Platyhelminthes > Cestoda > Cyclophyllidea > Taeniidae > Taenia > Taenia solium. The sequence continues at coordinate 37,522 of MIEF01005605.1, read as the reverse complement.
ATATTAGGCGAAGGGGAGGGAGAAGTTTGAGTTTGATGGACTTCAGGGGTGTGGGATGGCGACTCCATTCCTCGGCTCTTTCCAAATTGGCGCGACTGCCCCTACGATTCGCCTACACACATCTGAAAGAGCACTTTACTTGAAGTTTAGCGTCTACAAAGTTAGCACTGAATCAAGTTCTTCCACGAATCACCGCTGTTTCCAACACAAGTGCTTATTTGTGTTGGCGAAAAATGCAGTATTTTAGCCGAATTGCCTCCCTTTCATGCATTGAAATCTCTCCTAACTTATTGCAGAATAACATCACCGGTGTTGCCAAAACTGATTGTTAAGAAGAAAATCTCTCTGAGTAGCGTTCAAAGTGTTGCACAGAGAGGTCAGATCCTCGTAGTTTGCCAGCACGATCTACTGCTTTGTGATTCTTCTTTAGGCACAGTTCACACCGTTGCACACGGCTCAATATAATGCCCACATATGAGCAGTAGCATGCAAAACTGATTAGTATCTTATGGGAGAAGATTGCTAACAATGTTGTCCAACGGACCTACGGGTTGTTGCCAGTACCCAATGGCTTAATGCAGCTTATACCGTAGAAAAATGTCAGGGATGGTGTTCACTGTTGCCAACGAATTTGTGGAAATAGTTCATAAAATTGGAAGCAATCATTCATTATTTGTGGGATTAATTACTGAGTGTAGACACCTCCCAGAGTTTTCAAGATTAAAAGGCTTAAGTTCCACAACTATAAATTATTTTGACCCATTTACGGGTTTGCTCCGTGATGGCAGCAGGCTGGCGATGATAGCATTAGAAGTTATCAGCCACCTTGCTCACCGGTTGTTCTAGCAGTTGACAATGACTTAAAAAATTCTACTTATGGTTGACACAAACACACACCTCTCACTTCCTCTCTCAAAGCGGAAGCATTTTCCTTAGGCATGTCGTGGATGCGATCCTGCATTGATTGGCCTCCACAGATCTATGTTATGATCTCAGTTGAGAGGCAAAATAGCGATGTAGGAAGCTATCTCTCTAAATTGGCTTAAAAAACCAAAAAGAAGCAAAATAAGCGCATTATTAGTTTATTTATGCATTGTTTCTGCGATTTATCCACTTATCGTCTCTAACTCGCGTGATTGTTTGACTAGACATTTTGCGTGGTTAGCTTACTTCTCCAGAAAAAGATGAGTTAATGGTAAAAAATCAACTGCAAAGAATTGCCTATAGGGAATCGTTGGTGAATCGAACACCATGACCGATAGAGAGGGGGGATTTGGCTATCCCTGAGTCACCACACCGAAACCAGCCCAATGGTGATCCTGGGGCCCATGTCCCACGGCCTATTGGCCTCAGTCCAAAACCAATGCCAAATACTAGGTGAGCTTGGACTCACATTGAGATCGACGCCTCAGATTCCCAAAATGGGAATTCATTTATGCGATGCGCGCCCTAGACACCGACTTTGGGTGAAAGTTTAAAATGTGACTACACCATCGACTGCTTTGGTGTTAGGTAGGCAAGTCGGGTAGTTTTGAATAGTGGTGCGAGCAATGAATAGCTGACCTACAAAAAGTTAATTCGCATTTTTTGTAAATCATTTATACCATCTTATTGAGAGAACCAGCGGCAGTTGCGATTTCGCAACTGTAACTGGATGCTTAGCAATTACTAAAATGACCTCTGACCCCTGGCAAAAATACCCCTTTTGGCTAGAAAATGTTTTAGAATATCATGAATTGCTGGGAAGATTGAGCTTATCTGGAAAATGCTGGCAATATCAGGACCTTTCACATCCATATAACGCCTCCAATTACTGCTTAGTCTCTGTGTCAGCAAATTTTGCCGACAATAAAGCAAACCACATCCACCGACACCGAATGCGTCCCCCATTGCAAGGCCCCGTTTTGATTATGACGTGACTAAAACTGAACCAACCTCCAATGTGTGAAGGTGTGATTATTTTGCAGCAGCGAATCAACCATCTTTATCCCACCAGCGGATTAAGATGATCTTCCATTATTATTTTCACAGGGGAGGAATGGGAGAGGTAAAAACAAAAAAATTGAGAAAAGCTCAAACTTCTTCTGGGTAGAGCGGATTATGTAAATGGAGATTGTGGTGCCTTTGCTCGCCCAAGTCTCTATTCCGTGTAATTTTAAAAAAAAATAATTAAACCGCCAAATGATACTTAACTTTGTAACACTGTTGACAATAATTAAGCTCGCATCAACCAAACCTGACTTCATTGTTGTTGGGGCGGGCACGCTTCTCCCAAACCATTCTAGTAACCATCCCAAATGGCACATCAAACGCACGTACTGCTTACCTTCACTTCAGGGAGGTGATAGCCACCCATCATTTCGGTTGGCTTAGTAACTGTCGCAGATGTGCCGAGTTATTATATTTTAATAAGTCAGGCCTTTTCAATCAGACAGCCAAATGATTGATTGGAATCCAACTGTTGGCTTTAGCGCTACATCGCTCACTTTTCACTAGAGACAAATAGATAATTAGTGTTGCACTGTTCGTTTTCTAATTCAAACAGAAAGCGATTGACGCTTTGAGCTCTGCCTGGAAAGCAATTTTATGCGAGAAGGGTAAGACATGTGCCACCGCAAGGCAGGATGAGAAGTGGGGTAAGGCCAAGATGCGTCTTTATGGAGAGAACAAAGTAGCTCCATTGCTGGAAATAAACCTACACACAGTGATTCAGATAAATGTACCTGCATTATATCACCATTGCAAATGAGTATAGCAACGGGGTGTGCTTAATACCAAAATTTCACCTCGTTTTCAATAGACCTATAATTATGTCAGCCCGGTGTTTTCGAGGTGGGAGAAGAACGTGATCCACAGGGTGAGCATGGCCCATTCAGAGGGGCCATAGCTTAGAAACGATGGTAGCCACGGCTCCATATTTTAACCCCTTTAAAAAGGCCTCAAACGACCCCGCGTAGGTATTCCATCTACAATACACTATTGGTGATAACAGCACCCTTCCATCAAGAATTCACAAGTGATTATGGGAAACAGAAAATAAACGAGGTTATGATTTGTAATGTCAACTCAGTTGCTATTGCCACTTAGTAATCGCCTTTTCCAATGCCGCCAGATAGGTAGATGGAGAGATGTGTTGAGCTGGTGCATCAGATCCACGTGGTAACATTGCGATCATATCAGGCCTCACAAATATGCGGGACAAACTTCCTAAAATAAGGTCATGTTTACTCATAATCTCCATATATCACGTTTATGAAAAGCTAATCCACCTTCCTTATTCTCCTCATTCATACCAGAGCATACCAATCCCAGTAATGCTATTTTAGCACCTTATAGCTTCTAATATCGGCAGGTATGGGTTATTTGTCACGTTTCACAAACAGATTTGGTCATAATTTAACTTTACCAAATATTAAATTAATCATAGTTAGAAGATAATAAAAAAGTTCGCTTCTTAAGTCATCTACAGAAGGCATCCGGATGATCACATAGGAGTCAAATATATGCCATTACAAGTATGCAGGCAATTTTAGGTGCTCTGGAACTATGTGTTTCGTCGACTAGAGATGCAATGAATTTGCCTCATCGAGGATGTAAAGTCTTTAATTGACATTACGCCTCATCTTACTTGCCTCATTCACGATAGCTAACACTTGCTTTTCCTATGGCAAAATTTGTTCCAAATGGATTAATTTTACCTTTTTGATAAGCAAATGAAGAGGATGCATAAACTCTTACTATATTTAATTCCCCTGGATGCACTCTTTGTGGATATATACTCATTTGATGCTATTCCGAAGTAGTTTACATAAAAATCTGCCACGCCGTACAAAATTGGTGACCCATGTGAACAGGAGACCTCATGATCACGGTATGGCCTACCAATGAAGAGGAAAACATTCTAAGGTGGACCTGCTTTACATTTATTACTTCTGATGCGCAAAGCTCATGGAAAGTTAGTCGCTGTTACATAGGGTTCGATAGTCATAACGGGAATTATCAGCGTCACTTTCTTTGGGTTGTGCCATCTGTTGGCCCCAAATCCTTTTGAAATCACTTCGCACTCTATAACTCGCTTTGGGTATTACCTGGGGCCTGAAAGACATTAACATAAACATATATGTGCGCAAGGCTGAACAATCTTAGAACAGTCTGACTGCTCATGCAAGCCTTCGTGAACGATTCAATAATGCTTACCATTCTTCTCTTGTGTGATTTTAAGCTAGCATATCCGTCCACCAGGCGTTCCACAGGATTAGATGATTGCAAAGACTGTGGACTGGGAGCATTATAGATAGGATCATAGGTGACGTGTAGACGAAGGACACTATTCAAATACCATACTGCTGAGCAGAGGAATGTCTCAACCGTGTTGAGCTTGAAGGCTTGTGTGAATACCCGTGGGTTGTGCTGTCACAACACCACTGACTGCTAGACGCATGCGTTGCCAATGTGGTAGCACCCCTTTTAATGTCTTTAAAAGTGGAGGTGTTCGTTTGACTTTAATGCACGTTGATTTTCTGGCGACTTTCGATGCCACATGGAAGCCGTAATTCCATGAAATCTTCTTTGCCAAAGAATCACAATCACTTGATGACACACCGTCAAAGTACTTTAACTTTAGCTGGATAATCAGGGACCTAGCGATCACCTCATCAATTCTTTTGACAATCCCAGATGCGCAGACACCTAGGCCGATGCAAAACAATACTTAAAGATTTCAGAATTAGTAAGGTATCCTATTATTAAATTAGGTGCATGATATGAAGATGATGCTCCTCACCACTGAATACGCAATGCAGGGTGTAGGATGAACAACTTATTGACTCAAGTTCAAGCAAATAAAGTATTCAAACGTTTTTCTACAGCATTAGGGGCTATTTTCATCCTTTACCATCACCTTGTATGTTAACGCACATTCCGTTGTCTCAAATATCGCCTATCAAAAGATATAAAGTGTACTTGGACTGACCGAAATTATAGACTTTTCGATGTCGTGCCAATTCCTCTACTTTTCTGGCGTACTAAGAGCCACATGTGTTCATTTAAGAAACATCGAAGAGTACGGCTTTCTCAAACGCGTGATCTTGGACGAGACAAGAAAATGGTATTGTTTCGCGATCTCTTCATTAGCCTCGCTTTGTCCTGATGATATGAAGTATCCTGTACAGAGATGTGATGATTAATTGAAGACAGGAATTTAGACCACGTGCGACTTAGTCTATGGCATCATCATACACAGAAAGGAGTTGCTTTTGTTAAGTTCTAAAAGGCGAAATCTTAAAATTGGTCCTAAACCATGCTTCATTTCGACTGAAATAAAACACGTTTAGTCGCAATTATTTGTCGAAAATCCAGATGTGACAAGATGTAGGAATTTCTTTAAAGTAAGATCGATTCCGTTCTTGGCATGTGGGGCATCGACGCCATAATCTGCATTGTGTGCAAGTTAAGAGTATTTGTAGCACTTGCCTCTTTCACGGTACTTGAGCCAATGATGGGCGTAACTTGCGTTATGAAATTTGAGAGGGCTTTCATGTATTTTGATTTCACAATATGTATTGCACACTAGTGTCAGGAGGCAAGCACTCTATCATGTTAAATGCAAAATAATTCGCTTCCTACTCTCATTTTCACTTATCTTACGTTATAAAACATGGATAATACACCGTCCAATTAGAATCGAGTATCGCAACGCTGCCCAATAGGCCAATATCGAAGGCGGAGTTGACGTCGGATTAGACCCTCAGCCACTTTCAGCTCTCCTATTGGTCAAAGAAAATGTATATTATTAAAACTCACATCACTATAGCTTCACTTTCTAATTGTTGTTTTATGCACCGTACGATGGAACTTCCTAATTCAGACAAACAGGCGATTCCAACCTCCGACTTGCATGTCCCCAAACCTGAAGAGGTACGTGTTGTTTTTTTCTTAATTGCTTCTTTTTTTAAACTCGAGGCTCTTGTTCCCATATTCCTGATCCCTTTAAGTCCTTTACCATTCTTCACTGAAGCCGTTTTGAGCAATGAGTAAAAAGCTCGGATATTGGTGCCACCTTTATCGGGCTTTTGGAGTCTTGTTGCAAAATGCATGCAACTGTTAGCACAAAAATAAACCAGCATGCTATCCTGTCCTCATATCATGAAATGGAGGCCAAACCCGGTGGATGTGACTACGCTTTTTCTACCTCGCGGTTGGGGTTAACTCGCCTTTTAAAGTTGTGGCTGCTGAGGGTTGTAGGAATGCCTCCTATTTAGTGGTTGGAAGAATTGCTACGGTTTTAATGCAATCTGAACACCCTCTATTTTTTTCTAAGGGGGACTGTGTGTTGCACCACAGACGGATCAATCCACAATAAGATTTTAGATAAAGTACAGCACTAATATGGAAGAGATCATGCTGTTAATCCAGTTGCTTTTAACGATAAAATGCTCATAGGAATTACAATTGTCGAGTTCGTCTAGGTAAAGGGAAGTTATATTATAAGCTTTAATGTTGACTATTTTAAAGAGTGGAGTATCTTAAGGAGTCTTCTGGAACGGTGTAAGGGGTGTTGTTTATATTGCTATTGTCTTCGCAAAAACTTTTTGTTTGTATAAAGCACCTCTCCCTTCGACTAATTCTCACGGATATTACCATGCTTTTCGTAGACAAGTAGTCAAACAGAATACGAAACAGAATTAATCCCAGGAACAGTAGACCACTAATACTTCCAAGTAGGGAATATTCGTGCTTTCGTTTCACAGCACTGAAAGATCTCTTGAAGATAATTACATGTTGCCCCAGAATCAACGCATTTGTTGCTAATTCGCTCACAGAAAGGCATATATTGCATTACAGCTTGCCTCTATGGCTGATTGAGATTGGTAAATGGAAGTCATATGAATTCACGATCACCTCTGCCACGTCACCAATGGATGGGGTTGGGCGAAGTTGCTATGCCAGTGGAGGGGAGGAGGGGTTATGAGGTCAAGACAATAGACCATGCACGAATTCATTTTTTGACAGCGGCCCCTCACCTCGTCTAAAGCGTGGTCATAATACTGTCCTCGACGCGTGTTTCATTTTGACTGTTATTCCATGCCTGACGTAACTTTCCCACGGTCAGGAGAGTGTAGCACAAATGTATGCAAGTTCTAACCCCTGTCTTTCTCACGATTATACCGACCAATCGTTGTGGTGGATGCAGTGGCTGGATTTCACTTTCACTTCAGTGGGGGTCTAAACCACCACGTAATGACAGGTGAATCCATAAACGTCCCTTTCTCTCGCCATCTGGATGAGAGGGAGAAGAGAGGAGCTCCTTCTCATTTAACGTCTGACCGTGTTACCAAAATCGTGTCTCATGTTCAAACGGGATCATTTAGCGATAGTGAATCATTTTGACAAATAAAGACCAAACCGAAACTAGGTATTAGACTTTGTGTGTTCTGAAACAAAAATCCTGAAAATGACGATATTTTTGCTAAATCATCGAGAGGAGCTTAAAGTGGCTAATGGCAAGGTGGTTGGTTATCATCTCCCATAATTATGCTCAAGGGTTTAAGAAACAACCCCTCAAGGAAGGTTTACAATGTGAACGGCTGAGCAGCGGATTAAACCCTTTCTAATTAATTTACTAACAGACGGCGTGGTCAAAGTTTATTCGAGTTCAAAACCACAAAAATGCTAGAAGGTGGAATTCACTATTAAAATCCCATGCTTTCATTGACTTTTACAACCACACCTGATGGGTTCAGAGAACCTCGTAGGAGATGGCATTGGTTGTTCCTACGCATAAACTGAGCTATTTGCGGTTTCGCTCTGCTGACGACACGCCTTAGATCCTGACGGTGTCACGGTACCGTTTGAGGGTTTGTGGTTATGAGCGAAGGAGTGAGGGTGGATGATCCTTTGTGCTACAGGAGTGTACGCTGGCCCTACTTCAGTCTCGCCTATTTGTAATAGGCTGTATGAAAGTAGTTCACATCACCTCTTTTAATTGGGTGGTGGTGAAGTAGCCTATGTCTTAGCGACCTATGGATAAGGTCTATTTAATAGTGTTTTAGAGAAAGTAGAGGATTGCAATCGCTATCAATTGACCCTTTCCATGCTGCTTTTTCGGGTGAGTCGCCTTAAAGAATGCTTTATACTTGGGGAGATGGTGTTATCTTATTAAGGATATTAAACAATAACAACAACAAACATTAACAGAAGTCGTGATAACAATCAGTGCGAAAAGGATGTACCCAACTTCCTTTTGTATACAAATCCACGTGCGACACATGACCGCCCAGCTAAGTAAACACGTTGTCTTCATTTTAGTCTTTCCCCGAGTCCACACATCCACCCCTTAATCCGACCCCCAAAGGGATAGGGAATAGCAGCGAAGCTCAAGGTAAGTAACACACATGCACAGTTTGGTGGTGTCCTATATTATTGTGAATGATTTTTGCATTCTTGCGTTTCAGACAGTGGTATTGGAGCCTCTCAGTCCTCCTCATCCTTTTCTGAGCTTTCTTCACTGCGCAAGAGTCCCCAACTGACAGGGGTGAGCACCATTTCGCTTATTTCTGAATTACCTTTGGACTATCGGTATTAAGGCGCCATTCTCACTTTTAGACTCTTCGACCAAATAATTTCTCCACCCCTCTGAATTCTCGTGATGTAGCAATGCCATTGACGATCCCTGAAGAGAATATTTCTGAAATTGCGGCGACTACAAGTTCTGTGGCCTCCATTTCAGAACGATTATCAGCATCTACTTCAGCGTCGACTTCGGTGCAAACTAATTTGAGAGGGCCAAGACATCGCCAAAAGAAGAACCGCATTTGTTCCTACTGCGGTAAGACATTCGACAGACCGTCTCTCCTTCGACGACACATCCTCAGTCATACTGGAGAGCGCCCCTTTCCTTGCCAATACTGCGATAAGGCTTTCTCCACTCGCAGTGGTGCTAACACGCATGAAAGAACACATACTGGATACAAACCCTACCTCTGTCGAATATGTGGACGCCGTTTTGCTGCTGGTTCTAACTACATCTTTCATGTTCACATACATACCAATGTAAGTCGCTCTGAATAACGAGGTATATGCAAAATCTGCAGCTGAAATTCTGCAGCATCCCGAGAAGTTTTTGTAAAAGGAGCTATTTAAAGTAGTGAGGTAAATTTCGTTGTGAATATCGCACTTGTGATAAAGTCGAAGAATTTTTAAAATGTAGATTTGCCTATGTTATTTTGATCAGGGGATTTGTAGTTAACACATTCAAAAATTAATTATACTGGGTCCAATTTCACCACCTTCACAACAGACTCGTCGCCACCGTTGCGACATTTGCACCAAGGCGTTTGTAACACCGGGAGATCTTAGGCGGCATAAATACGTTCACACAGGAGATTGGCCATTCAGATGCAGCGTATGCGACCGCGGTTTCGCAGTGGAACGCAGTCTCACCAGTCACAAAGCCATCCATACTGGTGAGTTCTCAGTGCTTCCCCTTCATACTACATTATGCTGCGTAGCATTCTAACTTGATGCCTCCTTCAGGTGTGAAACCATACCCCTGCCGTCTTTGCAACAAGTCCTACACTCAGGAAAGCTCTTTGAAAACACATATGCGTCTTCATCAACGTAAGTGAAGTGGCTGTGATATTACTTTCCCTTGTTTATTTATCGTTACTTGCTATATTTTCCTTTTCCTGAAGGTTTAGGGAAACCAGTGAAGATGCCATCAACTAGCGATTCGAAAATCCCCCTTCAACCTCTTGGTTGTTTGGGTCAACAGCCCATCCATCAACCAGCAATCACTTTAAACGAGGTACCTTTACCAGAGGCTCCATACCAGATGTCCGTTTCCCGATCCCTAAGTTTTTTAGCGCAGTACTTCCCCACATCAACTTTACTAACCCAACTCCAACCGAGCAACCCAAATCCATCACCTGACGGCGATAACCAAGTCCAGGAACTTCAGCAACAATTGTCCCATCAGCGGATGCACTCGACGAATGAAGCGTTGACCACTAGCAGTCGCAGTGCTTTCGTAGATCTCCGACGACAACAAACGCCTTCAAGTTCTCGCCATCTACTCCCTCACCCATCGTCCAATCTCCCCAGCCATCAATGCAGCCGACAGCGGCGAGGATCAAGGCCTGTGTCTCCAGAGCAGGACCAGCCCATGGATCTCTCGACGAAGGAAATGAAACGATAGACGGCACAGCCGATTGCAGCTCAAAGAGGCCAGATTCCTTCAATTTTTAAATTATTACCTACGGTTATAATAGCTTTAGTTATACATAGTTATCAGTAACCAAAAAGTAAAAAGATGTATCTTTTGGAAGTATTAGATTAGGGACAAATTTAATTGTTCAAATCCCATTTTCTGTGCGGTTAATTCTCTTTAAACTAAGAGGTGGTGTTTTGCTAGGGTTTTCATTTAAAAAAGGGAAGATTAGATTTTGTGATTGATTTGGAGTGGTCCATGTTGAGTAGAGGGAGACAAGTCTTTACACCTAAGGGTAGGCATTTTTCACAGTCCATTTAGCATTTCAGTGGGACAGTGGAGAGGCCGATAGGAAAATTAGAACAATCATAAGTGAAAACGAAACTCACCATTTCGCGTGGTGCTGTAGAAGTATCCCAAAGGTCTCTAGGCTAAATTCCAAGCCAGGTGATTAAAGATGCACATATTTTGTCGCGTGTGCATATCGTGTATTTTAGAGACATCCGTGCTCCATAAGGCGAGGGCTCTAGCGGTCCAAGTTGCCTGGATGGACAATCACCGATAATCCTTACGAGGACAGGGATTCCGAATGGATTTTACCCCTCCCCTTCTTCAGTAAGCACACTGAACGGTCATTTTAAATGTACCCTCCCAGACGATTGCAAAGATGTTTTACCAGACACTTAAAATCTGTAATAATCTTGAAACCCTGTGTAAAACGTAGCAGATCCCAATAGCTTTGTCATGACATTTCCTTAACCATTTTTTGAAGAAAAGGAAATCAATAAACCAGCTTCAAGACCCTCATATCACCACATTAACTCCACGCAATAAATCCTTTTTTACGCAATTCTTCCTTTTGTCTAAACGTCTTGGTCGTAAAATTGGGTCAAAAAAGCACCTGGTGGAAAAGTGGTGGAAACGTTGTCATGTGGATTGTGGAACTAGGCAGGTTCGTAAGCTTTTAGTGGCTTCATAGGACTATTTGCCGAGACAAAGTTCATATGTTGATGTCCAAATTCGTATTTCACGCACATCCAGATAAGTGTTTAGGCAAGGAAGCCTAAAAGTCACTTTGATATTTTGTTTGCTGCAATGGTGCTTACCAAATGATTTGACTGAAAACCTCCAAGAATAAATCGGAGTTTGTCGATCATCAAGTTGCCCTGTATCATATAATGGCTCTATTGGAAGACGAATATAATAAACTTTAGAAAGATATCCAAAGTCGGTATCGTATTTTACGATGTTTAGGAATAGTAGATGAAAGTAGCAACAGTTAGGAAAAGGTGTGCACAAAATGAGGACCTCTTGCAAGCATCTGGGGCAAGACCGCTACAGAGTAATTGGCATATTCATTTGTATTCTATTCAGCCTTAACGACAATGAAACCTTTTCCCCCCGAGAGGGACTAACATGAAGATGGAAGGGGGCAATACTTGGACAGAATATGTACTTATGTATTCGCCAAACAGTAGCGCTTGGGGCTACCGACGTGACCCAAAAGGCGGCCTGCCCAGGAAAGGCACAGGAACAAGTGTCTCAAGTGGCGCGTTTACCAAAACATCTGCTGTTACTTCAGTTGTTTAAGCTTTTCTGTAGACCACGGCACTGAGGCGGCAGCCGAGGGTTGACGTCACCGATTTTCTCACTCGCAACATATTTTGCTTCTTCCGTCTAACTAAGCTGCATTACCTAACAGCACAAGTTAGGCTAAATGCCCTCTAAGATCGAGTTCGCATTTTGCTGTTACTATTGAAGCACCTCCCGGGAACCTTCCAGAAAGTAACGAAGATATAGTAGCAAAGCAAAATTTGCATGTGTTCAACGTACAATAGGGCTTAGGGCTATAAACACGACACAGTAGCAGAGACCCAAAGTGGCTCTGTCAAAGACCAGAGTTGTACAAACATCTGATGCATCACATAACCTATCCGATCAACATTTCGATACGACACAAGGTAACAACTTGGCACACCCAAAAGTAGGTTTTAAATACCCATATTAGATTAGGATAAGACAAAATTCATTGACTGTTTCAATATAATTATATTCGCTACTTAATTAAAAAATATTTGCCTCCTAAAGTTATCTTCAAACTATCTTCAAATTCTGAATATCCTCCATCAAATTTATACAACATCATTTAAACTATAGTGGAGAGCAAAGGGGACCTAGTGATACCACATGCGACACTGAGCTTGGGTGAGAATATCAGGGTGCCACAAACGTGACGATGATATCAAACGTGTCCACAGCCTTTGGGGTAGACTCGGATTGGAGGGAAGGGTAAACGGGGAAGAAGGTAAACTGAGCAGCAGGTGAACGAAAATTAGCTTGGTTCTGGAAACCTGCAAAAGGAGCATGCGTCTTCGCATTGATAAAATTGCGACTACAAATATAAAAGGCCCTCTTTGAAAGGGTTTGAATTTACATTAATGCCAAATAAGATTTACAAAGCTTTGAGAAAACTTGCTACTTACATTAATTCAGTAAACGTTAAACATTGCTGGCATGAGTGAAGTAGACAATGGAGTGACCAGGAAATTAATGGGCGCGAAGATATTTCAGATTTATTTGTTAACATCACTTTGAAAACGACGTCAGCTGGCTGTAAACTAAGAATGACATCTATATTTAACGCTCTAAAGTAGTGCTAACGTCAGTATGGAATAGTGATCACCAAACGACACTACAACTAACGCAATGCTCTTATCAGTGTCAGTGCTCCTTACTGCCATAGTGACGGATTTTTTAATGTCAACTTGATCCCAACATAGCCGTCCAAATAATGTGAGCAAATTCTAGGAGAAAGGAAATGGACAACTGCGCATCGCTCAAGTTAGAGCAACTTTTCACACGCCTTAATCCAGACACCAGTTTAGCGACGAATCTTCGTCGGCTAGACGTTCCACAAACCTTTTCGTTTAGGCCTCTTCCATGCAGTACAACTTCAAGCACCGCGAATAGTAAGGTCAAATTTGATGTGCCGATGGTGCAATTAATGAGCTTTTTATGCATCAAAAATTGGCAGCTTGTCGAGGAGGAATAGGATGAGTGATTATACGATACTCGAGATACTGCTAAATGAGAAAGTAAGTTTACGTAAAACCCCTACATGACGAGTAGGTAGGCAACATGTGCACAACTTCATACTACCACTGCAGAGGTTGAATTGATGGGCTATTAAAGACCCCTTACAGGACAGTTCACAGGTGAACAAACCCTTTACATAGTTATTTAAAGAAATCTAAAGCTGAATATACCCTAAATGTGCTCATGAAAACTGGTCCTCAGGCACTAGATAATGGAATAGTCAGAGAGGACAGCATGCATTCGTACCGAGGCAAGCTAGTAGCATCAAAACATTTCTAGGGTTTAAACGCATCGACAACACAAATGTCAAGAGCCATAATTGCATCTAAATTTACTCAAGAAGTCAAAGGACACGATTCAAGGTAGCAAAGTACCAATTGAGCAAACACCTCTACCCGTAGGCAGACTTCAGCCCTCTTAAACGAAACATTTGATTTCAAACTCCAGTTCACGCGTTCTTCAGCGAAAAAAGGCCACCGGTTTCACGATCATAACAGGCAGGTAAGCTTGATCACTATACTACTACCCAGAAGCTGGAGATTTAGCTTCGACAGAACTAATGTTTTCAAATGCACCATGCATGGTAACGTAGTCGAAGTGTTAGCATCCCAACGAAGACATCGCTGAAAGTATGATCCAAGCTCCCAAATGACAGTATCTATTCCTCTGAAGCTGCAGTAAAAGAAACAACGACGGTAAACAGGTATCTTGTATATTTACACAACTCTTAGGCATTCTCGTTCTCATAGTTCTCTAGATCTCCTTCTTCCTCCCCTATATCGCTTTCATCTTCGTCATCGGAAATCTCCATCTCCTCAGCGCCTTCACCAGATACAGTGCGATCTACCTCCTCCTCCTCCTCCAGGACTCCATCAGCATCAGACGTCCACGCAGCGTCCACTTGAGTGAGTCGGATGTCATGAATATCATAAGTGAAGACTAGACGTAATGCCAATGATGGAACAGAGTCCTCAGCTGCCGTGGTGGGGGTGACTTCCAGATCAACCGCATACCCTCGCACATACGAGCCATCCATATCGGTGGTGACAAGGACTACCAGTCGCCTTCGCCCTGCATACACTTCTGGCTCCGCTTTCACCACCTCATCCGGCCATGATAACGCTTTGAGGAACTTGAATCTCTTCCCCGGAACTTTTGTCGTTGCCACTAACTCCATTTTATTCTCAGTAAATTGGCATCGGTATGCTTTGAGCACATTTCCAATGCCTGCTAGAAGATAGAGACACTCCTCTTCTACGTGAAAAACGACCGGAGGTACGGAGAGAAGAGTGGGGAAGCGAGCGCTGAAGAGGGCCTTCTCTCTACCCTGCGCTAGGTCAACAAAGTCAATACGATGGAAGTGAGTGGAGGATGGAGGAGTGACGAAGAGGAGGAGAAGGTGGCGGTAATGGCGAGGAGGATCCGGCACTACAACTGCAGCCAGAGCGGTGGCACCCTCGGCGTTGAGTGCGCGCAGGCGAGTGGTATAGGCCTGACGTCCGCGAGTCAGACTCCAGATGCGAAAAGTGTGGTCACCCTCGCCATTGGCCAGAGTGAAGGCGAGTCGTAAGGAGGGGTGGAGGAGAAGGGAGATTATGGGAGCCTTATGACGTCGCATCTGGCGAATGCATTGCCACGCACTGGCACCTCGATTGCGACCGCCGCTGCGACGCCACAACCCCAGGCAAGCGTCCTCCCCGGCGCTCAAGAGGTGACGCGAGTCTGCGAAGACGAGGTGACGAACACTGCCGGTATGCAACTCGAGACAACCCATTCTGCTGTGGCGCGACAGCGAGAAGAGCTAGAAGAGGCCAGGGGACCAAAATTAAGGCCACCTCCAAGAGGAAACTGATTGGCACTATGAAATTATAGGGGAAAAAGGGGCAACGAAGCAGACCAATAGGCATTAATGAGTCAACTCAAACTCGGAGAATCAACATCGGAGTAAGGTGACTTCCAAGCACGGAACGACTGGGTCAAGGCACACGGTTCATGGTGCCGCTCGACACATTAAGTCAGTTGGACTAAAATGCCAAGTAAGGCAGAATATGGGCTGATAGTGAAACCTAAAAGGATATTTTGAGTAAAAATGACCAATTTAGCTCTAGCTAACATGAAGATGAGATCTATCCATTTTGAGTCGCATTTTCATCCGTCAAAAAAACTGGTGAGACGCACCATAGCACCCTCTCACTATTTTAAAATAGATCTACAATACAATCCTGGGCACAACGAAGATTCAAAATACCTAAGGATGTTAATCTCTGCCTATCGCTAAGGCATATCTTTTTAACAATAATTGGGATAAAAATACTAACGAGCTTTCATTAATGATGGCTGAAACGACACAAGAAGTGGGTCGCTAACTGCAAGCTAACCAATGAATATATCGCCAAATCAGCGTAAGATTAAATCTCACGATTTCCTGAAAAGATTTACTTAAGTGTTTTTTACATTCTACAAAACATGCTTAGGAAGCAACCTAGTTAATAATAACGCCAAAAAAACGAATAAGATTTGCCTATAGAGGGCTCTTTTGAATAGTGTGACTCCAAAACAAATGAGATTAAAATATTTACCATCCAGTCATTACGTGAATTTAGGACTGGTTATACCTAGTAATTATAAAGTGTTCGAAGGGGGAAAAGGTGGGTATAACCTTAATTTAGAAAAGGTTGGATCGATGAGAAGGGACATTGATTAAGGAAGAGGACCGCAGGAGGTACTAACTTTGATGGCCTCATCAGTACTCCCCGAAGCCACAGTGTCATCACAGACAGTCAGCGCAGTTACTGGAGCGGAATGGGCCTCTGGATCGATAAACTCGGCCTTCAGCCGGGTGGGTCCTGTCTCACGGATGCCCGAGTGCTCGTAGGACATGGCAAAAACGGTTCCATCATATGAGCCACAGGCTATATGTAGTCGGAAAGAATTGGACTCCGACATCTGTTAATGAAAAGACGGTAAGGGACCACGACAGAATAAAATACGGACTGCATATAAGCCTGGTGATTTGAAACGTATTTGGTCGTGATAACTACAACGGTAACAGCTTAGGTAAGGAAATAGACGTAAGAGAACCCAGCCAGCTTCAAGATCATACCAGAATTCCGACAGCGTGACAGTGGTGAGCCCGTGGGTTAAAATGCGTAGGAGGCTAAACAGGAGCAAATGTAGTTGTGAAGTTGATGTTAGGTATCGAAGCCATGGGAGACTAATGAAAAATATTCAACAAATAGCAGTCTAAATAACTTTCCAAGTTGCAAATTTGAGTTTTCAAAACTTTTTCACGGCCTCTTTTGCCTGACAAAACAGATACTTGTTCAGCAACTGCTTGAAAATACTGTAGCGATCCGAGACTTTCCCAAAGGCGAAAGAAGGTATAATACTGGGGCAGGATGTATGTACTTAGCAATCAGAGAGAATTGAGGTTACTATCATAGCCCAAAGGCCAGCTCATCCAGCGAAGACAATATAGCCGACTAAGTGTTCATAGCCGAAACCGAAATTTAAACAAAAACCAGCTTTTCAAACAAGAGACCTTTGGCAAAAACGAATCCTATTACGAAATATTCGTCACCTCTATCCAGAAGGAAGTGATCTTTAGGTGTGCGCGACTCTGTTCACTATGTTACCAACAAAGAATCTCTCACCTAATTAATCTTACCTTTTTCAGGGAATATAGGCTAAGGAGGGGTCGATGAACGCCAAACTATTCACATTTGTACAGCGGCAATTTTACGATTCCCTTCGCAAGCGACGTGAATCCTGGTGAGTAGTTAAAAACCGCCAAACGTTGTTTCTGGTTCTATCCCAAAGCCAGGGAACACTTTAGTTTCGTCATGCCCTCCTATAAGACTTTTTCCGACTGCCGTAGTTATACTTCTTCATCTTAACTTGACGTTGACCATGGAGGATAGGCACATACCAAAACGTTCTCCCATCTCTACCAAACAATATCCGAAGATGATGACGATTAAGCCAAAACTCTCTGGCTTTCTGTGAGCAAGATCTTCGTGGCTTACCTCCAACCAGGATTGCAAAGCGTCCAATTTAGACATGGACTTTGTCCACCTATTATGGTCTAGAAGCTCCGCGACGTCGACACCAGAGTTTCTGGGCGGGTAGAAGTGAAGTTCTACAACAGCAGTAAAGGCACATGAATGTTGTTGAAGGCACCTTCCTTACTTATCAAGACACTGTATTTGCGACAGCACTTTTACAGTCAAGCAATGAATTCGAAAAATATATTCGAGGTCACAGTTACACCCACAAACAACCTAAATGACCTTCTCACGCAGCTTACCCATGCCACCCACTAAAAGGGAAAATAACTTCGCTAGCAACTGGTTAAGCGTGCGGATGCATTCTTATGGCAAGATGTTAAGTTGGAAAGAAGCGGTATCGTGAAGTACTGGACCTTGACGCTGGCAATGCAGTCGTGGGCAGTGTACTCTCACAAAGGCACAAAGAAGGATGGGTTCACATCATCGCCAACGCTAGTGATGGAACACAATGCAGGCTGTTTGCTTTCCTCAAAATGGTTGAACATCTCAAACATTGCCTAATGGAAGGGAAGCTTATAATCAGAAGGGCCTATCAGGCGACGAACTAATTGAAGGCAATGAAGTAGGTAGATCATTCGGTTGCACACTGACACGAGGAGCTGCAACAGCATAATTTCAGGGTACAGCGTTGCAGATGTCCTGCCTCTTAGGCCAGTCACAACAGAAACGGGAGTGTCGATTTTGGCACGGCTCTGGTACACAAGAGGTTCCTTACATTCTTGTACAAACTCACAGCGAAAGAAATAATCCCACCCGGTAAGACGGCTGTCGGATAAAATGGGAATGGTCAAAAGTGTCTCTAGAAGATAGGGTTTAATGGTACCAAGCAGGTATTGGGTCTCCAAAGAGCCTAGTTTTTCTATGATCCCAAAGGATTAAATGAACAATTTGGCCATGTAAGCAAAAAGAGGGTGCTAAATGCCTTAAGCAAAGGAAGCTCGCCATAGACGCAATTGATTCCCTTAGCAACCTAAATTGGCCTCAACTCGCAGTGATTACACCACTTCAAATTATCTCCACAGAGTTTCAAGGGGAAGGAGTAGGTATTGACATCCCGGGTCCTCTACCATCCACCAAGGGAGAAAATCGGTATGTTACGGTTATGGTGAAAATACAAAACGCTGATTGGTTGCTTTAGTTAGCATTATTCGCTGGATTTATCCCTGCAAAGTGTTTAAAACAGTGGAAAGGGGTAAAGTTGCTGATTTTTAAAGCCGACCCTTTCCTGAACTGTGCAGGACCTTCGGGATTTCCAAGACACGCACACCACCAGGACATCCGAGGGGTAATGAACAGGTGAAAGGGACCAGTCATTCTCTGGTTGGACTACTGAAGGCTTTTGTTAAAGACGCACATTAAAGACTGGGACTTAAGCCTAGGACGAGCTCTCCACGTGTACAGGTCTACAGCTCATGCATTCAGTCAGCAAGCCACTGCTCAAAATGATCAAAGTTCGTAATACTTAACAGGCCTTCCTATATTTTCTTACCAAACAAGTAGGTAACAACCATCAATGCCTTGGGGTATATACTGGGAATAAAAGAAGGAATGAGAAAAACTTTTAACACTGTAAGTGGACACCAGCGAATGTTGCATATCAGGAAGAAGTGATGCAACAAGCACAAGCAGACTAACGTCTACCGAGAACTTAAACTAGTAAAAATTTCCATCACCGTGGAGTGGAGTGGAGATACATTCCTGTCGATGAAAGGAATCCCGATAATAAACTACCTCTACACAACGCACTAATCCACACTTAACGATTCACTGTCAATCACAGCAAAATGCGGCCGTACAAAGGTACCTGACCCACCGGATACGACGATGTAGCATACCTATTAATGAAAGAAAAGAAGCTATTGAAAATGGTATGCGCAAACTGCCCATTAGGGCAGCGACGGGGATAATACTCAAAAGATGAGGTGGCTCTGCAATGCAGAGCCTTTTAAGTGCACCTTTAAAGCGTGAAGGAGGGAATTAATGAATACAAATCTCGCAATGGGCTAAACGAACCCTACTTTCGAGGTAAAAGTGTGTTCTAAACAGACATAGTCCTGACTGCCGTAACCTGTTTTAAATAGTACCCAGAAAGAATCCCAAACTCCACTCAGCCTACTTCCTTTATTGGGAAAAGATCGAGAAGGAAGAGACAAACTCCGTACTAAATTGTGTACTAGGATTTCGCGTTGAGTTATTTATAAGATACTCACCAAAATTTGGGACAATATATCTTAATGAACACGGGTCTAACCCGAAATTAAGTTTGTTCTCGAGTAAATAACACAGAGCGAGATAGCTTGAATTTTGCTAAAGTGTGTAAATACACTTGGCTCTGGTGCACAAGTGGCAGGTAAGAGGCTGATAGCGTGGATCTAAGTCCATAATGGGGAGTGGATTTGAAATTTGTGAAGATAGAAGTCCCTCGTAATCAGACTAATCAGATTACAATGTCACTGCATGCACACCTGTATGATAAATGAGACTCAACGCTTTGATCGCTTTTTTGCACATAGAGTCAAAGCATATGCTATGATTCTCACCAGTTTTCTTACCTTCAATATTGTCAACTTCGAACAATACCTTTAATGAAAGACTCGGTTTGTAAAATTGTTTAGAGTTTCACTATTTGTCATTGCTACTTGTTGAGTGCTATTAACTATACGTAAAAAGTCGATAAATAGCACTTCGTTTAATTATTCTAGCTCTCGAAACACATGGCCTTGAACAGCGCAGTGTATTTTGCGTTTTGTTGGTGGTGGTAACGCCATCTGTCTCTTTACGTAGAGGATGCCCTCGAATCTAATTCTTGCCACGAAGAGACCTTAAGATGTTAAAAAATTAAATTCCTTTGTAAATCTTGCGAGTATTTGTTACCATGAGCCAACATGCTCTTACATTTTAAATTTGTGGGGTTTAAGTGTTGCATTCATGCAGCGTTTTGCTTTATAATTACTTTTAACCTATTTGTTACTTTGGAATCGCTTTAATGGACTATGAGGTATTTCGTCTCTTGACTGTACTGTGACTGGAAATTTCCTGGCTTACAAGGAATATCTCTTCTGAGTTACTTCAATGCAGCTTCTATTTTCAATTACTTGTTAGCTATTTTTAAATACATATAATTTTTTGTGTTCCATTTTATCTTAGAAAAATTTTGCCCGCGATTAAACTTTACATTACTTCACACCACTGTTCTCAAACACTTATTTAAAATTAAAACGCATTTCGATTTTTTTCACTCATTTGGTGTGAATGTCTTTTTACTGTCCCAACACAGCCTAATAATAAGTGAATTATGATTTATATTGGCAAGTTTGTACTCCGCATAAAATGAACAATCTAAAGGTTCTTGTTAAAGGTATGGCAACTCTAAATTCAGAATTTTGTTTCAGAAGATGGATTCATTTTACAGCCAAATAGCGGCAGAAGCAGATGACGATTGGAATCCCGGATCAGTAATGTCCCATGATCTATAAATCCGGCTTTAAGGCTAAACCAGGTGGTTTCCCCGACAAGGGAGCTGACTTAGATGATCTTTTGGATGGAATTGATTTCAATGAAAAAAGTAGCTCTAAAACTGGGACCGCGGCAGCTAGCTCGACATTGGAGACAAGCTTTGGTAATCTATAAATTCTTTTGCATGAACTGTGTCCTATTGTACCCTTATTTAAAAATGCAAAAGTTCAGCAGGCGGATTTAAAAGATTATGTAATTGGTGTAAAATTCTGGAGTTATACTGTATTTTACGTGATCCTCTTCTCTGCATCGGCCTCGCTTTACAAAAGTTCAAGGGAGTGGATCAAATCACTTGGACAGCCTGACAACATTTTTACTACCATTACTGGTAATAGCAAATACTTTTGACCATGGCTTATGATATGGTGTTGGATCCCGAGCGCCCATTGTTTTTATAACACTTCATTATTCCTTCTGATTGAGTTGGTTAAATACACCGGAACTATGACCTAGTTTTGATTTCCTTTTAGGATTTTGCGGTTGCGCGCTATGTTTTTTTTATAACTGCGTTTCAATAACAACGCTTCAACGTCTTTTGACAGAGCCTATACGAAGCGATACAGGCGCAGTTATTAAAGCCACTTCTATCTATATAGTTCAGCTGTTTTAAAACGCATTCAATCCCTTTAAAATTTGATCAGAATGAAAAAGGATAATGCATAGTCCTTTGTAAAGTTCTCGGTTTTCTTGTAAAATGCCATGCAAGTGCATAGCCTTGAAGCTCATGTGAGTTTTAAGCACCTTCCCAATTGATTAGCAAAATGTATGTTTTTAAAAATTATGCAATTAATTGGTTTCATGATATTCTAAAGGTTTTTCAACTAGACGAATGAAACGAATATAATCACCAAGTGTAAATAAACAAACAATCGTAAAATCCAGATTATTCTTTGGAAAGGTGCAGGATGTAGTCATCTGGTTATGCCTCAAACATGAAAGTGCAGAAGTTGGAAACTCCGGTAATTTAGTGATTTCGAGTGATATTACAGTTAAGGCATAAATCTGCTGCCAGAACCGATGTGGTTTTATAGTGGTGTTGACGAGGTTTTAATTCTGCTTTAGATTCTTTGAAGCTGTCTGTTGAGACCAAACCTCTAGGCGTCTCATCGTTGAACGAGTCATCTAACACCTCGTCCACCACCACCTCCGCCACGCGTGGCGTACAGAAGAAGAGTGGTGCAGCGGCGTCATCCACCGCCCGACGGAGCCTTCTGGATTCCTTGTTGAACCCTGAAGACGCAGATGTCATGGCTGGTGGGACTGAAGTTAATCTGGATAGCTCCTTTGAGATTAAGGCCGCACCCACAGCAGCCACTTCTCGACGCTCTGTGCGGTTCTCGGAAAAACCGGTAATGACACTTGGAGCATCTATTTAATAGGATTGAACCTTTTTATTGTAACATTTTTTAATAGTTACTCTTAAAATACAGATAAACACTAGTAATTGGAATCTACATTTAAAAAGTTGTGAGACATTAGAGATAAATTGTGACCCCAAATCCATAAATCCTCCACCAAAAACCACATCCAATAAGGCCATGGAAATGTGGCAATTTGGAATGGTTTTGCGTACTCAATACTCTACCTGACACATTGTGTCTAAGAAGAACGTAGCGACACCAAGTTTCTCAATCACGTGCCGATCTTCTTTTACAATCATTTTAATTCCAATTAAAGGCTTAAATAATTCTCTGGGTAGGTATATTTAATAACAGACAACAATGCCACTAATAACCCCTTGAAAGAAGCTAGTAAGAAATTACTATATGACAAGCATTTTCGGATTAGTTGAAATAACGCAGAGGATTTTCTGACCTTCCTTTCACGTCAGCGAAACAGTAAACTTTAAGAGAGGAAGCTAGAGTGAACCCAAAAAGGGAAAGTATTGGGCGACTACAAATGGTTTTAAACAATTTATTTGAAATTAAAGTTAAATAATTGCATAAAACTTCATGCAATATGTTATACGTGGAAAATTTGCCCTTCAAACCTACAGTGCACTTCGATGCCAATGAGAAAATGCTGAAAATAGTCCTTTTATGTAACTTTTCGACTCTTAGGGCATCAAATAAATGAGTCTAGTCGTAATTCTTGTTTGGACTTCTGTAAGAAACCCATTGCGATCGGATGCATCGGCGGTGCATCACTGACAAGGTATGGATAGCCTTCCGGGGATAAAGTGGTGTTTTCTTTAAAGGTGTAAGGCAAAATCTAACCGATGATGTATTCTTCCGCTCAATGAACATTGAGATAAAATCCCTCTCTTGCCATAAACTGGTCAGCAAACAAATGGAACGATTTCACAAAGTAAAGGAAGGGGAAGAACAAAGTGTTTGCTTCACTCTTTTCAAGTGCTATAAAAGAGCAATGCGGCAAGCTTCAGCGGCTGTATCGTTGGAGCCAAATTGTACTCGGTTTGCAAACCAGTGGTCAGGTGTATTTATTTAGTATTTTGTGTAAAATAGTGAAAAAAAGGGTGTAGAGAACGGTACACGATACTGTCTCAAGAGGACGACACGGTTCTCTGGTATAGGCTGTCCATTTTGCATAAGTGAAAACAATTTACCACACGGAGTTCTACCGACTACTCTGGGACTTTTTGACCATACCGTAAATTTGAACTTCACTAGTGTGTTTAATGTCTCTCTTGGAGATTGAACAAATCCAATGAACTGGTTACATCTGCAGTTGTTATCTCCGAAGTGTCTGACTTACTTGCTTGCCTTTACCTAAAATTCCACCGTGCTGAAACTACACTTTGCATTTCAAATGGTTCTATGGTGCATTTAAGTGAATCAATTTAAGGGTTAAGCAAATAACCAACGAAGTACATAGCCCTCCCTTCCCTTTCGAGGATTGCCTCTGGCAGCCATCTCAACGTAATCAGTGCTGCAAGTAAGGGCCCCAAGAACCAATCGCTCCAGGCATCGAATTCCCGTGTAACTGAGAAGACATTTGACTCCAATTCTACCGGATTTGGAGTTTCGTTTAGCATGCGAATTGAATTTGAGGGCGAGGACTGTGTTGCCTGTCACGTGTGTTCACAGCTAGTCGTAGGAACATTGACCAAAGAGCGGAATCAAGGAGCGGAGGGCAAGGTTTAGCACAGTTTCTCAGGGTAGAGTTTCACTTCTATTTCTCCTTACCACAAGGTCGCTAGCCATATCTACATGGCCTCTATTTAGCTGGTAGATAAGTGAAGGCGGTATTATATTTTCACGTTTGATATCATCATACAAATACCGCTAACCTTTCTTGAGGTGCCTTACGGCCAGTGTTGCCTCAGTTATCAGTAGTTCCTCCACAGGCCTCGTGACTGGCGGTGTTCACTGAATGTAGACACCATTTTCAGCCCTTCTTTTAAGGGTTGTCACCGATTCTCCTATCCGCAGCGTACGCACTTCCTTCGCCCTATCAAACTTTATCCCTTAGCAATAGAAATTGGGGTGGATGCCATTTATGATCGGATTTACTTTACGCTGCAACCACTTTAGCACCCTGAGACTTTCAGTAAGGCTTGGGGCCACTGGAATGGTTCAAGAGGCAGCCCACTGGGCGAAGGCAAAACGGCAAAGTACCAAAATCGAGAGATAAGCAAACGACCAACTTATTGCGGTGATATTGCTGCAGTTTTCAAGCGCATTAGACAGGACATATGCTTACCTAACTAGATGAGGGGAACGCCTACCTCTCCAGCTATTGAATAGTTATCTCTTGTTCTTACTATAAAGATGACAAGTGATACCACTAACGGTTAAAATGGCTGATACACGATTTCACGCCTTCACCGCCAAGTTGATGGTTTAAGAAGTTTTCTTATTATTTTTCCCAGCAAGGTGGCAACGCTCCAGATCTTCCCAATGTGAATGAGAGGACGAAACGGGACGGTGATGTTGATGGCAATGAAAAAGGCACAAACTCTCGACCACGGACGGCTCCGGCAGAACGAGATAAGTCTGGCTTGGGTTGGGGCGACCTTGAGGGGACTCTTGACTGGTTATCTAAGGATCACAGTAGTGGCAGTAGTAGAGGCAGTGGGTAAGTTTAACCATTAATTGTGGTCATATTTTCGTCATTTTTAATGAAATCTTTCAATATGTTAGTAAACTCTTTGCATGCCACGCCAATTCACTACTGAATGTTGCAAACATACGTTTTCTTAATGAGTAGCTTTTAATCACTGCATGCTTCGTAGTGAGTTTAAAGGCGACCTGCAAAAAACCACTTGCAATATCTCCATCGATGGAGGCCTAGACTTGGATGCCACTCTGACAGACAAGAAAATTGTTTCTGGAGAAAAAACCAACCCTGGTAGGCAGTCAAATATTGGCTTTACCTGCAACTCCGAAATTGCAGATATATTTTCGTTTGCATTTCAGCAGAGGATAGATCCATCCTCGTTGGTGGTGGTAAGGGGAATCCTGTGAGTCGGTAAAATTTTCATTGCTAGAACATAACGTCTCTTCTTAGGTTTCACTTTGAGCAGCATTGTTCGTATCCATAAACAAGCGATGGATGTAAGATTGTGTACTTGGTGATATTTTGCATGAATTCAAGGAACATAGCAGCAGAGGTTACTATTTATAGACACTTTTCGGTGTAAATTCTATGGTTTTAAAAACGAATAAGATTGTTAATTCCTTACCTGAGGCATCATTTGGTTGAGCAACTGGTATGAAATTAAATGGCCGCATAATGTCTGCTTCTAAAAAATTTAATCAAATTTGCTTCGAAAACTAGATCCAATAAAATGTTTTAATGAATGAAAGTAGGCCGATTTGAAAGTAAATTTTAACATTGAATCCAATTGGGAATCTGCAAAGCTGTCAGTGCATAAACATCTTGTGGTAAATTGCTTGTAATGGGTGAATTGTAGGTTCGACGCTCACTAAACTTCAGAGGCTCAAAGGAACGATCCCCATCCTGGGAACCTCAGCGATCACCATCACTTCTGGTAAGTGGTCTTTTTTGAAGCATGACAAGGATGATTTGGAGGTGTAAATATTATGTGCTATATTCTCTGCTGTTATTGTAAAAGAAAGACAGATTTGTCACAGTGGTATGGAAAGGCTGGACCGTCAGCTACACGGGTGACTTGACCGGCGCAACTGACGCTCGCATAACACTAGTGTGGTCGTACGTGAGGCGCAAGTGACTAGGAAAGTAGGTGTTTTACTTGATCTACTTTCCAGAAAGGAAGCACCACCATCCAATCATCCAGAATGGTAACTGACACTTTCCTCCTGTAGTACATTAGAATGATTTCGTCTTGTATTCGTGGATACAAACTAACCAGCCGCAGATTTTAATCATCATTTCGACAAAGGATATTCAGGCAAGCTGGAAGCATCAGGGCTTATTTGAATATTTAAATAACCGTCCTTAAGTTACTACATTTGTTTCAAAGTAAAAGGGATTTATAGAAGATGCCCAGGTAGAATCAACCCTCCAAGCTGAAGTTTAACTGCTGAAATATGTGACCAGTACGCTGAATTAGAAAGCAGGAAAAATACGGTTTCACTTATTAATTGTCACCGCAACGACTTTGTGGCACTTTGATTGCTCCTGTAGACTTTAAGGAACATGCGGGACTGGAAAGTGAAGTAGGACGGGAGATTAGTAGCATCGATAACTGCACCGAATCTTTTTCCATTCGTATAAATGTCAATTCGCGATAAAATGACGAGGCCGTTTTGATGTAACAAAAAAGCGTTGGCAGTAATTTATAACTTTCGTAGATCTAGACGTTATTGTCTTTTAAATGTCAGTTGTCAGCTGTATTCCAGAGACCCATGTGACAAGTTCTGCAAAAAGATTTTAAGAACGATTTGTTTACTCCTAAATGACTTAAGTAGCCCACCAAAGGACTTCGGCATCCCGGTTTGATTTAGCTTCCTGCCCGTCTTTCATTTCTATTCTATTATCGTCTAGCCACAGAGTCAGGTCGTTGTCGGATTTTTCAAAAGGTATGCATCAGGTCTCCAGGTTATTCCAATTGTTCGCTTCAAAAGACATTGAACAAGCAGGACAACTGAAGAGTCAGCTTGTGTGTAGCCTCCCTATTACAGGTCCCTGCAGACTCAGCCATCAGTAGCGGATGACTCTTTCGTAAGATTCTCTATGGGCAGTAGTCAGTTAATCTATTCATACTCAGGCTTTCATTAAAATATGGGTGAGAGGCGACATGTTACAGAAAAAATATC
This sequence comes from Taenia solium, assembly GCA_001870725.1. Lineage (NCBI taxonomy): Eukaryota > Metazoa > Platyhelminthes > Cestoda > Cyclophyllidea > Taeniidae > Taenia > Taenia solium. Next base: position 10,433 of record MIEF01005605.1, on the reverse strand, counting down.
GAAGGCATGGAAGTTATTAGACTGTTGCTTAAAGTTATTCCAAGCATAAAAGCGTGGAAGGGATGAAGCACAACTTTCTGAGCTCTGCACTGCCGGATCATGGATGCCTGAGAAATCAACGAAGAACATGGAAAGCTAAAACGAACTTTCTTTTCGTTGTTCCAGGTTAATGATGCCGCTGTGGATGGTTTAGATACTGCACCGAAGATAAGGCAACTACAGGCTGAAGTTGAGGCTTTGCGTGGGCTCCTCAAAATGACAAAGGACTATCACCGGGAGGAAATTAAGTTGCTTGAGCAGTCGCACTTGTAAGCCTAATTCTAACTACACTTTGGTCCTACTCTCTTGTTCTATAGTTGTAATCACTATGATGGTTTTTTGACATGAAAAATCAAGAGCATACTTACTCTTTTCCATAAGCAAATAAAGGTGTCTTGGATGGCGAGACGTGAGTTATTTGAAAGAAAACTACCTACTTATATGCATTTAAGGCTACTGATTATTATTCCGCCAAAGTGACTACATGGAGAGGCAGGCCAATGGATGCCCATCCCTCCTTAATTGGTTTCCTAACTGAAATTGTCACGGCGGTAGGAGCGATAGATTGAATATTGCCACTATCTTCTCATCACTTTGTCATCTTTAATTCCGAGGTCAAAAATCAAGTTGCTGGAGGAGAATTCACTTCGGAGGGAAAAACAGTAAGTACACTTTGTATGGTGAAATAAATAACATTTGTTAAAAATAAAAATTGCATTCCTCAGCATGTTGCGTTTTTCCTTCTGATGATCTAGCTACTGAAGGAAGCCAGATATATAGTCACAGCTGGTTAAAAGTTGGATGTGGTGATGATATTTTATCAGACTAATATGCTACTCATTATCCTACAGCTAGTCATTTCGCTTGGTAATGCAGCAATAAGCATCCCGATGTTGTTGTGACACATGCCAACATTGCTTTAGCGATCATTGAGGGTTTCCGTTTTATCTCCGCCATTAAGCAGTCACTTATCACTCTAAGTAAGCTTGATCGCCAAGTTTTGAAATAAAATAGGGCATAGACAGGCTTTTGAGGGTCGCATTTAAAGATGCCTCGAAGATCTTATGGTCTTTCTGATCTTTTGACACTGTATTTGGGAAATCCCAAGTTATTGCCGCAAAACACCACCCTCAAGGTCTCAAGTGGAAACGAGATTAAGAACCTATTTATTTGCGGTTATACCGGTGTTATATCTTACTACATTCCTACGGTTCAGTAACAGAAAGTTGTTTCTTGCAAATTATTAATTAATTTTTAGAAATCTGGTGTCAATTCAAAGACCAGTTTAGTATGGCTACGCGAAGTAGAGGATATTCCTGTCAATTTTCTGTTAGTGCAATTCATATTACAAAAGGATTCCTTGATGTGACAAATTTTGAGGGAAAAATTCAGTTGCTGCCGATTTCATTCTCACTATGGATATTTCTCCTCTTCACCCTCAGTTTGCAGGAGGAGCTGGACTTCACTGTGACACAGTGCAAGTTGCGAATTGGCCAATTGGAAAGCTTCCAAGAAACCGCTCGAGCCGATCTCGCCTCCGCTATGACGGCAGCCAGAGATGACGCTCAAAGGATGGTCGCCACGCTCCGTAACGAGCATACGTAGACATTCTATCCTCTTTCCATTTGCTTTAAACGAGGAGCTTTTCACTTCTGCTAAATTCTTGCTCTTATTTGCTACATCCTTCGTCGCGATACAGCCTAGAATTGGATACCCTGAATGAAAGGCACACTAAGGCACTAGCAAGCCTACGAGAAGCAAACACCACTGAGACGCGAGTTCTCGCAGAAATGCAGCCAACCGCAGAGGCCTTGCAGGTCCTCCTCGGCCAGCTTCTCTCAGCCACAAATGAGGTGAAGCAAGTGGAAAGTGAACATCAAACAATGGTAGCTCAACGCCTTGTTAAGTTGGAAAGACGTGAGGAGACTGTCCGACTGGCCGAAGAACGACTGTGTGACAGAGTAATGGCAATATATTAGTCATGCTGCCTAAATGTTAGTAGCGTCCATTCGTCAACGTTATGAATGCCTTTCAGGAAAGAGAGTTCGACAAGACTCATAAGCTGCTGACGGAGACAGTGGGAAAAATGGAAGTGCAGTTGAGGGAACAGAGCAAATTATTGGAAGATGTAAGCTGAGCGAATGCAGTTTTAATCCACTCTCTATCCGACTTCCTAGGACAGGTGGACGCTGAAACAGGAGCAGGCGCGTCTGACTAAAATTCAAGCCACACTGGAGGAGGATCGACGAGCTCTAGTTGAACAAGCAGGAAGGGAGCGGATTGAACTCCAACAGCTTATAGTGAGATTACTTTTTTAATGATTCTGGATTCTAGAATCCATAACCAACCTCCGTGTGTAATAAGCCAATACTTTCCTTAAAGGTCATTGCATTTTTCCTTTTTTAGACGAATTTTTTTGGTGAGCACCGAGAAACCCAGTCACGTTTAGCGGCGGAAAGAAATGCCATAACAGAGGAGCAGCAGAAGCTCCGCATAGATCAGATTTGTTGGCGCCGACGGCAGGAAGAGGAAGAGACGAAATTAGCATCGGTGAGCCACACAACCTCTTAGACATCAGTTCTAAATAGCATCCTTGATGGCATCCTTGAAATCTGTCAAATAATCATTGCACCTTCTCACGATAAAACCCTATATGCCTTGCATAGGATACTTATTCTGTTTCTGTATTATTTAAAAAATCTCAATCAAAGGGGAGTGGCAGAACTTTGATAGTGTTTCCCTTTCTAGCTGAAGGAAGATATGGAGAGAGCTAAGGAATCCCTCCAGATAGAAAGACACACTCTCGACGAAAGAATGCATCAACTAAAGCTTAATGAGGTAAAACTTACCGAAACACAGCATCATCTGGATGTTGTTAGGTAATTCTACCTCATACCTAATTTCCCATGATTAAAACACTAAGATATGAGATAAAGTGAAGTTAATTACGAATATGGGTGATAATTTCTACAATCCCCAAAAGTAGTATTCTGACACTGTATTTGAATGAGCCTCTATTAAAGTGTGTAATATGTTAAATGTAGTTCTTGATACTAATTTTAACCCACTTCTGGGTTTTTTAAGGTTCGTGGTGGGTTCTGATTCCTCTGTGTTGAATTTAAAACACTCTTTCCTTGCAAAACTTTAGTCATTTAGATAATTTTATGAACTTCGATCCACCGTTTTCCTTGCTACATCTTGCCGCTGTTTAATTAGTCTTACTTAATCACCTTTCACTTATGTAGAAGCAATCTGCAGGGCAAAGAGACTTGCCTGAACGAGCGTGAAGGCGAACTGGACAGACGGCAGGAGGAGCTGTCGAATCGTGCCGGCGCACTGAGCGGAACACAAGCAGCGGTGGCTGAAATCGACGCCAAGTGTCGTCGACTGCTGGAGGAGCAGGCCCGGACCCAGACCGAGCTACAGAACCGCAGACAGGAACTCGAGGATATGGAGAAAAGACTAGCAAAAGTTAGTATTTTACTAAAAATTCGAAAGTTATCATAGGTTTTGGATGTAATTCACCGCTGTTCACAAGACTAGACGATTTTTTTACGCTGAACCAGTTCAGCAAGGTTTATCACCTATCTACTTTTGACACCGAAAGGCAAGAATCACTAGCGGCTGTGCACGTGCGAGCACGAGACAGTCAAGTTTTTCCACCATTTCCGCACCCTCTGTGCTGACACGCCATTCTTGCGTTTTGATATCACTTTGATTCTGATTTTGGCGTGAACAGTCCCACACTTACGTGTCTCCATGTCTTACTGTTTAATCAGTAGAAAGTTTAACATGAGCACGAATTGAGAAGCGCTCAATCATGTCCAAGATAAGTGCATGAAATTGAGTTTCTAGACCACCATAACAGAAGCACTTTATAGACATTGTATACGTTTCCAGCAGTATAAAATAAGGAGATGATAGCAGTTCTTGACCCATGTCATTCTCTAAAATGCGGAGGTAATGCCACTTGACTGGGCACTGTATCCGCTGATTTGCGAAAATTTGTCTGCAAAGCTTTCGTCGAAGGACTGTAATCAAAGGTAGGTGGTAAAAATTTGTAGAAGGTTGAAGTGAAATGAACAACTTAAATAAGCTCCTACTGAGCCTTTCTGTAAGTTATTAGGCACACATTCTTCGAATGAGGGACTAATATGACGCTCTCAAATATCGTTTAAAATCGCAGTTTATCGCTTACGGCCGCAATTTGAGAGGCTTAAGTAGTTTTCTGGAATGCCAATGAGCGCATTTAACCGCGGTGGTGCTTTTTAGGGTAGCTCGAGTTTAGAGCGTTTCATGTGCATAAGGAAAAAAAGAATATTTGTAAGATCTTGTAGGACATAAAGCACTAATAATAAATCTTTATTGATATATTAGTCAAATTAGATGGTGGTCCTTTTCATACTTTCCAACAACAGCTCCATCCATTTTATTTAGAGAAAGAAATCGAATTCAGGGACGAGAACTGGTGGATTTTCTTCTTACATGGTTTTGTTAGTGTCGAACAACTCGTGCTGAAATGTTTCATTCAAGTCATAGTTCTGAGCCTAGTGTTGACACTAATGAGTACCAAGCATGGTGGAGAGAGTCTCTTTAAAACGTTATTCAAAGAGCGTTCGAAGGGTTTGAAACTTTTCCTAAATTGACGATACAAGTTAGACAATTTTTTTCCGCCTTAGGAGGAAGAGGATTTGGTTCGACGAGAGACTGAGTGCGCAAGGAAGGAGAAGGCGGAGAAGAAACTGATCTGTTCTCGGTGCAAACAGGCGGTGAGGAAGGTGTCGCGTAGTGGTTGCGACTCCAGCCTAAAACGGCATCAGCTGGACCGTGATGTGGAGGCCAGGTTGGTAGAAAGTACGTCAGTCTTGTGACTTTCTCCCTCATTATTTTATAACGAGGCCGAATGTCCAAAGTGCGGTACATCTCATGGCTTTAGCTTTTTAGTTTTGTACATTACTTAACAAAAACTCGCTTAGTAAAATCTATTCCAAAATAAATTCTCACGAAGAGCTTCTACTCTTTATGCCAAGCTCCAAGCCCAGATAATCTCTCCCGCGACGCAGTTGCTGCAAAACCCGAGGCATTAAGGTTGATGGAAGACATTTCCAACCAACAAACGCGATCTCGCTTGCTGGAACAACTGAGACAGGAGCTTGCGAGGGTTGGGAGTCTTTTTAAATTTGATAAAAGCTATTTGTGTCAAGTATAGGTTGGACTCTTTTTGCCATCCTACAGTTTTTTTCAGCATTTTAATCACTAAGCCACCTGAATTACCGTTCCTTACTGTTATTTGACTTAAAAAAAACATTCAACCCAAGCCCATCTATCGTTTAAAGTAAAGAGGCTCTTTTTCCTTACTTAAGGATAACGAATTTCTGGAAGATGAACGAATATTTTTGACCGCACTCCGGCATGCTCCCTACACTCAGTGAGACGTCCCTCTGATACTGTGATCCTGACTAATGAAACAGTTACTTGTTTGCCATTTTTTAAATAAAATCTTTGGCATCAAATTAATGATCTGCTTTCTTCGACCAAGCATTTGGTAATCATCTCACTGACTTATTTAACTAATGTGCTAACGAAATGATTCCGCTGAGGCTTCCGGTTTTCACTTCGCTATCATTGGCAATGACTGGTTAAAAACTCCAGTTCGACGGTAAATTATTAAACTGTGCATTCTTTTTCAGAAGACAAATGGGACATCGAGCTCACAAATTAGATTCATCATCGACATTTTCAGCCTGTTTCTCCTCTGATTTCACCAAGAGGAAAAGACAGCCGTACGACGCAGATCTCATCGGTGTTGGTTGCAGTTTAGAAGTGTTCAATAGCCCCTAAAGATTGATGCTCAATCTCTAGAAATTCCATGAGTTAAACGAAAACGTAATCTTTAGAACCCAGCTAGAATCTTTCATTTCTTTTGACCGTGGAAGTCGGATTATCCGCCTTCGGAACCAGGGGTCTCTCAAATGTGCGTATGGAGCTAGTCACACAATAAATTGAACTAAGAGGGCTGAAACACACTTTATTACTTTGATTTGCTTACGCAGAGTCATCGAAATCACGTAAGATTACTTTACACCAAAGTGAGTGCATCTTGAAGCTCTATCATGACGCATCCAGTAGGCGACCTGGCTCTTGTAGCATGCCAGCAGTCGCTGAGACCTTCTTTACGCCGAAAATACCTATTTTTACCAGTATTAAGTTTTCTTTTGTCTTTGAGAATGTCGTGGGCGTTAAAATTATGATTGTCATTAGTTCCGTTGAGAAAGCCAATTCAGATTCGGATGTAAACGTGACACAAAGTAAAAGACATTGCCGTTCCTCTTCGTGGGTGTTAAGATGCTTTGCGGAGCCATTTGCCTTCCTTTTGGGGTCGCATGTCTTCATTGCAAATATTGACATAGATTCTTCAAAAAAACTTGATGTATGACATTGGTGGTCAGATTAGACGCAAAATGGTGGGTTTATAATGTAATTTTTGTGTTGGGTAGCTCTACTGTTGGCGTTTGATTGCTGCTTCTCAATGGTGCGACGGTGTAAACAAAAAACTGCTAATGTTAATAGCAGCATTAATATTCACTTGACACTAGGTAAGAGCTAGTGACATTCGGTTAGCAGGTGTTAGAAAAATTAAACGGGTGGACAAAATGGAACGTAGGATAAGTTGGCCTACGAACAAGTGCATGGACAAAGGTCGGTGAAAAATGTGAGTGATGTAAGATGTGTCACAGGACAATAAAATTGCATTCCTCACCTGTAGGAGTGCGATTTTAATAAGCAAATAGAGTTAGATGCAATTTGGCTTAGATTCTTAGTACGCTTATCAGGCTATCACTCCAACAAGCCGGTTGTGATGCTTAAATCTCCTATTCGGTAGCAGGCCGCTAAGGGGCTCCTCTTTTTAATGTCTACCAGCGGCCTGGCCAAGCCATTCTCTATGTCGCAAATGCATATTCCTTCCTAGTATCATCCTCATTCACATTTGTTATCCAATAACAGCATTTAATTTTACGTATAGTAATATGCATCACCGTATCGCATAGCACGTGGGTGTCTTGGAAAATGAGAGAGGGGAGCAGTGTCATAACCCTGCACAGGTGTGAAGATAACTTTGTGACAGCGTCAAAAATATGGAAATGTTGCCATGGCCACCAATTATTCCCATGGAAAAGATAGTAAGGGGGCACAGCGAATCAAAATTGTACACAAATGAGGAGGCCGAAAAAGGATTAATTAAAACCCAAAATCCGAAAGCCTACTTCCTAAAACGGCAATCAACTCCTCCAAGTGCAATTGCGACCCCAGTATTCACTTATTTACTAATCCTTTCCCCTCAATAGGAGCTTAACTACAGTGGCTGTCTTGCGGCTCGCAAATAGTGGGTTAAAATAAATCCGTAGAATTAAAAACAAATTGAAAAGTGTGCACCGTGGTAGTGACTATCAAGTCAAATTCTGTCCAGGTGAGCCTAAAGAAAGAAATTAAAAAGAGTAATGAATGCCACAATACTGCTAGTAATTGACGCCGGAAGTATCAAGTTGGTACGTAAAGGGCTCCCTCCAATTACAAACGCCTGCTAAAGCCGCCTTAATTTTACATGAAAGGACGAGAAAAAAGGCCTTTTTATCACTGTGACAATGAGACAGGTCAATAGGAACTGCGTCAAAGTGTGGAATGATGTGAAAATCACCCTTTGATTTGATATATGCCATCAAAGTGCGCGACATAGAAACTATAGCATGCAGAGTGGTTCAGAGGACTCACAACTAGACCTTTCCTTTATCAATTATGATAAAGCTAGATTGGCAATCATTAATATTTTGAAAAGGCCAAAGCGAATGGGCAAGAGCAAACAAAAATTTTTGATTGGGTTACAAAAAATCCGAAAGCCTACTTCCTAAAACGGCAAACACAGGAGAGCGAGTCTAGAAATGGCAATTCCGAAGAATGCTCACGAATATCTACTTCTCATCCGAAACGCTGCGAGGATTCGCCTAGTCTTGCAACTAAACATTTCCTCCGACCACTTTCCATGGCACTTACTTGTGCTGATCAATCCACAAGCGCCTTTTCAATGCAATCACTTGTGGAGGAGACCAGCAGTACAGTAGCAATCAAACCCTTTCAACATACAGTAATAACAAAGGTGAAGACAGTCTCCACTTCTCGTCTTCATATAAGCGGTTTGCAAAGTTATGCGATGGTGGCACCATTGATGTGAAAAATATCGCACACACGCCCTATACCACTTTATGTCCCGGACTAACGGTATCTTTTCCATTCCTAATTGAACGCATCAAAGAGGCGACACTTGGATAGCGAAATCTGTCGACAACCCTTGGACTGTGTAGGAGAGGATTGACCGCACACCTATCTGCCGACAGACCCAACCACATACATACAACTCTACCAATGGGTAGAAAATTAACTGCAAAAATGTTCACAAAGCATGTGTGCGAAATTGTGGTTGATTTGTAAACAAGAAAAGGCCATTCGAGTTTCGTGCAGCGAGAAACAGAAGGAAGGCAGTCGCGAGCATATCTTCTTCGGGTGATGTGTGACGACATCACTGTGAAAGATGCGAATTGATTTGTACGAATACGATTTGAAGGGATCACTTAAGAGGCATCGCACACATCACATAATGTCATTAAAGGTGCATTTGGCACATGGACCACGAGGAAATTCAAAGCATGCTGAGGAGTGTGCAGAAGTGTGGTCAAGTGTGAGTCCGAATCGTCCAAACATCTATTCCAATGACAAGCGTGGGATCAATCAAGACATCCTGTACTTATTACCTGACGTAACGCCACGAAAATCGGCATTTAATGAATTGCCGAGGTAAAAGCATGCCCACTGAAGATGCTAGACATCTTAAACCGCGTTTTTTAAACCGGCTTCTTCATTTACTTGCTTTTTGCAAAATTGAACCGATAAACTTACTCCAGATAACCACGGTAAAATGCAACTCCATGTGTCAGCGGCAAATGGACCTGATGAGGCTGCTAGAAACAGAGTCGTGTGTCGAATTCGAGGGTTTCGCAGAAAATACAAATGGAGAAATACGCGCATCAGCCTCACACTTGGGTCGGCGCTCTGATGCAACACGTGGAAAACAAAAGATTTGATATTCTTATTAAAGTGATTCCATCCTCGTGCTGCTGTTTGATTTACATCAAGTGTGCTTGCAAGCCGATGAGAGTGAGCTTCGTTTTGCAATAGAATGCTTACTTCAGTGAAGGCATCGCCGTGGATCACTACCGGTGATTAAACAATCTCTATTGGCTGCAAATTGTTGTTCTAACATTTCCTGTGTTCGTTGCAGTGTCGGGAGTGTAAGGGAGAGTGCTGGAATGGAACAGAGATGGGAGTGGGGAGAGTCAGATCTACTTGCTGCCAATAAATATGTCTCCAATGCATTCCTCACTTTTCCCAACAATTGTCCCATTCCATTGCAGTCTCAGCACAAATAAAAGGCGAGTCTTAGGTTCCTGCTGACACCTCGCCCATTCAGCCTCTGCATCCAGTAGATGCCTAAGTGCAGACACTAGTCATTTTGGCCACAAACAGACTGATAACCTCAAAGAGGTGCTCTGGTCAAAGATGCCGTGCCAATGTGAAAGTCAATTTGTGCGTTAGGACGATTCATGCTGCAATGCCCGAAATGGGCAAGTAAACGACTGCCTCGTTCCCGTAGATTCAAGCTAAAGCCTTTGGCTACTTTCGTGTGGTGTGCATTTGTTATATTTTACATAAAATTGCACAAATGGAGGACCTGACGCTGCTTTTCAAAAATTCAAAACCAAGGAGATAATGGTAGATCTTCTTCAATTGTTGGGACAGATGGGGGTAGCAAGATGGATCGGATGGTCTAAAGCTCACCATGACGATGTTGGAGTTGCTATGCTAAAACACCTTCAGAAAATAAGTTACTGTGTTAACAAACCAAGACCCGTTTGTTACTAAGGCATGAGATCACGTAAAGCAGGAATGACAAGGGATCGCTGAAGCCGGATTCGAACCACGTATGGCACCATGACATCCAGTTACTCAATGACTTGGTTGCTAACGTAGTAGCATGATCTAACTTAATAACATCAATCGCAGTGCTTAGTTAGCATGGCAACACGGCGTCACTATTTGACAGCATGATCTAACTTAATAACATCAATCGCAGTGCTTAGTTAGCATGGCAACACGGCGTCACTATTTGACAAATGGCAGGTAATTTAGGGGGATTGGGGTACTGTTAGTGACAACATGCTTCTACCTACGTACAGAATTGCTTTTTGATCCTCGTGCCTTGGATGCCCAAATTAGATTGAGTAATATCCGAGGCTTCAGCGATATGAAAACATGTCAAATAGTGACGCCGTGTTGCCATGCTA